>CM008280.1:60925189-61235386 GCA_002319775.1 Fagopyrum tataricum
ATTCACTGGCCAAAACTAGTAAGTCGAAACACTACACAATCAAAGAAAAGGGACACATAATGAAAATTTTCAATTTTGAATCCTCTTGAGTACGTAAATAAAAAGAAAAAACATAATGATCAAGTCAGTTATGCAAGTGCACAATAAAGTTAACAATAAAAATTTTATTTTTTGGGCTCTCCTTGAGTCTGTAGATTTCGATCACATACATTAGTCATCAAAGTGAAATAGGGACAAACCGTCGTTCAAAACGAATAAGCAATTACCAAGACGTGCAAAATGAAACAAGACTTCAGGACATGCAAGAGTTTGTCACCTCGGGAGAGATGCAAGAGTGTGTCAATCGTCTCATTATTTTTATTTGAACACTTTGTGTGTGTGTTTTTTAATAGAGTTTGTTAACTTTGATCTTATAATAAGGGTTTGGAAACAAATTTACCGAAAAGTTCAACTTTTATGCAAATATTTTTAATTGTCACATATCTTTCGTTTCTGAAATGCAAAGTTAATTTACTGGAAGTCCACTTAACTTGGTGAGGTACAAGTCTTTATGTTCATGATTTTTAGTGATTTTTTTTAATTATTGGCGTATTTTATTACATCATTAATTATTAAATATGTTAGGCATTTACTTTGAACCGAATATGCATTTTAAAAAAGTAACAACACAATGAAAACAAAAGTCGCAATTCAAATTTATCTTAAATAATAGATATCGTTCCACAATGACGTTTGCCTGTGCAACGTAAGTTAATCAAATTGACATTCAATGTAAAAACGATTTGTCCACATTAAATTTCAGTATGAAAATATTATTTTCACTTCTAATGTGAAAACTATATATCCATATTGACCCCAAAGTAAAAAGATTGTTTTTTACATTGACTCCAAATGTGAGTCGGACTCAACGTGTTCAACATTTTGACATAGTAAATGTCTTGATTTGTATATTTCAATCGTATTTCAACCAAACTCGTTGACAAATAAAATCAATTCATACATCCTAACATTATTAAAGCTTTAAATCATAAATAAACAATTCAAAATTGAACAAATCTAAAATTTCATATATATATAACTAAACCCTAAATATCGAAAGAAAATTTAATTTTTTGAAGAAAAAAACATTGTACGTACATTGAAAACGTAAATATTACGTTATAGATGTTATTTGAGCCCTCAAAAATCAATATTTAAATTAACAAATTTGAAGATTGAGATTTGAGAGATAAAAAAAAGCAACTAAATAGAAAATAAATTGAGGGAATTAGAAGATTTTGGACATATTTTACAATTATTAATAAAATTATGTGGTGATCTTCATTTTTATTATTGTGTTGCGACTTTTATGCACGAGTGTCTGTGTATTTTAATATTTGCATAATTTACGTTTTAATATGCTAATTAATTTCTATGAATATAATGTATATTAATAAAATATAAGTGACACTTGTCATCTTCACACTAAGTCAATTCTCATTTTCACATGTCGTCTCGAGTTATGCCACCTCAATATTTTTATTTACAAAAAAAAGACTAAACATATTAATGAAGATATTAAAATTGTATTATGTCATAATTTGAGGTATTGGAGTATTATATATTAGAAAGACTATATTAGAAATAAACGAAATTAAATAATACTATTAACATTTTTTTTATTATAAAATATTAAAATTACGAAAAATCATATATATATGGATGTTATATTTACCTCATACCTACCGATGATATTTATGAATGAAGTTACTATTTTAATGTATATTTTTAGAAACACTTAATATTCTTATCTTATACATAAGGATGTACAAATATATTACTCATTTCGCTTTACTAGTCTATATTTTTATATATTTATAATTAAGTTTTCATCTTAGTATCATATTTACTATCGTAATAGATCGGATAATAAATATAATATAGAAATTTAAATGAAATATGTGTATGACACAAGAACTAAGCTAATTCTACTTACGAAGTTTAACCAAACATGATAGGTATAGTTCATATAAATTAACAAAAAAAAAAGAGTATGTTTATTGAATTTAAATGTTGTGATGTTTTTTATGAAAATAATAAATAAATTTTACATGGGCTAAATGGTTTGTAAAATATAAATAACTATTTTATACATATAATTTAGACTAATAATCATAATTCATTAATTCACCCATAACTATAAGATTTCGGTCTTCTTTTATAGCTACCAGAAAAGGTATACTATTTTTCACAAATTGTTTCCAACTTTGTTTCGGTCTATTACATATTTGCATGTCGCACGTAAGACATAGACCTGCGAAAAAACAGGTTGGGAAATCAAAAACGAAAAAAATGGAAAAAATGAAGGATCATGAAGAATTAACTCAAGATTAGCCTCGGATTGAAGGGTTAGTTTGAAGAAATTGAAGTATTAGCTTCAGAAAAATCTAAAAAGGAAATTTTTTTCGATTGTTGTGCTGCAGGAAACAAACACGAAGAAGATCACAGCCATCCCGTGAGAAACTCACAGAGAATTGTCGTTTTGTGGGACTTTTACTGTCGTTTTATTAGCCATTTGATTTTACATTTGGTGTTGGCTGTGAGACAGTCAGATTGAGAAAAAGAGAATATGGGTTTGGGAGAAGATGCAAAGACGCCATTGTTGCAGGTGTCTGAGAAAGGGAAAGGCCCTTCAATTTCGGTTACTAATCGTCAAAAGGGTAAAATACGACGTCGTAACTCAGTTTCGTCTCTTCGTAATGATTTCTTCTCTACGTTGCCTGATAAGGTTCGACCTGCTCTTGATCCCGAGTCTCCCTTTTGTCTCGATCTTTCTAGAACCTCGGGTCTCAATGAAGGTAGCCTTTAATTGCCTTCTTCCTCTTTTTTTAATTGTTTTTTTTTTAAATTATTGGCCTCTATATGTGTATTTGGATTGTTCATTTGTTGGTTGCGTTTGAAATAAAAGCAAAAGAGTATGGTTTTTACTAGTTGTGCATGCAGTCTAGACCGGTCTCAACTGTCGGAATAGGAGTGGACCGTAATGGTCCGATCATAAAGACCGGGTTTGCTATGGTTCGGTTCAACACATTCTATTATCTTTCTGGATTGAATATATAGCTTATTTTAGGTTTGATTTGATTCCACCAACGTATGTATTTGCTAATATTAAGGTTTAAACTTTAAACCTTACAACTCAATTGTGATCCTAGACCACACCACCGTATCCCGTAAACTTCTTAACATCGTAGAGCCATGACTAAACTGTAAAATTTGGACCGACTCGATTTTATGAGCTGAGTCAATTTGCACATTCCTAGTACTAAGGGATGATAGATTGCACTCATAAAGATTTTAGTATTCCGACCAAAATAAAATAAAGATAATCGCTTGCTCCATGTGATGATAGTAGACCTGAGCAAATCTGGACTTTTTGGTTTTTTGCTGCCTCATACCTTGCCTAAAGTGTCAGATATTCGGATCCAGGCGGTCCATTGGGAACCGGATTTTTTCTTTTGAAAATTAAATAGAACTATATTTAAACTAACATTACACAAAATCATAGTAGTTTGTTTGTAGTTTTTCCAAACTTACTATGGGTTCTGATTGGTTTCTTGTCCTTCACTTTCAGGGGAAAGAGAGTACTATGAAAAGCAAGTAGCAACCCTGAATGCTTTTGAGGATGCCGACTCTCTCGAATCGCCTCTTCCCGTGGTGGATGAAGAGCAAGATCAATTAGAACAAATCCAACAGGAGAGAGCCATGAACATTTCAAATTTATCAAACACTTTGTTGCTTGCTTTTAAGGTATACATTGCCAAATTCAACTTCCAAACATAAAAAAATACTGATGTAATCTTATCACATCTTAAGTTCAGTAACTTTCTAGTTTGGGACTGAATGTAGGTCTATGCAACCATCAAAAGTGGATCATTAGCCATTGCAGCATCCACATTGGATTCGTTGTTAGATCTCATTGCCGGCGGGATTCTTTGGTTCACTCACTTATCAATGAAGAACATCAACATTTACCAATACCCTATTGGAAAATTGAGAGTTCAGCCTGTAGGCATTGTCATATTTGCCGCTGTCATGGCCACTCTCGGTATGCTACTCTTTAGATCACATGTATATCAGAGCATCTCTATTTTAAGATCTTGAACACCTTTTTCTATTTTCTCTTGGTCACCTCATCCTAACATCTCATATAAAATCGTGTCACATTGTGTTTTTTATATTACCTTTTCATATTTTAACCCAGAGCATCTCCTATTTGAGATGCTTGGGGAAACATACTTAAATTAGTATGCTTCATATTTTTCAATCGTTTAATATTACTTTTTGTAAGATCTGTTCAAGATCCTTCCAAGCATCCATTGATAAACATGCTAATGCATGACATCCAAGCAGACCCTTAAACTGATTCTATTGAGTTTGGGTATTATGAAATGCAGGGTTCCAAGTACTTATAGAAGCTGTTGAACAACTGATCCAAAATAAACCGTCTTCAAAGATGGATTATGAGCAGCTATTGTGGCTATATGTAATTATGGGAACAGCAACTATTGTGAAGCTAATTCTCTGGATTTACTGCAGAAGATCAAGAAACAAGATAGTTCGCGCTTATGCTAAGGTGTTTTTACAGTTTTTTCATACAATCTTTACTTCAAGATTTGTGAATTTTCCTTTGAAGAATGTTCTTTCTATATGAATTTTGACAGGATCATTACTTTGATGTTGTGACAAATGTTGTTGGTTTGGTGGCTGCTATTCTTGGTGATAAGTACTATTGGTGGATTGACCCCATTGGAGCTATTTTCTTAGCATTGTATACTATAAGTAACTGGACTGGCACAGTTCTGGAAAACGCCGGTAAGACTTTAAAACTATGGTAAAATGATCTCACATCGATTATAGAGTGATAAGAAGTCTAGTATATAAACTCGGTTGGTTTTGGAAAATGCAGCTTCCCTTGTAGGACAATCAGCTCCACCTGAGATGCTGCAGAAACTTACCTACCTTGTCCTACAACACCATCCTCTTATAAAGCATGTTGATACCGTCCGAGCATACACCTTTGGTGTTTTATACTTTGTTGAGGTCAGTTCCTCATTTTTTTTATTATGAAAGTATGCTTTTTTTTCCTTGTTCTGATTCATTTAATGGGTACACAAACATTTAGGGCTCGTTTGGTACACGGGCAAGAATCGGACTAGAATCAGGAATCATTATAGAATGAGGAACGATCTAATACGATTCCTGAAACATGGTGTTTGGTTAAAATAAAAAAATTTGTGTTGAAAATACATTGATTTTATAAAATAATGGTTGATGTACCTATTTGCATATGATAAACAGATGACCTAAAACACTGTATCTAGAAAGATAAGATGAAAAGACTCCAACCCATGAAAAAAAATCAGGAATGAGAAATATTGGAATTGCTCATTCCGATACCTTGTTGCTACCAAACACAAGAATCGGTTTGAGTGATTCTGGAACCTATTTTTGATTCCCTGGGAGTTGTACTAAACGAGCTCTTACTTGTTTTTTTCTTATACACTCAAGTTTGGTGTGGTCCAAGCTTGTATCTTTTTGTGATTTAATGAATGCATTACTTTCTTATTTGGAAAAAAAGGTTGACATAGAGCTGCCAGAGGATTTGCCATTGAAGGAAGCACATGCTATAGGAGAATCACTACAGATAAAGATTGAGAAGCTAACAGAAGTCGAGAGGGCGTTTGTTCACCTGGATTTCGAGTGTGATCACAAGCCGGAGCATTCTATTGTGGTTAAAATTCCCAACAGCTCGTCTTGAGACGTACATATGTTGTGTGTGGTTTGTATAAGCTAGGTATAATATGAATTTTGAACCTGTTAAGTTGAATAGAACTTTCATGAGGCTGTTACTTGGCCTAGATAGTGACAATTGACAAAGCTCTATCCGGTAACTTTCAAGAAACATTAAGAGTAGTTTGGTTGGGGCCTCGGAATGAAAACAGAGAAGTTCGGTTAAAGGGAAGAAAATGAAATGGAAACTTTCATGTTCAAAAAATAACTAACATCCTATTTTCGTGACTAAACAAACACCCTTTTACTGAGCTGACTCGTACCAATCCGTTCCCTAAGCTGATTTTTTAGTAAAACAAACGAACCTTAATTAGATTTTTGCTTGTGTTGAAGAATGCTGCTCAAGTTCATCATCAGGCTTCTGCAGATTCCACACCTTAGGCAATTGTGATCTTCTATTCACTATTTAAGGCTTATACTTGTACCATTCTTCCTTGACTGAATCTAAAAGTTACTTTTTAATCAGTAAAAAATTGTAACAAAACTGTGTCACAGAAGATTTGGACTGTACCTCAGGAGGGTGATATTTGGAATCCGAGCTCACGATGATGGACCCTGATTAGGGCTGAACAGCTAGTGCTGTGACCAGAATTCCTAGTACGAGGAACGGCTGTGCAGTTGCCTGCAACATAAATCAAGACGTACAAGTTTTACCCAAGGTAAATAGTTGATAATCCATACTATAAAGTAAAAAAGTGGATAATCTGGTTTAATGTGTAATGAAATCACCTGGTATTTGACATCATATTTTGCTGGATCCTTCAGTATGTATTTAACCTGCCAAGGGAATGTGTCTATGCATAAGAGTCCAAACAAGGAACATTTTGGATACCACAAGAAGGTCCCATTCACATTCTTCTAAAACTGTCTCTGTATAGAATGCCCTATTGTTTTATCTTCCTCGGATAATACTTCCTGGGATGGGCGGTAAAGAAATACTATCATTCTTCACCTGAAAATAAACCTGAGGCAGTATCGAACCAAGGAGGGCAAGCGCGTGATATGGCTTATCTGCTCCAAGAAGATAGCCTGAAAAAGATAATGCATTAAAGTGTCAATTGTTAAGATATGTAAACCAGATTTCACTAAAGATAGATAACATAAGTTTACTGAATCAAATACCAGAAATATTACAAAAGACCTTCAGCAGACCTAAAAAGTGAAAATGAAGCAAGGATGTTCTAAATACCTGCAATTGTTAACTGAGTAACATCAATGGCGCTTACGCAGATCCATTTAGCAGCTTCAACCCCAAAAGCAGCAGGAATTGACTGCAAATAGACTTTAACAGTTGTCATTGCCAGCACAAGCAAGCAAGATGGAGATTTTTATACAGTTGGAGATCAACCTGTAGACCCAATGCCTTATCACCTTCAATGCTCTTGAAATCATTCACAATAGCAATACCAAGCTTCAACAGACAAGAAATAGAATTGAGTTATACATAGGAAATAAAATTTACAGCAGGGACCGGACATCAGTGACCAGTTTAGGCAGAGACTCACCCCGGCTATGCTGTACACGAGTGTAAGAACAATTATATTAGATGTCAAAGTTCCAAATAAAGCGTGTCCAGCGCACCTGCCAAGATGTATTAGTCCAAAAAATAGTGAGGAGGTCATTTATCATGTAAGAGAAGCAAAAAATGAAGCAATTGCTGAAAATCAGCGCATCATAAGTCAAGTGGTAAGATAGAAGCAGACAAATTTTTATACCAAATACACCAGATAGTTATCCTGTAACCCGACATTAAAGTACATCAATTTCTTGCGTTAGGAATGAAAGATAGGGATGCCGCACCATGGTAAACTGATGTAGCTATATCCAAGAGCATAATTTCCAATCCATCCATTCTGTTTAAGCTGCAATAACATCTAAATTATTGGAACCGGCCTTAGAGTTTTTATCCTGTGTAAAATCAAATGAAAAAAGAGAAAGCTTCACCTTTAAAGGTGGGGCAGAATATATGTATGAGATTAAGGAACCGCCTAATGCGAGAAAAAAGATTGTTGGAAAGTCGTGCACTGCCTAAAGTCATGAAAGATTAGAATAAAACCAGTGAAGGATAATATGCATTATTCTCTGCAAAGTGATAGTATATTTGTCTCCTTAACATGAAACATACCCACACATCCAATAAACCAGCAATGCCAAGGCCGCCTAGTAGCAGCAACCATACTTGAGAAATCACCTGCAAACAATTTCCAAATTGACCAAAATTAATTATTTTAGTTCATTTGAGAAAAAATATGTTATCAAGACAATATGCAATGCAAACCTCGTTTTCAGATATCACTCCTGATGGGATTGGACGATAGGGCTCATTAATTGCATCAATTTCTCGATCATAGAAGTCGTTCATTGTCTATCAAGAAAATGGATAGAATTAACAATGCAGCTATCAAACAAGCTCACATTTGTATCAATAAGTCGCATCTTTATAAAATGTGAAAATCCTTGTTATAGAGAACTTACTTGTGTATAACCGGTCAGAAATGGTCCTGACATCAGCATGCAGACAACTGATTTAGCCACATCATCTAAAGTCCAGTGAAAGTTTCCTGCAAAATTTGCAAAAGAAAATAAATTTCTGACAGCATTCCTCGAACACATGTGTACATCTCGAAGATGTCCATCAGGTTAGATTTTTCAAGTATTAATGGACAAGTATGAAGGCCAATTTCTTACAGATCAATAGCATTTTCTGTAGGATTATTCATGAAACAGTCTAAATATTTTCTTCAATGTTGTCAGTCATGTAAATATAACAACTTTTTTCAATTTAATTCAACAAAAAACGGAATAGAAGGATGGAAGGAATAAATTAGCATGCTTATTGATAAGTATCTGAATACCTGATGCAGCGGCTCCACAAGCTACTCCACAGATTAATGGAGGCCAAGTGACAGGCTTTGTAAGTTGAAGGCGGATTTTCCATTTATTCTGTAGAAGTAAGAAGAGCCTCTAGTTAATATATCCAACCCTAGAAGAGGATCAACCATTTTGTGTTTAATAGAAGATAGGTGTCAAATAGAGAAAGCTGGAAAGAAGAAAAACTCTTCATATTATCCATTCTGTTCACTCATCCCCTTGTTAGTTTTGATTTTAGTTTTCCTCTAGGATTACATTAAGCTCTCAGTTGGTACCAACTTAGAATCCTTAGGATAAGTAATGGCAATTCCTTCTAGAGATTCCATTAAGCTTCCATCATGTGTTAATTACTATTAATGGTTAACCTAATTCCTAATAATGTTTCCTAATTCTTTCTATAATTAACATTAATATGAATTTGCATCTTTCCATTTCCATTTGAGTAACTGTAAACAACCATGAATCATATCGAACCATCAAGTATCTCTCCAAGCATGACACCTGAAAACAAAAAACAACGAAACGCCGAAACTAACCGTTTCTTGAGCAGCGCCTTTAATCCCAAGCAGCTGATTGAAACTAGAACCAGCTTTAGATGATGCCTTATCCGAAGCTTCAGATTTCACTGCTATTAAGAAAAGAAAATGTATAAAATCCCTTACGAGCATCAAAATATGGAGGGAAAATCAAAAGAAAGAATTTACAAAATCAGATTAAATTGATACGAGATATAAGACCTTCGTTTGTATCAGTATCGATAGCTCTAATCGTCGATCTTCTCCCTGCAACAGATAGAGGAAAGAAAGAGAAAACGATAATTTCCAGACCGATTTTTCCCGAGCAACATGAAGAGCGAACTTCAAAAAATGAAAGTGAAATAAGAAGGGAATCTCACTGGTAAAACAGATGGAGTTTGGTGATGTAAGAGGACGAGTTCGAATCTGTTGGTGATTTCTGGCATTGGAGAGTTTGATTGCCGAGAATGTATGAAGCGCAGCTGCCATTGGAGCTTCTTTGTATAAGCTTTAAGATTCACAATAGACTACAGAGGCCGGGAATGGGACTCAAGTCATTCAACAATAAAACTAATATTTAAAGTTAGGTGGTGGGACCCACAACTGAAATATATATATTTTTTGAATAGCAACTAATATATTATTTATTTAGAGTACGACAGCAACTTATTCGAATCTTAAGTTTTGAATAAGTTAAATTCTCTGTATTAAACATTGTGTCGACTGAACCATCTCAGTTGCGTCGTCCGCCGTCCGCCGTCCTCCAGTCGAGCTTCCGACGCAGCCGCCAATTTAATATACGGCGTCTCCCCCAGCCGCCTCCGATAGCCTGGGCACAACCAACACTTCCACATTGTTCCTCCGTCGCATCTTTGTTTGCCTAATCAGAGAAATTGGGTAATTTTAACCTAAATTATGAATTCCTTTCAAACGATGGGGTTATGATATTACGCTAGAATCAGAGCACTTATCCTAATAACCGCGATACCAGTTGTGGTTGAACACTTATCCTATGAATTGTGACCCTCGTATTTGATTAATTTGCATTGTCACCTTTCTATTATTACACTTGCAAAATGGTTAGGATAATTCTCATTTCTCGTAAGATGCTATTTTCATTCAACTGTTTATGCCGATCATTCAGACGAGCACCGTTCGCATCTCCTCTCTCATACAACCACCGCCAAATTAAGAGCAGGAAGTACGAGCCCCGAGTTTCATTCCAGGTTCGATTCTGGTTTGATTATTTTGGTACGAATTTGCTGTCAAGGAGGTTCCTTTTGTACAATTTGGGGCTTTATTTTTTGCTATGCTCTAGTTATGTAGATATCAATCGCATACCCCAATGTGATATCGGTATCCATTGATACTAAGAAGTGAATACCAAGCGACTCTTAACTATTTTATTGATCTTTGTGCTGATTAAGTGGTCTTCCAGTTTACATAGCATATCAAGTCATTCAAATGTATGTAAAATGGTCTTCGTTTTGTAAGATAAACCCTGCTAACTGCAGTTTGAGTACATGTAGCTCAAGACGATAGTTGATCAGCGTCTCTGCACAACTAACTTGGGACCTTATCTTTAAATTGAAACGACCATTGATAGTTGATCAGTTTTTCTGCTGAAGACGATAGTTGATCGTTTCTCTCCACGACTAGGCTTCAAAAAGCTCGGACAAGGAATCTCTTGAATGTGACGAAAAAGATTTTATCACCTGATGCATTGTGGGTCTGGAATCTGGTGTAGTGCCTGTGCACACCAAAGCAACTCTAATAGCCAGCGCCACTTCATCAGCTAGTTTCCTTATTGGCGGTGAGAGGCGATCATCCAACAAATCACTCATAAGCAGATCTTGATCATTGCTGGTGGATGCTGATGATGATAGAAGAGAATATAGAAGTTCTCCCGGGTGTTTTCCCATGATAATTTCCAGTGAAACTACTCCGAAGCTATACACATCACATTTTGGAGTCACTCTCACATTTTGAGCCAGTTCTGTCCAGAAGGGAAACAATAATCATAATCATTATGTACGTGTTCGAGTTAATGATATAGAAAAAAGATGTGCATTCAGCCTTACCTGGAGCCATGTATCCACACGATCCAACAGCTAAGGTCCAGTTGGATGTATCCATGCTTAGCAACCTTGCAGTCCCAAAGTCTGAAAGCTTTGGCTCAAATTCAGCATCTAGCAAAATGTTGCTGATGGATATGTCGCGGTGGACTATAGGTGGGAAGCAATTATGATGTAGGTAGGCAAGGGCATGTGCCAATCCTGGTACAATCTTCAGCCGTCTTTCCCAATTCAGATTCTTCGCTTCATCACAATTGCTTAAAATCTTCCCTAAACAACCTTTCTCAATGTAGTCATACATGAGGTACATCCTTCTCATCCTGTAACAAAACCCGTGTAGCTTAATTATATTCCGGTGCCTGACTTTAGTTAGTGTCCGAACCTCATTTACAAAGCTCCAATGCTTGATGGGCTCACTGAACTCTGAAGTATCTATCAGCTGTTTGACAGCTAAGACTTGGCCTGTTACAAGGGCTGCTTTGTACACCCTGCCAAATCCACCTTCACCGATGCAATATGTGTCATCAAAGTTTTCTGTGGCCTCCACAATCTCGCTGAATTTGAATTTTGCCTCAGCTCCTCCCCACACCTCTATCAGATTGTTCTCCTCGGTAGTGGTTTTCTTCTTCTTTATAATCTTTTGACATGCTAAAACGGCCAAGGATACAGCGAGGAATATGATAAAAAAAACAAGAACAATGACCACTATAGCATTGTTACCTTTCTTGGATTTATGAGAAGGCAATCCTTGTGTGGAATTGCGAATAATACCATGATTCCCGGTATAGATACAGTGTTGAAAATTGCAAACTGGGAACGGACCCGTCAGATTGTTGTAAGAAAGATCAAGGACTTGTAACTTGGGCATGATTGGTAAATCTTCTAGAATTGGACCAGAGAGATGGTTATGGGACATGTTCAAGTACAGTAGACTACTGAGTATGGTAAACTGTGTATGACCCCCCAGGATTCGACCTGATAGTGAGTTGCTGCTAATATCCAGAGACTTTAGATGATACATATCCAATGACAGTGGAAACTCACCTGACAAATTGTTGTGACTGAGATTCAAGTAACGTAATTCAGGGCTGTAAACATGTATTGGTGGAAAGATTGTGAAGTTATTATTCGACAAGTCAATAGATTGAAGTTTTCCCAAATAGAGTATGCTTTCTGGGATTACCCCGACCAACTTGTTTCTGCTCAAGTTGAGGGTAACCAGAGAGTTTATAGAACTCAGCTCATCTGGGATATTCCCTGATAACTGATTTGAATCAAGGGCTAGTGTGACCAGGTTGCTTATTGTCCAAGCTCTGCTGGTATGTGGCCTGTAATTTTATTCCCATCCAACTTCAGAGTGTTGAGATTGCTATTATTTCCCCACAGGGGAGAAATTTCACCAGCAAAGTGGTTTCTGCTTGCGCTGAATAAAGATAGACGTGGATGAACTCCAAATGCCTCAGAAATGTTTGCATTGAAGTGGTTACTATCTAACCGGACTATCCGTAGTTTTAAACAGTCCCTCGAGCAACCTGGAAGAGGCCCGAGAAAGTTGTTATCATGTACAATTAAGTCCTTAAGTGCAAGACCGTTGCACAGATGCGGTGGTAGTGGACCTGAAAAGTTATTAGATGAGAGCCTAACAATAGTGAGAGATGGACTATTCTTTCCGAGATCCTGGGGAATGGTTCCAGAGAAGTTATTATCCATCAAATATAGCTTTTGTAATTTGGTAAGGCTAGACAGGTTGTGGGGGAGCTCTCCATGGAATTGATTGAAGCCAAGATGAAGCAGTCGCAAGTTTTTGAGGTTTCCAACTTCTGGAGGGAGTACTCCAGTAAGATTATTCTTAAAAAGTCGGAGAATCGAAAGGCTCTTGAGGGTCCATGTGCTCGGAGGGCAAGAACCAGTTAGATGATTTCCTGAAAGATCTAACACTCTTAAATCTTTCAGGTTCATAATCTCTGGAGGGATGCTAGAGTTGAACATGTTATCATGAAGATCAAGAAGTTGCAAATTCTTGAAAAGGCCTACTGAAGAAGAAATACTTCCATGAAACGAATTTGAGTTCAACTTTAGGACCTCTAGACCTGAAAGGTTGGTGTACAAAGCCTGTGGTATGATTCCCTTGAAGTTGTTTTGTGACAAATCAAGGTAAGCCAATTTGTGAGAAGCAAGTATGAAAGGTGGGATATCTGAGCTCAAATTATTCAGAGAGATGCTGAGACGGATTAGATGTGGCATGGGAATAAACTTTGACCAATCTATATCATTTTTAAGTAAATGTTACCTCCTATGTCGCAGTGCCTTAAGTTCTGCAGATGGCTAATCTGGTAAGTTATTACCTCGAGGTTATTGTTGGACAAGTCCAAGCATTCGAGTTGTTTTAACTGACCAATCTCAGATGAGATTCTCCCATACAGATAGTTGCTGCTGAGGTTTAGGGTAGTGAGGTTGGGAAATGCTGTGAAGTTGAAATGGTCAAGCGTGCCATCTAAACCCATGCCGGAGGCATCGATATTAGAGATGGCACCAGAGGAGCTGCTGCATTGGATGCCTCTCCATTCACAGACATCAGTAACATTGGATTTTCTCCATGAAGAGAGGACAGATGAATCTTCATTATATAATAAGCTCTGTTTCCAGACGAGAAGTGCCTCCGCCCCTGCTGCATTTGTTACAGCAGAAGATGTGTTTTGTACAAACAGAAGAAGGCAAATGAGAAGATGGGTAAGAAGAATATAAAGGAGAGGATGATGATGATTTAATGCCATGGTATAGGATAATTTTATTGTGCTAGACATGCAACTGCCTTCTGCTATGAAGTTTTGTGAATGGTGTTACTATAACTCCATTTGTTCAGCGTATTAGTCAATGCACGAGTGCTACGTTACTTGACTTGAGAAGTGATTATTCTGGACTTACCAAATAACGTGTGGAAAAGTATGTGCAAACCCACAGAATGGTCTGCTTATGTACAATTATTCAATGCACTCAAGAGTTGGAAGTCAATGAGTCAACCGTACCTTACCGTGACAGGAAAACTAGCTTATGATTGAGGCTATTTTACCAATTTCGCTGGATTTATGGTAAGGGTTCTTATATGAGTCCAACGAGCCGAGATTTGAGATGCTCAAACTCGATTTGTTTACAAACAAGTCGAGCCTAAAATTTAACCAAGTTTTCAAATGTGTTCATATTTACCTCGTTTAGATAGTGAATGTGCCAAGTAACATGACTACTATAACAACCTACAAGCCGAACGAGTCCGAACAAAGCCTAGATTTTATATGTTTTTTTTGAGCCAAGCCTGAGTATCTCTGACTTATATAACGACCCTATTAATACTTACAAAAAGGTTTCTTGTTCTTTTGACATGTACCTAAAGATAGGATTGTTTAGGTCCGAAAGGGTCCAACTTTGTGTTTCCGGTCTAGGTCCAACATGTACCTAAATGTAGGCTTATATAACGACCCTATTTATACTACAAATCGGTCTACACCTGAGTATTTAGGTACATGTACATGTTGAACCGTTCAGGTCCAACATGTACCTTTTTATATTGGACCTAAATGGTCCAGCATGTACCTAAAGATAGGCTTATATAACAACCCTGTTTATACTTACAAAAAGGCTTCTTGTTCTTTTGACATGTACTTAAAGGTTCCTCGAATAACCGGTTTGTACTTGAATATATGGTTTAAGTCCAGTTCGACAACAGCTTTATGGTCTACGTTTGTCCGAAATTCTGGTCGAGACCGGAAAATGCACAATGTTGTCTTAAGATATCAACCTTCCTTTTCCTAGTTAATAGAATGGTAATGGTTGTACTGTTTGTACATATTCAAACACGATGCAAAAGTGTTGATTGCCAAAATACATCAACCTTCCTTTTCCCTCAAATCTTTGCATCTTTACATAGCCGCTAACCGGCAGTTAATGGCATATCTTGCCCTAAAAGATTTATACATCTTTTTGTTAAAACTTATAATTAAAATCAGGAAAGCGACAATTAGCTAAAAAGAAAAAAAAACTTATTTTAACAAATCGGTCTAAAATTGGTTTTCTTTAAGTGTTTTTGAACAACATAAATAGATCATAACGTATACGTGTTTTTTAACAATTAAAATAAATTGATAGACCAAATTCGGACTGTTACAGTATTTCTATCGAATGGAACCGAAACATCGTTATTTGTTGCAGTGGTCTCTTTAACAAAGTTTTGCATTGATCTGTTATAATCTTAAAATTTTAAAAAAACAAATAGACACTACCAAATGCACGACAAATCATTCGCACTAAGTTGGAATTCTGGATGGGCCAAATCCAAACTACATTGTAGTAACCGGTTTAGATCGAATTTGATTTAGTTCCGATTTGAGGGTTTGTATCCGGATAGGGTCGATCTAGGACATGTCCTAGACATGACGGATGATTGCTTGACCGATAGGAGTCGTAGCCGAGACATAGAAGATTTATCAACTAAAAAAATGATCAAAAGTGAGTGAATTGTTCTTTGTTGTTTAGAAATATGGTTAATTTATCCATTTCATTCGATAGAAAAGAAGAAGAAAAAAAAACTATAACAAGAAAAGTTAAATAACAAAGGGTAAACATGCAAATTTTATAATTATGACATTTTTGAGGGTCAATCATTATTTATTTGAATTAGGTCGGGGAATATGCTATACAGCTCAAGCTTTTTTTGTCATTTGACATGGTCCATCAGATTTAATAATTGGAACATAAAAAAAATCACATTTTTTTTATTCTAGTCAACTATGATAATGAATGAAACTATCAAATTTATCAATTTAATATCTATTTTCATTCAAAAAAGTAGATTTAAGCAAAACGGTTGCACATACACAAAAGAAATAAGATCATTCAGCTAATTGTCAATTTAACATTGAACTTTGTTTTAATGTTTCAATTGCAATGTCACTTTGCTTATTATGTACACTACTCTTAATTCAAGAGAGATGAAAGTTGGACTTTTTTTTGGATTGGTTAGTGAGGAAAGGGAGATAAAAGCTTCTTTGTGGCATAATGCAAGAGGGTGATAGAAGGAATATGGTTTGATGCCAAAAGAATTGACTTTTTGCTCAAAAGAATTGACTTTAAAAATGATAAAATGCTTTGAAATATAAAGGGGAGAATGCTTGGTAATTCATATATGTTGAATAAGATGGGTACGAATTTTGCTTTTAATATATAGATGAATATTGTGGTGTTATAATATGTTTTTCATCTTTTAAAAAGAATTGATTTAATGTAACGAAGAGTAGATTCATCGGATAATTTGATGGAACACGTGAATAATAAGCAACTTATATATATTCGGAGAAAAAGTTGACTAGTATTAGAAATAGCGTCTTACCTCAAATAAAAAAGACGGATGCCACAATTACCGATAAGCTAAAATTAGGAAAAGAAAGGTACAACTTAAATTTGATGCATCCAGACTTCGTATTCATCAATGCTCATTTGACTTTATTATGAGGGATTATGGAGTCTCTCCGAATTCAATTGTATCTAAAAGTGGATAGTGTGGATATGCATTCATTCTACATGCAAAAACATGTGCACTTAGATATAAGGTTATTATACGATCCGGATGAGCCGAGCACAAGCATGCTTAAGCTCGACTAGTTTATAAACGAGCTGAACTTAAATTTTAAATGAGCTTAAACCGATCTTTTTCCGAGCCGATCACGAGTAGATCCGCTACTATACCAAACCTATAGTGTTTTTAGCAAAACGAATTGAATTCGAGTTGAGCCTGAATTTTAAACTAGCTTTTATTTATGTTCGTATTTATAAAGTGAACGAGTCCGAGCTTTTCCCGAGACGAGCCCGAATAACTTGTCTCATATAACAATCCTAATTAGAAAAGGCATACCAAAATCTTTACATATGAGGATCATGTATTTAAAGTTTGAATGATAATCTAACAATCATCAACTCAATTAAAAAGATTTGAAAACTGTCGTGGGAAATAAATCTACTAAGATATTTCTCTTATGTTCTCTAGTTTCGCATATATTACGATATTACATATATTTCCGTAAAGTAAAATCCACAGACAAAAAAACTCGCTACAAAAAGCCATTAAAACCATGTTGCAAAGCAAGTATACCGGCCAAAGCCGGAGTTCTGGAAAAATAGTCAATTTATTTTTAGATCGACCAAAGATTTGGGTCAATTGTCGCTCATATATGATCCTCTCAGATAGGGACTTGGACGAACTTTCAAAGCGCAAATCCTCGTCGATAAGAAGCCGGTAGACTCCAGACTAGCAAAGTGACTTATCTAGAATCAAGGGCTACCTCTCTTCCCTTTTGTGGAGTCATATACTTTCCATTTTTGTGTTATCCAAAATGTTATTCTAGGGTGGTGCACATCTCGAAAGTAACCACGCTAATCCTTTTCCGTTTATTTCAATGAATGTTTTTAAGGGTCAGATTGTTGAAAGTATCTTCAAATAAAAAGATTTGGAGTTTGAAAGATAAAATTTAAAAATCATAAACTCAATTAGAAAATTAGGGGTGGAATGGAACTAGATCGAGGTCATCCCAATCCCGTCCAGGTTATTTTACATGGGATGGGATCGGACAGGCCGTGGGTATTTTAGATTGAATCTCACCATGTCTATCCCGACTAGGATTAGGATGGGATGGAACGAGCCCAATCCCGCTTGCTCATTAATTTATTTATGTTTAAAATTTACGCTTTATCCACAAAAATCTCCTTATATATCTTATTTAAAACACAAAAACATTAAAGTTTCTAAATATCCATTGGAACATATTACATTTTACATTCAAACTTCTAAATATCCATAATAAAACACATTTAAATGAATTTGAGTCATTTGTCATTTTGACGGTTTGACCAACATGTTTTTTTATTTATTATTATTTTATATATATTAGCATAACTATATAGTTATGAAAGCTATATAGGGTTTGTGGTCATTTGCCAGTAATGCTTAGGAATTTATTTATATTTATTATTTTAAATTAAAAACTTTATTATATACGAGACGGACCTAGCGGATGAAGAAATTACGGTCCATTGGCGGGACGGGTTTGAAAATTTTAATTTTGAATTAAATTATGCCGGTATCGAGTCGGAATCGGGACGGGACCGAGACTGATGGGATATGTCCCCTCCCATGTATAATTCTTTTCCATTTATATCCCAAAATATGATGTTAAAAGGATTTCGAACGAATACAGGGTAAAAAAAAAAACATATAAGTACCGTTGGAAAAAATTAGTGTTAGAATATGTTAAACTTTTGTTGGGGTTTACAGTCCAATTCTTTAATTAGTATTTACTATTTAGCATTATGTATCCTCAATTGCCAAATGAGGGAATTGGAACATAAAAACACAATGGGCCCAAAAACTAAAATTAAAAGGGACATGATAATGAGAGACCAAACAAAACCACACGGATGAGCTGTACGTTTGTGCTTTGACATGTACAATATCAACGAGGATGGACGGATAGTGACGCCCAATACTTAAAAATAAAAATAAGTGATTTCTTAATAAATATTAGTTCAAATTAATTAAATTACAATACTGTTAATGTTTCAATGACCAATATCATATAATATTTTTTTACAAGACTATAAAATATTACCTAAATATTAAATACTTGCTAATTTCTTTTTAAGCGTCTGTTTTTTAATGATTTATAATTTATTATAATATTATTAAAAAATATCATAAACAAAATAGTCTATTACTTTTTAATAAGCCCTCGATCATAATTATATGTCGTTTTAACATTAAAAACTTGACCACAATTCATCTTTAAGTATTTAGTTATTCAACTAGTTTATGAGTTATAAGAAAAAAAACATTATTTTTTAGATTAGTTTTACATCAAGAACTATTTTTATTGATTTAAAATAACGACGAGTATTAGAAAACTGTTAAAATTATTTTAAAAAAATTTTAAAGTAAATTTTAGTTATTTATTGTTTTTCATAAAGACTGTGTCAAATTGAAGGGTATATATATATATATATATGCTATTTAAACGAATATTATTTTTAAAAAGTGATCATGTTTAATTTTTTTTAATTAAAAAAATTATTTATAGGGGTTACGTTAGAGAAACAACATATAGTTTTCAAGTAGTCCTTGGTTTTCCATAAGCTAGTTGAGCTCCTGGGACAGCGACTTCCGCAGTAGATAAACGGCAAATTCTTTGACTCAGTCACCACCCTCCATCAACACCATCTCAGTGCAATTCTTCAGCTTCCTCTCCTTATGCTATACAAACCAGTTTATGATCTAAAATGCCCAAAAAACAAAATGAAAAGTAGATGGTACTAGCTCTTGCTTCTTCTTTATATATGTAATAATGGAGGAATAAAATAATGAAATTCGAGGAAAAGGGCAAAAGGTTACTGAAATTCTGAAGAAGGGTTTGACCAGAAATCCTCTCACGCGAAAAACGACTGCCCAAATACAAACAAAGAGAGCTGCTGCCAAAAAGTGAATCCAAACCCTCCTCCCCAAATCAATTGAATTTCTTGGGGGCGAAGAGAGTTCCAGTGGGTGGAACTGGAAATCCATGGCGAATCTGAGCTCTGAATAGCTGGTTTTTGTATGTTCTGTGTGGAAGCTTTGTGCGTACAAGAGTAATGGGGCGAGGGTTTATTTTGTTTGTTATTGGGGTGTTTGATTACTGCTTGACTGTCTGGGGTAATGGTGAAGGTACGTTATCATCTCTTTTATCACAAATTTACAAACTTTGTAATTAAATCCGTTTAATTCTTTCAGAATTCATGATTTATTTGCCCTGATTCTTTTAGATATTGAATGTAGAAGTTTAATTTCGATGAAATCGTGTTTTGATTTTTGATTGGAGTAATTAGGGCGTTTTTAGTAGTGAGTTGAGGATTGGAAGTGATTGAATTCTCCATTTATTGCTGTCAAGCTTGCTTGATTTGTAGGAATGTAGATGCTTCAGTTTAAATTTAAGTTTCTATGATATAAATGGAATGCTTATTCCAGCTATAGCTTGAAATTGACCTAATTAGACGTTGGAACCATTTCTTAATTTAAATGACATCTAAAATCTCAGCAATGTGAATCTCTTTGTCCCCATTAAAACCCTTTGTTTGCTACAATGTGATTTTCTTACTTGTACCACAGGTGATGCCTTGAATGCTTTGAAGTCCAGTGTATCGGATCCTAATAATGTTTTGACAAGTTGGGATCCTACCCTTGTCAATCCTTGCACATGGTTCCATGTTACTTGCAACACTGATAATAGTGTTACACGCGTGTAAGTTCTTCACTTCCTTAATGGAGAATAATTCTACTACCTGTAGTGATCTAGTTTGTAATCATAACTAAACCACATTAATATATGAATAATATGATCAGCGATCTTGGAAATGCAAATCTTTCTGGTCAGCTTGTTCCACAGCTTGGTCAGCTTCCAAACCTTCAGTACCTGTAAGTTATGTTTTACTTCTTTGGAATCAAGGGAAGATGTTCTTCTTTGTAGAACAATGCCACCTGTTAATGTTCATCAAGTTTTAAAATTTGAGAATCCTTTTTTTATTATTCATTTAAGCTTAAGCTGTGAATGTGGGAATTAATCCAAGAATACATCTTTCTACTGGTGGCAGAGAACTTTACAGCAATAACATTACTGGATCAGTTCCTTCTGAACTAGGAAATTTGACAAATTTGGTGAGCTTGGATCTCTACCTGAACAAGCTAGACGGTCCTATTCCAGATACGTTGGGCAAGCTTTCAAAACTACGCTTCTTGTATGGAAATGCTCTTCCTTCTCCTTGCTCCATTCTGATGTATCTGTTTTAGGTGTTCTGAAATCTTAATCTTGAAATGTGTTTACAACTATGATTTTGTCGCTTTTTAGATAGTTGTACGGCACGAAATGATTTACTCCTTTCAAGCTTATAGAGCAGTCTTATGTAATTTTTTTCTAACCAGGAATGAATTTTCTGAACATAATTGCCAAGCCATCATCATTTGATCTGTACTTGGTGGCGGTGGTGGCATACACTTTTGATCAAACACAACTGCTTTAATGTGAAATGTAACCCATTTATTTCTGCGAGGATAGGCGTCTCAACAACAACAGCTTGTCAGGAAGCATACCGGTTTCCCTAACCAATATTAGCACTCTGCAAGTTCTGTGAGTAATCATCATCTTATTCTCTGCTTATAGTTGCAGTGTTTTTGTTGAGCAAACTGTGATTATAGACTGAAAATCTGGAGTTTCTAGTAAGTATGCAATTTATAGTGATGTTTGCATGCAGGGATCTGTCATACAACCATCTGTCAGGAGTTGTTCCTGTCAATGGCTCCTTTTCACTTTTTACCCCAATCAGGTTATATTTTTATGCTCTTTGGTTTCGTTTATCAAAATAGTTTTAGTGCTCGGATTAATGTTGAATTGGTTTGTCCTTACAGTTTTGCTGGAAATAATCTAACAATGCCTCCAGCAGCTCCAGCTCCCCCAATTTCTCCATCATCAATGTCTTCTTCTGGAGGTTTGCAATGCGAGCACTAAAACTATTGCTGTCTTTTGTGCTCTTGATTGCTGTCTTTTGATGTTTCAGATCAATGTTAAATATAAGCTTCATTGCTGTCTTTTGTGCTCTTGATTCAAGACATAATTGCAAATCTTAGTTTCCTCGTATATCTTTCATTATCACAGTCGGAAATGGTGCAACTGGAGCAATTGCAGGAGGTGTTGCTGCAGTTGCTGCTTTGTTGTTTGCTGCACCTGCAATTGCCCTGGCTTATTGGCGTAGAAGGAAGCCTCAAGAACATTTCTTTGATGTACCAGGTTAGTAGATATGTAAGCAGCATTTTTTTTCCACTTCAAAATTAGCGTTCTTTATTTTATAATACATATACATGACATTCTTTGTGCAACAGCTGAAGAAGATCCAGAAGTTCACTTGGGACAGCTTAAAAGATTTTCCCTCAGGGAACTGCAAGTTGCATCAGACAATTTTAGCCACAAAAATATCCTCGGTAGAGGTGGGTTTGGTAAAGTTTACAAAGGACGTCTGGCTGATGGTTCTTTGGTGGCAATCAAGAGACTTAAAGAGGAGCGTAATCAAGGTGGAGAGCTCCAATTCCAAACTGAAGTAGAGATGATCAGCATGGCCGTTCATCGCAACCTGCTTCGTTTACGAGGCTTTTGCATGACCCCCACCGAGAGGGTACTTGTTTACCCGTACATGGCTAATGGAAGTGTAGCTTCATGTTTGAGAGGTACTGCCTGTTCTTTTTGTTGGTTTTGGGATTTTCTTACCATTTCGTTTTTTTTCCTGACAGCATAAAAAAAACTCAAAAAGAAATGGATAAGGGTCCTTGCTCTAAGTAAGACTAGCATATTACCTCTAGGGTAGTTGTGGCTTGGAAGTAAAATATATGATATGAACATCACAATAAAATTAGGCCTCGATTTCTCTGCAGAGGCGACTTTGATGTATTTATTTTGTATGGAAATTTCGGATGGTGCCCTTGAGTTTTTTTTTACTTTTTTCAGATTATACCCTTCTATCATCCATAGGTTAACATTTTGAGGGGAAAAAGATGAATATTGATTGAAAGTTATTTTAATAGTCATTTTAAAGGTATATATATAATTTCTTAAATCGATAACTAATTTTTTTGTTCCCTTAAAATATTAATTTATGAAGGGTAGAAGGGCATAATCCGGAAAAGTCAAAAGTACATGGGCACCATCCGTAATTTCCCTATTTTATAATACGGTCTCAAATATTATATTCTTTTACTGTAGAACGCCAAGAATCACAGCCTCCACTGGACTGGCCGAAAAGGAAACGAATTGCATTGGGTTCAGCTAGAGGACTGGCTTATTTGCATGATCACTGTGACCCCAAGATCATTCACCGTGATGTAAAGGCTGCAAATATATTGTTAGATGAGGAGTTTGAAGCAGTGGTAGGAGACTTCGGGTTAGCCAAACTGATGGACTACAAGGACACTCACGTTACCACAGCGGTTCGTGGTACAATCGGGCATATAGCACCAGAATATCTCTCAACAGGAAAGTCCTCAGAAAAGACTGATGTTTTTGGCTATGGTGTCATGCTCCTTGAACTAATAACTGGTCAACGCGCATTTGACCTTGCTCGGCTTGCCAATGACGACGATGTCATGCTGCTTGATTGGGTATGGTTCGCGTAATTACTTAAATTCCAGTGAACTCTAGATCTTACTGATTTATTTTGGTTTCATCATTGAAACTTGTAGGTGAAAGGACTTCTGAAGGACAGGAAACTAGAAATGTTGGTGGATTTAGATTTGCAGGGAAACTATATTCAAGAAGAAGTTGAACAGCTTATCCAAGTTGCTCTTCTCTGCACTCAGGGCTCTGCAATGGAAAGGCCGAAAATGTCGGAGGTGGTGAGGATGCTCGAGGGAGATGGCTTGGCAGAGCGATGGGAAGAGTGGCAAAAGGAAGAAGTGTTCCGGCAAGACTTCAGCAATAACAACACCCACGCCACTGGCGAATGGATCCTTGATTCTACTTCAAACCTTCGAGCTGACGAATTATCGGGTCCCAGATAATGTGCTGTTTATGGGTGGATTCTTGAGTGCATACCTCTTGAACAAGAGTGATTAATGTTCAAATTTGTGCATAGAATTTGACTTCATTTTTCTGTTTAATTTTTAGTGTACTCACATGCAAGAGTTTGAGTTTTGGTGTGGTTTGTAATGGTAGTAAAGGTGGAACCTGAGATGTAATAAGGGCCACGAATGTTATATGTTTGTACCAAGTAGGCAGTGTATATTTACATTAATTAATCTATATATCGTTTTTGTTTTTTTTTCAATTTTTTTTAATAAGTACCTAATTTTCTAACTTGTATCCGTTAAAAAACCTTAATTTAAATTCTTAGCAGTCGGTTAGAAAAAATTATTTATAATATTTTTCTTGAGTTTGTTAAAGTATATAAAACTGCAAGTTTTTAAAAAGAATATTTTTTTTTTGATTAAAAATACCGGTAGTACTATATTTTAAGATGTTCTTACAACGGGTTAGAATCTCGACGGCATCAGGTGCAAGAAACCAAACGTGTCAAAATCGAACTAAATAATCAGTTTTCAAAGCAAGCCCAAACGTGTCAAAACGTTTAATAATAACGTACTAAAAATTGTGAGATTAAAACTAAATGTTAATAAAATATAAATTCTTAAATCATGTAAAGCCTTTTTTTACTTCACAATTGTTTGTTTAAATTTACTAAACATTAATAAAATATATAAAAATAAATAAGCTAGTTCATTTTTTTCAAACATGTAAAACAAAATCGCAACCTTAACAAAATTGTAGTTGGCATCTAAATTACTTCCAAAAGCTGTGTTTCCTTGAAAGTTCTTTTAGTAGAATAATCACTTGAAGTTTGTAATTGAGAATCTATGCGTAAATAACTCTATCGGAACACGGGCACTCAAAATTATATGAAAGCTGCTTTCAAAATCAACTGAAACATCATATTAGTGTGTACAAATCAATGAAGTGGATAAATAACAATAAAAACAATTGTAACAACTTCTATTCAAGAAATGAGAACTCAGTAAAGCAATTAACCATATACATTATGTAGAGGTCCACTGTACAAATAACACAAGAAAAAACTGATAATTTAAACTTGAAAGCCTGCAAAACTGATGTTGCAACATACGCTGAACAAAGAGGTAAAAAAAACGATGAGGAAAAAAAGGCACGCTGTACAGAGTGCTATACACCAGGCATGATCAATGATCAATAACGCGCTCGTAGCTCTACTGAATCCGCTGTAAATATACTCTAGATTATGCATCACTGCATGAGGCTATATGAATGGGTTTTGTGCTCCATTAGAATCAAATGAAGGAGCCTGTCTAGCTGATGACGGTTGAGTTGGTGCCGTGAGTGCGTATGTTAGCCTTGATGACGAGCTCTCTATTAAGCCTGCTACTCCTGCTGCAGATTGCGCGCTTGATGGCAGAAACAGGTCGTGTTTCTGATCTTTGTATGCACTCCATACCTGTTGAATGGGTCAATAAGGCAAAAAGTTAGAGAATATGTAAATGATCATATGATAACCAGCACAAGAACAAGGTATAGATAGGATCCTTAAAGTCTTAAACACTTCTCAATGTTATACGTTGATCGACTCTGATTCTCTGAAACAGAGATAGCTTAAAACAGTAATCAATAACCGGAGTGTGGAATGTGGATACATACAAGTAGGGCGGTTCAAATTCCGATCCGGGCCTGGACTTGGACCAAATATTCATGTCCGGTCCTGGTCCAGTTTGTCAATTTTTAAAGAGCCCCAAGAAAGTATAAAAAAATTGGACCAACCTGTCTGGACAAGCCCTGAACCAAACCTGAATATTTGGTCCAGGTTCAGATCCGGTCATGGACCGGTAAACAGCCCTACGTACAAGTTTGGATAGACTATAAGAAAATGCACGGATTAAAAAAAAAATTGTGAACCAAACCAAGCAAACCCATTGTGGTCACGGGTCACTATCATTCTACAAAATGATGAATCATTGAGATTTATGACCCTCTTACAGCCCAGGATGGTTATGAAGTGGCAGATCACATACAGATACATGAAATTCAAGAGTATTCGTTGAATATCATGCGATTTTTTGATACGGATGGATACTCTCAAGATGGCTTCAGATCAGAACTCTTCTAAAAGGATTTACAGTGTTAAAAGAGTAAAATATATGAACCTCACCGTGCTTCATGTATAATATTACCACTGCATAATTTCTTATATATATGCTAATAAAAAACTAGCTACAAAGGTGAAGAAGGAAAGATTACTGGTTGATAATATTTATCAATAAGTGATGCATCACAGAAAATATACTTTAAAAAAGTAAGACAAAACAACACTTACATCAGAAGAGTCTAGTATCTCTCGTACTCTAGTACAGTGTGCCCCTTCTGTTGCAAAGGCGTGCAATACCTGAACAAGTGGATACAAAAGATTTAATGATTTAGTAAGGGAAATGCAGAGTTGAGTGATTAGGTGAACATGGTCCATTGCATCGAGCAGACGATCCAGCAGAAGGATAGATGTCACAAAAGCTATAAAATAATGCTTCTGCCCTTCTTTCGTAACTCATATTAGCACGATAACTAGTAGGCTGCATACATAAAAGTAAATGCACGAAAATATAAACATAATAGAAAGGATAATTTTCACCTCAATTGCCAACACCCTGCCAATTGATGCTTCAGATTCATTCCACTTCATCTGTGAGCAAAGTCCATTTCTTCCTCCAGCTCTCCAGTCAAGAAGACCAAGAAGGACATCGACGAGGCCAACCCTAAAAAAAAAAGCAATTAGCATCTTGCTTAGGTAACCAGATCAAGGTGCATTGTCCATTCACTTAAGATCAAGGCTAACAACTATACTCATTTTAAGTGACCAACTTACTTAAGCCCCTGTGCTACAAGTGCATCCCGAGCACGATTCCCAGCAGCCACAACTCGTTTCAGAGTTTCAAGAGCCAATATGCTTCCGCCTTGCCATCCAATAGCTTTCATTAAAAGTGGAACTACCTGGTAATGAATGACAATTAAAGAAATGAAGCATTACTTGGCCAATGTTGATGAGCAAACATCAAAGCAAGAACGCACATTATCTTTATAATTCAACATGTATGAAGTTAAACTGCACAACTTGAACTGATAATAGTTGCATTCATTTATAAGGTTTTATGACTCCATATACTGTTATACATGGTGAATTATTGCATACAACATCATTACTTTAGAAGAATACACTTCTTCCTTCTAAAGATAGCAGGCCCCCATAATTTTTTCAGTAAATATATGTTAATAGTTGCCCTTTGAAAGCAAATATAAAAAACAGTTTATTCTTGCTAAAGAAAATCTGCTAATCATGCAAAATTTATAAACCGGTAGAATAGTGAAGTCTATATAGAAAAAAATAGAAGAGATGTGAATAATAGAAGATTTCACTCAAGTGTTCTCCACACAAGTACACAACTAGATATAAGATACTCCCCCCTTGATATGCCCTTGCTACATTCGTTAACTAAAAAAGCTAAATGCAGACCATAGTTCAAACAAGAAGGATAATGTAATAAAAGCACAGTCAGAGATAATCCACAGCCAGGACTATAGTTCAAACAAGAAAGATAGACCCCCTTGATACTTGTTACATTGGTTTTCATCCAACAAGAAATCAAATCTCTAAAAGAAAAAAGGAAAAAGAACAAGGGATGATGGTCATCGGAAGGAAACCATGATAATAGAACAAAGATGCGGAAAATAAATGCAACAAGACGAAATGAAAACTTAATAGAAGCTTACCTGAGGAGTGCCCACACTGGTAGCAGCCATTGCTTCAGCACACGTTGTACTAGCTGCAAGCTGATGCAACACCCTTAAACAACTAAGACGGATACGTTCTCGTGGAGTTTGTTTAGTCTCAGACTCAGTTGACCCATCATCAGTATCGTCATTATTATCTGTCTGGCTTCCATTTTTTGCATCCCCAGTGGACATTGACTCTCTCCTTCCTTCGTAGGCCATAGCAGCTACAAGCTTTGGCACATACCCGAGATATCCCACATGATCAGCTAGTGCAGGATGAACTCGTAACAGTGACACAAGTGCAGCAGATAAAAGAAGAGGGAGCTCAGGGTCAGCAGCTTGAGTATCATAATGTGTAGCAGCAACTGAAGATACATACTGATCTAATAGCCCTTCTAAAAACCTCTTAGGATTTCTGAGTGGAAACTTAGGGTCCTTTAAGAAAAGTCGGACATAGATCCCTCCAACCTACAAAAGGTATAGATGTTTGGTTTCAGATTACAATCCAAAAAAAACAAAATTACAACATAAATTAGTATAGTACACGCAACCTGTGGTTCATCTCTCATATCCTGCTGGCCAGGTGCCTGTTCTGGCACATCCCAATCAACAACGCGACCCTTGATCTGTTCTCTGTACAGGTCTGATGCCATGGTAGCAACCTGTGCAGACAAAGAAGTGGCCATTGCTGGTGTCCACACAAGTTCTGGCGTCTCAGTAGTCTGATCAAGGGCAGCAACAACAGCTTCACCAGGACCATCTCTAATAGCTGATACGAGACCATCTGGAAGAAATCTTGCTAATGTGATGGCCACACGAGGCCCATGCATAGGTTGCCCAACAAGTTTACCCAACAACGAAGCAGCTGAAGCCCTCTGCTGCAATGGGATATCCCCTGCACAAGAACATTTCATAACGTTAAGAGCTTACTGACAAAAAATTCAAGAGAAGAAGCTTGATTTCTACCTTGCAAGGGTAAAAGAAGCTCAAGTATGTAAACAACTCCCCCATGTTTGGCAGCGGCCCATGCAAGTTCGGCTGTGCTAGCCAAGGCATAAAGAACATGCAAAGCTCCTTCACGACAACTAGGAGAGCAATGAAGCAATTGTAGTAAGAGGAGGAGACTAGATCCATCTGAAACCATGGCCTCCAAACAGGGAGCATAGGCAGTCAAAAGTGACAACACACTCAGGCAAAGTTGAGGAATTTCAGTGTCTGATACAGCAGGCAGAGAAAAGCACTCGAAAATTGGTAATAGCCTTTCCTTGGTAGAAAATACAGAAGCCGTAGTTGGACTACTAGTCAGAAGATTCTGCATAATACAGTGCACAGTGCAACAATTATACAATCTAACCGGGATGATATCTCATATATTACCAAAAATGAATAGTACCTGAAGAGAAATCAAAGCAAATTGAATGTTCTTAATGAGTTGAGGTACATCCTTCTCAGCATTTTTCCCATCTGAGGAAGATAATGAATCATTGGGTCCATTTTCCTGTTCATCTAATTCAACCGTTACTTCTTCCACTTGTTCAGATGTTTCATTGACAGATCTGTTCAAAATTTCACTTTCCTGAACAGAAGGATCAGTAACATGTTCTCCGTGTACAAGGCGAGATATAAAATCAACCAGAGCAACACAAAAAGCTTCTGCTTCACTGATCTCAAAGTCTGGCTGGTCATTGTAGACTCGTAAGTAAACATTGCCAATGTATAGCTCCTTTAAAAGCGATTTATATGTGAAACAATGTGATTCCTTGATATCATATGAACCATCCGGCCCTTGGCTTAAACGCTGCTGGTCAATGAATTTTATGAGTTCTGAACGGGTCGAGGAATTCCAAATGATCTGGAAATTAAAGCAACCCATCATTAACATGCAGAAAAAACAAATAAACAAATGCTCATTCTCTCACAAGAAATTTAACAGCTCAACATGCAGAGGGTGTTCACGTAGCTATGTGTATAGCTAGCAATCAGTATAAACTAAGCGAAAAACCTAAATCCAAGCATACCACGAAAACAAGAAGGGCGACTCCTTCCATGAATCCATGGTGACTTGTTTTATTTAAACCCTTTGACAAGATAAAACTCTGAGACAATTTCAGTCTCATTTCTGATTCTTCCTCTCTAAAAAGATAGTTTGGCATAGCTTGATGATTATTAGTTTTCCTCTTGCAACAAGCAAGTCTTGCTTGATAATAGTGCAGGAAGTAAAATGACAAATAGGAATCCAAGATCCTAAATTTTAATGGGTAGAAGATCAATATAGCCATATAGGCCATATGGATATAGATTGGCATAATATCCATCTTAATGATCTGCCTAATCAACAAGTGTATGTTTGCGATTAATCACTTATAAAACCTAACAGTTGTTTATTGACAAATGTAGTCACTCTTGCAGGAATTTTAAGAGATAGGGAAACTAAGAAGCAGCTTCTAGTGTGAAGATTGAAAGGGAAATCCAAATAAGTAAAAAAATAAAATGCTCTATTAATACAAGAAGTGGCGGGGAATTACTTAGTTGCTATCACAATTTGAATTTACCAATAAGGGAGTTACAAACTTATGCTTATATAGAAATTAAAAAAAAAGAGAAAAGAATGTAAGAGTAAATCAATAACTAATATGATCAGAAACGATAATCACCTCTGGAGATTCCAAATTGGTATTTAACTTGGACAAGAGGTCTTTGTGATGTTGGTCTTTCAACATACTGGCAAGTTTTGGAGTCAGCAAAGATCGCAGGGCATCAGCTGCAGATTCATTGTATGGTGCTGTAGTCCCATCTGTACATAAACCGCTTAATCTTGACAAGGCTACAGATGCTCTTATTGCATGCATATTTTTAGCAATCTGAACGCTGGCACCAACACCATGCGCTTCTGTCGCATCAGATTCCTCTGCGGTGGAATCATACTGAAGCAATAATGGCAAAAGGTACCTAAACAAAATGAGGTATTGACGTATTAGAATAGACTTATAACTGGAAAGGAGTGGAAAGTCTCAGCTTATGTAAATATAATTCTGTTTCTTTTTACTGTGAATGACTTCATCAGGACAATTAACTCCTTTGAAAATTATAATACTGATAACAAAACAATATGTCCAGGTACACAGAATTCATTTGTACCAACAATGATGGAGAAAGTTCAAAGCATCTGAATGGTATCCAGCTATTACATCTTTATCAGAAATGCAACTCATCAAACAGCTTTTCAGCTCGAAAGACGCTTACCATGCATTAAGTGCATCAGTAAAGGTTTACAGCAAATGTATGCCATCAAAAAAAGTTTAGTAAAAAGTGCACTTTCATACAGTATGAAGATCATAGAAAGGTCAGAGAATAGAATTTTACATTGCATGCAAAAAAATTGTTGCATATAACCAAAAAGCTTTTTTCACCACATTGTTGTATTTTGAGAATCAGGAAGAAAAGAATACAGTCTATATATGATTGATACACTTGGCAAAATTATTAATCACGAGCAAAAACGCACAATATCATTTACTGCATTTAAAATAGATCATAAAATCAGTAAGTATCACAAGAATATAGTAGAATTTGAAGATATACAAACTCACAAAAGATCCCTCTTAGTAAGGAATTTCATCACTATAAAAAAAAAACTCAAAGAGCTAATTTATGTATGGCATGTGATACAGTAAGGGAGGTGGATCATCAGAATTACTTGTTAGAGTCAGCACAGTGTCTAGAACAAGAGAGGACCTCCACAAAGGTCAATTGGAACAAAACCAAGAATTCAATTTTGGAAAAGTTTACGTACCATAATGCTCCTGCCTTCAGCAATGCAGCTTGCAGTTCTGGGGAGACACAAAGTTGAGCAATTGTCTGAAGTGCAGCATCAACAGCTGCAGGAGCTTGCTCAAATTCAGTGCAATGGACAATGTCCTCAATTAGACCAGAAAATTCAAGCATATCCACCCTTGCACTCTCAAATTGAGCCAAAACAGAAAAGGTGCACATCACGTTAGAAACAATTACTGCAGAAGGCTCATTCGCAGGAGTTGTGGGTTGAACCACACACATGCAACGGGAAAGAAGAGTTGCAAGTAACTGTACACCGCCATCTCTCACAAGCTCTTCACCATTTAACTTCGAAGATGCACACCTAGAAGCAATAAGGGGAAAGGGAGTACAATTATCATCAAATTTATCTAGTAAATGAAAAAGGTAAGATCAACAATGTGAAAGAAGGTGTACGTGAGCCAAGTGAGCTCAGAAGCTGCAACAAGAAGAGGTGCCCTATCAGAGGAAAGAAAATTATTGTCATCCTTGTCCACGGTGATAGCATTGAGCAACATCGGATAGCCAGCATACTTAAATGGCTCCAGAATATTTCCGTATCGTCTGTATAAAATGCACTGTCCCTTCAACAAAAGCAACAAGCGCCATGGCTGGGGACCTTGCAGCCCTTGCATTGAAGCCTGCAAACATTAAATAAGAAAATACTATAATACCAAAAACAACTTCAGATATTTCTAATTTCTCTCCAGAGTCTGGCACTCCATACCACTGTTAACATCATCAAAAGGCACACTTTTGTGCACTTCCTATTGCAATTTTCTTATTGTAAACGAACTTATTTGCAAAAGATCAATCTCATACTAGGAACAAAACAATAATTATCAAGAGGCAGAACCTAGAACAAACAATATAGTATAGAGAGAACCTTTGTCACTTAAAATGTTTCAATACAGAACATCGATGGAAACAAGGAGTACCTGAAGGCGTTCATAAGCCTTTTGTACTGCAAGAAATTTTTCTCTTCCTTCAGGATTCTTGTCAGGGTGATATTTCATAGCCAATTTTCTATACTGACGCTTAAGCTTTTCTTCATCGATATTCTCAATTTGATTGGATATGCTAGCAGGATTCTCAGCAGTATCAACAGAATTCGTTTTGGTTGAATCATCTAGAGATAACTCTTCAAATGAGATCTCTAAAATCTTGCAGGCACCCTCTTCAGAAAGGTCCATTGGTCTTCGTGTAAGCTCCTCACGCCACATTGCCAATAATGACTGAAGAAACTCAACATGTTCGACAATAGGCCAATTTGGGAAACGTATCTCGTCACATAAATTACGAAGGTAATAACGGTGACACCACATTTCATCCTTCAGTTCAGGATAAGTAACTGGTGGCATAGGAGCATATTCATACAGTGCATGGCAATGCTGGGATAATTTCTGAGGAAAATCACCAAGATGCTGCAAAACCTGGTGTGAAGACAGAAACAGTCAAATAACTCTATGATGTGTTCTTCTAGAAATGCTAAACGTGTCATAACAGTTTGAAGAATAACTCAATTAGTCCCTTACTTGGCAAATTAGATTCTCTGCTCGCATTTTGTGCGTCCATATAATCTCAGGAGTATCAGAATCAGACACCATAGCAGCAGCAAATGCAGCAGGACCACTACGCTCCAGTACATACAACAAGGACTCGGGAAGGAGCCCTCCCAATACACTACGTTTTGCCAATGGCAGTGAAGAAGAAACTGCCGCTTCTTCACCGCCATGAAATGCTTGATGTGCATGCGTCACAGAGAAAAGGTGTGCTATAGATAGAAGATTGGAGCCAGGATATGCAAGGGCAAAATAAAATGATCCTGTGCTGTATAGTCGCACCATTGCTTTGGGGTTCCTTGTAACAACAGCTTTTAGCAATGCAGCAGCAGCCTCCACTACACTAGGTTCTCCAGAAAGCATAGCCTAGATATGATGGACAGTGATACAAAGGCAAGATTCAGCATAACTATGCATATTTTTAGCAGATGAAGAAATGATACATCTACTTCTACTCATCTATACTTGCAGAGCAGCAACATAAACATTGGACACCAAACTAGTAGAAGAGAGATAAAAACAGAACTAGTGTTGCTACCTATAGTTTAGGTTTTTCTGAAGTTTGAACAATTTTGGGTTTCTTAAATTCACTATAGCCAAAAGTACAAGGGCAAGAGCAGAAGGAAGAAGCATTAGTCAAAATTTCCTTCCGAAAGCAGTGTAGGGTTATAAGTGCAGAAGCAGTTAAGCTGACAGCTGCCACCAATTTTACTTATTATGTTAGTACCGTTTCTGCTACAATGGTTCCTCCTTAGATTGCACAATATTTTAAAGATCAGCGTATTAGAAAACTACACAGAAGATGACCGTACCAATAAATTTTCACTGAAACAATAGTGTCTACAAGAAGTGAAAAACAAAGCTCAACAATGGAATACACTTCTGATTTTTTTTCATAATACTATACACCAGCCAATAATGATCATTACTCTTGAATGGTACCTGAGCGATGTGTGGAAGACAGCGTGGACTTGACAAGATCCTTTTTACTCTAGGAGTTGGAGTAACTATCTCTCCAGCATCATCTAGGTCTGATCTGGCAGCAACCATGCTGTGTAGTATGGACAATGCCGCTTCACCAACCTTGGAAGTACAATGACCAAGATGACAAGGGACAAAGTATAAGACAGTGTTGTCAGATAAGACAATATTTACGTATACAAAAACTCAAATGAATCCAATTAATGATTAAATGTGCTTCATGGGGTCACTAAAGCAATGGTGAACTTTTTAAAGCTCACAAGTCTACAACCATGGACCCACCAATCTGAAAGTAAAAAATTTTGTAGTCCCTTCACCAATAGCAGTTATCAAATTTTCTTGTGGTCCCAAGTTGTCAAAATTTCCATTCCAAGACTCCGGCTTCTGAATGATGCATCAATAGCTTCAATCAAGTTCAAAAGCTTGCCTTTCTTTTAGTCTGATCATGGTATTTCCACAAGTTTGTCAAATACTCTCTACTATCTAGTAACAGTTAGGAGAAAGAAAAAGCATTATATCATGTATCCTTCTTCTTTTTTCCTTGGAAATAACAAGAAGGTTGTGGCCGAAGAACAATACTGCTATGTTATATTCCAAAAAACCCACCTACAGTAATTCAAATTGCATTTTGAAAATTTTTCCTGAACTACTGCAACATAATCTTTACCCATTTTAAGACAGCCAGAAGAAACCTTAGGTTTAATAGCATTAAATTTAAACATGTGGTATAGAATCCACGGATAAACGGGAGAATAATCTGTTTGATCAGAAATTGAATAAAAAAAAGGTTCTGCAGCATTAGAAGGCTAGCTATATTTGGGAAACTGAGAAGAGCTCACCTGCGTTGAAGTAAGAACAGGAACACGGGACGCCATTGCCCAACGGAGTTCTCGGATATCACGCAGCTTTTTCCAGTCACTCATTCCAGAAGATCTGCACCTAGTGCTCCAATCAATGCTTTTTTTAGACCACAACCTTCTGACAGCATCCTTCTCCATAGGCCCGACTTGTACACCGTCCTTGTCAATGAGAATCCACTCCTTGAGAGGTTCCATGAAAGCAGTGGCGGCAATAAGGTTTGACTGCAAAGGAATTGCAGTTCTTTCTGAAGCCTCGTGGACAATTGTCAGCAGATCTACAGCCAAGACACATCCACCAACCAAGACGCAAGCCTCTATATTTGATAAAATCTTCATTAGAACCTGCAGAAATAGAAAATATGTAAAGTTTTATTAAAGTATCGACACAAAATTATGAGACAACCAAAAAGTAACCTAGTCAAACCAGGCTCCTTCGTAATGTGCATAGGTTGTACTAATAAATTTGAACTAAACATTTTTCTTAAAAGCAATTCGGGATATAGGAAACCATGAATTGCAACACACGCTGACAGTAAATCATATTAGTGGACCCAGTCAGCTGGTGCCTTCAAGAGGACCTTACATAAATGCAATCAAACTGGGGAGCTCTGTTAATATTTTTCACCATCTTAGCTTCACCAATTCTTCATTTCTCTTGTGGTACGTCTAAATAAAAAAAATCTAAATCTATATAAAGACTGTAAACACGATGTAACCATGAAAGACAGTTTATTTACTTGTGTGCTTTTTTAAGTATACAAATGCTTACCTTCTAGGCCAACATAGACATCGTCCATCTGAAGGGTTGTTTTGTTCAACTTTATGCCAACCATTTTACCCAGATGTTAAAACCCAATTTATTTGTTTTTCGACTTATAAGTATATTTCCCCTCTTTGATATGTAATTTCACTAGGCTTAAGGTATGTAGAGCTTACATTTTAGCAATTAAATAACCACACTCAAACCACATACAGAAAATACCGATGATGCCAAGCAAAGTATTACAATATCCTTTCATATGATATACAAAGATAGGGAAAAGAATGAGAGATTACCTTCAATAGTAGAAGCAAGCGATGCCTCAAGGCTCGATCACCAGTCCTATCCATAAGAACAGTAATGTGAGCAGTTCCTTCAAAAGGTCCAATTGTATTGAAATGCTGTTCATAGACAATAGCCATAGCCCTTGCACAAAGTTCTCTAACCGAAGAGGCTCCACCACCTCCAAATCCATCTAGTCTCCCCATATCACACCAATCATCTGAAGAACCTGTTTCATCGGGAACAGCACCATCTACTTGTAGTCCCACATCAGCATCACACAAAAACCTATGATACAGAGCTCTGAAAAAAGCAACTGGGTCACGGAGAGGGAAATCTTGTGCCCTGGCACTGTTTCCGCTCTCAAGGAGCAGACGAAGATAATACTGACCAACACAGACTTCCTTAGACAAGCTAGAATAGCTAACAGAAAACTCGGAATAATTCCAAGATATCTGAGACTGAGGAATACTATCTTGCCCAGACAATGCCTCCATCTCAGCACCACCATGGCCTATATCTTGAGTACGCTCCTTCTCGACATCCAATTTGTGAACCTCTGCCTGCAGGGCCCCCCTTAACTCCTGCCTGGTACGCTCATTCCAGATAAGATCAGCACGATTATGGTCAAGGCTAAAAGCACGCCAAAACTCTGGCCAGTTAAGCAATAACCTGCCAGATCCAACAGGTGTATTTTCCACCACAACCTGTGCAGGGGCAGGAATACCACTATTTTGAAGACCTGCCAAATTGGAATCTGGGTCAACCAGATTAGTAGCTACAGATTCCATCGGCTCACCTGCAACATTTGCTTGTACTTCAGAGGATGCAGCAGCAACCAAGTAATCAGGTTGCGGGGTCCCAGATGAATTCATTTCACCTGGCATGTTTTCCACAGGCTGAGAATTGGATTGGTTGATACCCTGTCTTGGATATGGAACAGGGCTAGGCTTCTGATGATTTTCTGCATTTTGATAGGTGCTAAAGCTAACCTTCTTTGTAGAGTCACCAGCTACATCACTACTCACAGTTGATGAGGAATTATCTGATTTAGCAGATGGCTTTATAAACCGAGCCTTTCTATGCTGGAGCAATCGCCTCTCTCTTTTGCTGATTAACGAATCATCTTGGTTGTAAAGATTTTGAACATCTTCAACGCCATCAGAACGTGTATGCAGATAAGCTACAAGTCCAGGGGGCAGAACTCTTGCCAGTAAATCAAGAGCAGGCTGATAAGAATCTGCCCAAAGGGCCACAAGCTGTCGACTAACTTCTCGTCGCTCACCAGCAGGAAGAAAAAATGCATGCGATAAATGCCTCAACAGAGCACCATCACGCAATGCTGCGTCACGCATGAACTCTGCTGCAACTGCATCTTCTTCAGCAATTGTTCGCATAATCACAGCAACAGTTTCCCTCACAGTCTGAGCAGGGTGTGCAAATAGGGCAAACAGACGGCGTCGTAATGCAGCTACTTGACGTAACAACTCAACAAAAACTGTATATTGGGTAGTTTCCCCGTGTGGATCACAGATCATGGCTTCCAATACCTCTACAACTGACATAGACAGCAACGGCGAAACTGACATTGGCTTTAATCTGTTAACAAGGATGGTAACATAATTATGATGGGCAAACAAAACAGACTTAGTGTGCATGATCGTTGCATGCCACTCTCCTTTTGTATCAGACAATATGTTTGCATCACCAGGACCACCACCTATGAGTGCTGCAACAAGTCCAGCCGCTTCAGCAGCAACACCCTCAGAACCATTTCTAAGTAGACCCATTATTCTTCCTACTGCTGCAGGAAATGACATGACATGAGAAGCCGCACTTCTTGAAGCCAATAATCTACGTAAACAACAAACAAACCCTGTCACAGTTGCTGCTGCTTTGGGTGATGGCGGAGGCAAAGGAGGGGCATCGGGAGGAAGATTGGGTGTAGCAGGAAGCAGAGTTATTAAGGCCATTAAAGTCACTTCAGGCACTTCAATATGAGGGGGTAATCCACTATAAGGAACACAAGCATTAAATTCCCTAATTCTTCTCCACAACTTAGCTCTTGATCCAGGAATTGAGCCACCTTCAGCAACAGCATCTTTTGCAGCAGCTGCTAGGTGCTTTAAATGCATGGATGCAGTTTCCAAGTCAGTAGCAGGATGCTGTTGTGCTGAAGGAAGTTGGCGCATCAGTAAAAAAACTCTCCCACATGGCGGGTCAATTCGGTGGCCGGGCATTGTTAATCTTGGCAATACAGGTACAGGACATTGGCCCTGCAAATAGGGATGGCAAAAACAAGATTCCTCTTTAAAAATTGATAGGCATTTAGTCCACAATTACTAAGTATGCCCTAATAAAAATTTACACAAAACTGATAACTTAATTCCAGTTGATACTCAAGGAGGAAAACATCCACCTACTTCAGTTTGTAATACATCACGAACTGCAGCAAGTAAGCTGTCGCGAGAGGTGCTTGCATAGACCTGAAGGCAATTGACAACTTAAGTCACCCAAGAATAATTCTCGAGAATCATTACAACTTACTAAAACTCACCTGAATTGGACATCCATCACTAAACTCAATTGCAAACATCTGTGGCTCCTCAGCAAAACGAACAAGGGCACTAACAACAGATAATGGACGAATTATTACAGCCTGCAAACAAAACGTGAAACCTAAGTACAGTGATTTTCCATAGCATGCTCTCCTCCATTGAAAAGCACAGCATACACAATCATTAAGAAGGAAAAAGAAGAGTTTCGTACAACTTGAAACTCGATATAAGATCCTAAAGACCTCTGTTCTCCTTCTCATATTACACTCCCATAGTCAAATATATAATACAGTAATGTAGCACTTTCACTATCCATAACCAGCAGTATGTGCCATGGTTTATATAGCCCACTAAGACCAGGTGCAAACAAAAACTGAATACGTAACTGCTTCAAAAGAAGCGTTCTAAAAGGAAAGAGTGAAAAGCTGGAGATCAAGATAGTTGTAAAGCTAAATAACAGACCTGGTTCAAAAATCAGTGAGCCAAGCTCAATTGAGATTGAATTGGCATGCACCAAGCAATTCTTTTTGGGTGTGTGCTATCATAAAATTTGCAAGAATTTGTACAACCTAGAGAGAGGGAGGTGAAACTTGCAGCAGAGGAATTTGGAGGCATATACAATGATTTCAATTTAACCAGTTGATTTGTCGTCAGTTAGAGTTTCTGTAATTGCATTTGCAAGTACAATTGGATCCTCCTGATTATTAAACTTCAAGTATGCTTGTAATACAAACACGAGTATTAATGATTTAATTACATTGCGATGAACGGGACTGGTGAAAATATAAGTGCAGAATCTGGCCACCCAAAGTGAAAATATTGATGGTTTATCTGTTTCCTATTTAGTTTCAAGTTTTACTGGGTTTGTATCCGTGGAGTTGGGAGCACAGCGTGATAGTCAATAATATATAATACCTTAAGCAGCACTATCACGCATATTTTATACTACAAAGTAACATACCTCATAGTTCTCTGGGCGCCTCTCAACCAGCGACACTTTTGTAAGAATTAATTGACGAGATACAGCATCACCATGTTCTCCCAGCCCTCCTTTTGGCCCAATTCCCAAACTCAAACTTGGAAGATCCATAGTTCCATGAGCATCTGTCCGCAGTCTTGTCACAGACCAACCCCCTAAAGGAGTTTCATCAGCTCCAACTGCCTCTTTAGCTGCAGGTTTTTAGCTTCTTTTAGGTAGGTAAAGAAAGAGAATGGAACTGTATGTCAAATTAAAGGAATATTAAACAGAAATATGGAAGTGACTACAATAAAGGGTTGCTCGAGCATTATAAAACAAGTACCCCTTTGCTTGATATATTCAGCAACTGTCAGTGACTGAGAGCTATCTACAACCAGTGACAATCCTACCATTGATTTAGCAACTTTTGTCTGCATGAAGTCAGAAGACATAATACGAAACACTAAATGGGTATAAGGCATATCAAGTATCAACCAGAATAAGTAAATTGTATGTCCTAGCCTCCTAGGCTTTCGGAGACATTAATATATAAAATTTTAATAAAGTATGTTCTCGATCAACAACTCGAACAAGTCATCTATAACAGCAGGCATACCAAATGAGAAATAATAGCAGCATTTGATGTTCCTGTAGCAGCTTGGAAAGCTTTGGACTTCCTACCATATAGTGGGCAAAGAACAAAACCTCCACCTTCATTATTTTTCCTCCCATAAGTATCAGCTAGATGGATTATTGCAGGGGAACTCATATCTCTAAAACTCAAGCACCAACGAAGCTCGCCTGATTTTAAATCAATGAGTTCAACTCCAACAGACGTGATCTTCATTTTCTGCACATATGCAATAAATAAGAATCATTCAAAAAAAAGTCGGAAGCAGCAAATAGACTCCAAGAATCAGGTGATTTGCTGAGTGATCCAGAAGCATCATGGTTACATTGTTTAGGGAAGATGTCAAATGAGATAGCATAGTAAAGAAACATCAATGAAGCATTCCGAATTAATAAAGCAGATTAATGACCCCTATGTGCTTTAAGAATAATCATTAGTGCTTTCCAAAAAGGAAGTGTGTCAAATCATCTTATTTGAAATTGAGATGGAATTTTATATGCAACTCCAGGATCTAGTGTCAAGCCTCTTAACAGAAGGATGGTTCTGTAGGAGAAAGCTTAAAGTGTGTACAACTGTGACAAAAACAAGGCACACACACACACACATATATATATATACACAGAGAGAGAGAGGTGACAACCAGAGAGTTATTTCTCATTTAAACTAATATCAATCTGTATATAGAATCTCCTAAATATAAATGACTTGTATATTAAATCTCCTAAACACTATCGTCCAGTTTTTGCAACTTAACACAATCATCACAGTTTAAGAGCCAAACCAAATACAATCACCAAAAGAAGAAGGATTAGAGAGAGATAAACGGGAACTTATCCACCAAAATACGACTAACAATGTATGAAAAGCAAAACTTACAGCCCAGGCTATCCAGCTAAGGAAAACAAAATCATCATCCTAAGCAGAGACTAATAATAGCTTCCACCAGAACACATGTCAGTCATCACCCCAAGCAGATGATATAGAAGAAATTCTACCCAACCCATAGACATGAAAATCACAAAATTTCTGAAGGTTTCAGCAGCGTCAAAGCGTAAACCAACATGAACAATCATAACCCAGTTAGCTTGAAATCAGGAATATAAGCTTCTCTTTTTATTACACCCCCACCTAATTAACCTTCAATTAAAGTCATCTACTTCAGTAGCAAACATATATTCACAAACAAACAGAAGTCATCAACTTCTTCTCAATTCCCCCCAACCCTCAGCAGTATATATTTTTCATCTCCAATGTACTTTGTCACAATTTATGACAGAGACAAATATGTTATCACATTTTTTAGATCATCTCACGACTTCGACCACAAAGACCAGCAAAGAAAACATTGAAATAATTAAGAGAAACCGGTGCAACAAAATATCTGCAACTCCAGCAAGCATCTTACAAACAGGAGGCAAAAGGTTAACCGTTAACCAACTTCTCAGGACAATATGAGCATCAGGCTCTGATAGTTCAAACTCCACTTTGGTACTTTACAAACCTGGCATATGTTACCCAAATCCTCCCAATAGAATGTTACACTAATTACTGATTACATAAACGTGTTGTGCGGGTTTACTCTGCGCATCAAGGCCTAGAAGAATAACATATATCACCCACTTGTGATCCAAAAATTTCTAAACAATTATGCAGCATCACATACAGGATTTTCAGTTCACACAGGAAAGTAGCTCACTCAGATTCATCAGATTGTCATGTATTCTCATATTCAATGAATGCAATAAAAGAAAGGCAAAGCTATAGAGGATACGTTTAAACATACAAAGGAAAACAATAATCATCTAAACTTACATAAGGGACCCACTCGGCACTTCGCCTCCTTAGATGAAGAACAGAATACTCTGCCACAGGGCCTGCCACCCTGTTCCCCCAAATCCTATGCAACTCAGTCAATATACTGGCTCTGTACTTGCATGAAAACTTCATCCCTTTGAATTTTCCCTTGCCGTCCGTCCTAACATTCAGAGTGAATTCACTCGAATTCTCATCGCGCCCTAGGATAGGAGAAGCTCCCTCAAAGTCATTGGTGACATCATACGAGTTCGTCACCACAAGAGTAGACGGGTCCAAAGTGACGATCGATACACCGGACAAGCAGAGTATCCTTTTGTACCGACCTCGCCATGAATGCTTGACCACCAAGTAGCGTGCCAAATACTCAGGCTCCTCTTGTACATGAGATGAGGATGAAGAAGGAGAAGGAGCAGGGACAGAAGAAGTCGTTTCAGGAGACGACGAAGTATGTCGACTGACAAAGTCCATTTGAGCAAGGTACTCTAGAGTCTGCGGTTTCGAGACATTGGAACGCAGTAACCAGGAACCTAAGCCGGCCTGTGCCCGGCCCTGCCGAGACTGATTCGCCCCCAGACTTCCTTGCGATTGCTGCCCCTCTCTCAAAACTCGCTCTTTCTATCTTACTATTCTACAAATCTACCATATCAAACCTAAATTCGTAATGCTAATGCTATTCCTCTATTTATCTCCGGTTAAAATCAACCGGAAAATTACACCAATCTGTATCAGACCGAGAATTTTTTTTTCCCGGTACCGATTCGTGAATCACAATTGACGTGATCAATCAAAAACCCTAGATATGATCAATCAATAGGAGATAAATGATTTAGGGTTCAAAATGAAGAATTGAAAGAGATGTAGCAATAATTTCGATAAGGTTTCGAGTAAGGGATCCGATAATTAAAGGGAAGAGGGAAGAAGACCGACTAGTAGACAGATAATAGAGATTGGACGAAGAGAAGGGGCCAGTTCATGAGAAGAGCTGTCAAAAGGAGATACTTTCTGTTCCTAAGGCAGAAGGAAGAAGAGAACCGGTTCTCCGACGCAGTGGGTTATCAAATCTACCTGGTAGATATATTTCAAGTTAATTTTTGGTCTGTCACGGGAATTCTATCATATATCATTTATATTATTTTATTTAAAATTTCCTCTTAATTAAAAATTATATAAAACTGTCATGCATTTTCCCTATATTCCATATTTTAAATTATATATCATTGTATCTTCTATTAGACAAAAAATGTTAACTTACATACAAAAGTTGTAAAATAATATATATAATTTATATATTACAGTGAAATCTAATTTTTTTAAGATTTATTAAATAAAAAATATAATATTTGAACCTATCTAATATTTTAGATTTTATTTGGTTGTTTTAGACTTAGTTTGTTTCAGATTGATTGAATAAAATGTAATATTTAAACCTATTCATAATCTATAAAAAAAAATAATAATAATAATAATAATAATAATATTTTATAATTAAATTAAATTAGGTAATTAACGATTAAACCTTATTTTCGCCTAGAATATATATTTCCTACTTATAGTTTATGGGGCATATCAAAAAGTGATGTGATCGGATCATATCGGTTTGGTGTTTTACCTAATAGTCAATCGTCGGTGTCTCGGTTATCATTAGCTCTGCTGAGGAAAATATTGCAGTAAAAAAGTGTAGAAGTGCATAGATTTACCAAAAGACCCACTTCTGATAGGCCCAAATGATTACCACAGCCCAAATATAGCCCACGACCACTAATGCATGGGTTAATGAGTTCACTACATTGGGCCTTGCATACGTGATATGTATACCTCACTGCTTTAATTCTTTGGATGTTGAAAAGGAGAATTCTTAGTTTTTTTTTTCTTCGGATGTCTAAAACAATTGTTATGGTCTTGATGTAATTTTCATCAAAGTCATGTTTTTTTTATGAGTAAGGGTATTTGAGGTACGAGATTACCTCATTACTCTGGTGGCTCGAGAGACATGTAGAAACATCATATAGCCTAGCCGTCAAGGTACAAGTCGAGAACAAAAATTATGAATAAAAAACATCTTGAGACAGACACCGAAGCACAAAGACCACCAAAAAAATGAGGGGAAATAATAACCACACGACAAATGTAACTGGGGTATAAGGTTGTTGGGAAAATTGCACATGAAAGATCACAAGGAACAAACTATAGTTATGAGCACCTCAAATTCAAAATTCAACGAGAATTCACCAATTCTTTCATACAACCACATAAGCTATAAATACAAAGAGGATAGTGACACCATACTGGTATCAAATCTTATATAAACTGAATTTGGTATTGCATTGAGCATAACCCGAAACCATGGAACTATGGAAGTCTTATTATAATATCAATTGTAACAACTCGTCACAGGTGATATGTGAGATTCAATTGAGTATCAAGTAAACATAAATTCATGACATTTAACTTTTATATTTTAGAACAATAAAGAAGGAAAAACAACAGAAAACTAATAATCTTGCAAACAATAAAAACAAAACTTAACTGATACTTTGCTACTTCTTGCTAAGTGTAATTCCTAAAAAGTTTTAGCTTAGAAGAGCCTCATAATTTGTAATAAAAAAAAAACTCTTAATTTCGGAAATAATTTCGAAATACAATGACAAAACGCATCTATAGAAGAGAATTTCTCTATGGTGGAGCTCCACCGCCAGGATCCTGACCTCTAACAAAACGTCCCTACAATAACAAAGAAACGAGTTTAGAGATATACTCGATAACAAGTTTAGAACAATGTGTTAGCTCGCGGGTTTGTAGTTACCTTCATTCTAGGCCGTTGATCGGCATTGACCTTCCTCACTTGGTACCTGATTTTCTTGGAGAAGAGTCGAGTTCTACGCTTCTCTTTGTATCGTTGAACACTGGCTTCTCTCACACCTCCATTTTCGCCAAAGAGATCAATTTGGGCTAACCTTGACTATACATTGATCACATTCATACGTTTCAAACTTTTGAAGTAATAAAATAAAATGTTCAAATTATAACGCAAAGAAAATATTCACAAGATATGTAGTATGATTCCACATCTATCCTGGATTCTCTTTACAAGTCAACTTGGCAAAGGAAATAAAGATGTGCTCTTTAATAAAGAAGTTCATGACAAAGACCTTAAGACTGGGCAAAGACCTTAAGATTGGGCCTCTCTTTCATGATAGGCCCTTTCTATTAATTGAAAAGAGATTTTTATTTTATTTTTATTTTTTTTGTAAATATTTAAGTGTATGATGTAAACCAAACTTAAATTTAAATTGATTCGGACACTTTGAAGTTGTTAGAGTTGTTAGGGTTGTTATTTGGAAAATTATTATAATGCGTTTCATTTAAATGAACTAATTCAAACAATTAATATATTAAATTATACTAATTATAAATTTATTGTTGAACAGATTTTCCAAAATTGATACATATATGAAAAATGAAATAAAATCGGTCAGTAAAAGTACTTCATTGACCATTTGACTTGAATAACTAACTTAGAATATACTGAGAGATTCAAAATATTATTTAATATAGTAATTAGACTCCATAAGCTCTATATAAAAGGTAGATTAGAAAGGAGATTGATAGGATAAGTCAACTTACCAAAGCGTCCCTTCCAGACAATTCCGACGCCGGAGAATCGTCGGAGAACGGCGAGCCTTTGTCTGACCAAGCACTCAGTACATCGTCATAGTTTAACTTTAACTGAATACGGCAATCAGAGATGCTTGCCGCTGGGATCTCCTCCTTCGCCTGCAAAATCGCTTCCGGTCCTTCTACTTCCTTCTCCTCTGGCAGTTTCTTCTTCTTGCTGCTACTCTTCTTCTTCTCTACAGCTGGCTTCTTCTCAAACCTCGGCGAAATCGCACCGACGTCCACCGTAGTCATCGGTGGAAACTTCCACCACTCATCAGCACCACCGTAACCGCTGTACGGTGAATTGATAAACGCCCTCACTCCCCTAGTCATTCCAAAACCAAAATCAAAGCGTCCGCTCAGTAACCCTAATCCTAACCCCATCGGGATCCCGTAACAGTAATTATTCGTTTGCTGGTGTTGTATATGTTCTCCATTCATCCCATTCTCACTTTTCACTATCAAATTCCCCATAATACTATCAATTCCGCCTTCAATTTCCTCATCAAGGATAGACTCAGTATCAAAATCATCACCTTCTCGGAACCCGTTCTCCTCCATTGGACTCTGACATGGCTTCTCGCTCGAAGAATCGCTGTAATTGCTACAACTACTACTCGTAACAAATCCCAATCTAGGCTCTAAAGGCTTAGACAACGGGAGGAGAAGCTCCTCTTCAATAGCAGAATCAGTCGGTTTAGCGAACTTAAACGATGGGGGTTTCGCAAGGTTTTTAGGTGAGAAGATATTCGGGTATGCAGTTGAGAGAAGAACCGCTGCTTCATTGTAGGTCTGGTTAGGGCGTTTACGGGGAGTTCGAGGCTTTCTTGTGCAGATTGAGAGCGGTGGTGAGAGAGAGTTACTTGATTCAGATACGATGGAATTAGGGGAAGAAGAGGTGAAACATGAAGAGGTTGAAGAAGAAGAAAAACAGTGTGGTGAAGCCCTAATTGAAGCAGATGCTGATTTAAGAAACTCGATTTCATGGTCGTATGAGCCATAGGTGGTTGTAGCAGCTGTGGCAGTATTCCTGCCACCTCCAGCTAGACAAGAACTCATTCTCGTATCTACTCAAATGCTTGAATTTTGGTTCATAGTTTCCTAAGCAAGCTTAAACCCTAAACCCTGAATTGATCCTGATTACTTGAAAAGCTTAAACCTCTTAAGCTGTCATAAAACCCAGAAACTCAAAAGGGTTAGTGAATGAAAGAAAGGAAATTCAGTTCCAAAATTTCAGGTCTGAATTGGTAGAAAAAGATGAACGATAATTGGGAGATGGAAGAAAAAAAAAAAGCTAGAAGAACAGTTGAGAGAGAAGGGAATAAAACTATAAGCCTTTAATAGAAGGGATATGAAGGGGGTCAGAGAGCAGAGGGTTGTGTCTATGTATAAGACTGCAGAGTGTAATTTAGCAGGTCACGAGTAAGATAAGAGGGAAGGATGAGTGTACTGGTGTTGGGGTTAGGGGTGATGAGGACGAGAGAAACAGAGCTAGGAGACACTGCTTGCGTTCATCCAATTTGAGGATTGGACCACAAACTTTCTCAATTATTTGTTTTAGATTCATTTCCCATCATGCCCCTCCATCCTCCTATCCTTTTCGGTATAGGAAATTATACTAGTTTAATTGTAAAGTTAGTCGAGTGTTTGTACTTATTTATATGTAATGTCTTAAACACATATTACTCTTTACGTAATTACACACTTTACCGATGGTATGTGAATTTTATGGTTCGGACTTATGGCCGTCTAACGAAGAGTTGGTGCTCCAACTACCAACAGACGAAGAGCTTATGCACACACCGTGCACAATCATGTGTAACGACGATTTTAGGATTTATTTAGTTTTAAATCGATTTTAAGGTTTTAACTTTTAAGTATGTATATAGTGAGCACATAAGATATGTTCGGTAACACTAACAAGGGGTTGAAGATGAAGAGAAAAAACAAATTCCGATATTTTTCATAATTTATAAGTGTGAGGTTAAAGGGAAAAAAAAAACTATTCATAAATTTCATTCATTCGTCCTATAATCTCATTAATTACATGAACATGTTAATTATAGACTATTTGATTATTGATATTTTCTTTCTTTTTTTCCATGTTTCTCAAGTCCAAGATATTTATAACCTTAAACTCTTACGCTTATATAATATTTTGAATTCGAATTGGACAGTAAATAACATATTTTTTCGCATGCGAACCACATCACTTCTACCTAAATTTTAATAAAAGTAGATATCACTTGAATAAATAACATTATAATTTTATAAATACTTCAAAAAATTTAAAAGAACAAAGGAGTATATGCACCGTCTCATGAATGTGTGGCTAAGTAATTAACTTATGAGATTAGGTAAGATTACACTAGATAAGACAATGGATGAATGGATAGAGAGAGTAAGCAAGGGCAATATGGTAAATTTACATCCATGTTAGACCCATTCATGTCCAAGCATGGTATGAGGCTATTCTCGTTGGATCTTTTACAAAGTCTCCTCCCCACCCAACCCATACCACCTGCAATGTAAAAACATAATCCTCTTCGAAAATTTATCTTTTCAATTAATCTTTTTCTTTTTCCCTTCCTTGTACCTCTACAATAAAATCAGATTTCTTATCTAAATACGTGGCAATTCGCTATTGGATAGCTCAGATTTTACGGATGACGTGGAAGACACTTTTTCCGTTGGTTGCCGCTCTTTCACGTGTTTCTAGGTGGAACAAGTACTTCTTCCTCCTCTTTTGGGACCTTTCTCTGAAATATTTCAATGATTTTTAGGCCTTTTATTTTGTTGGATTTTATAATTTATTTACGTATTAATTTATAAATGTTTTATTTGGTGGCTAAAGGATATCCTACGTTGGGCTATTTTGGTTCAAACAATGCTTTACTTCTTTGATTAGAAAAAGCCAAACAAGGTCTTAGATTGCATCCTCATCTCTTAGTGTAACAAAATCTTTTTAATCTTGTTGATGGTGACACTCACATGAGCCAATTTTTTTTCATCGCTTCCATTTTGAATTTCACTACCGTTTCCAAATTTTCATTTCCGAGTTGTTTGGTTAAACGGAATTATAAGGTTTATCGTACTTATCGGGAATAAAAACAATAAAAATTTATGTATATATAATTACCGTATGATACTTGATACGTTTTCACATAACTTGATGTAAAATAACTATATATATAATTACTATATGATTATGTTTTCCCATAACTTTATTCATATATAGAGAAACTTGTTCGGTTGAAGATGGAATAAATTTTGTTCATGTAATCCTTTTTTTTTAATGTTAATTATTCCTTTTTTTATTTTCTCATTTTTAAAAAAAATAAACATTTATTTTTATTAATAATTAAAAATATATATTGATATTCAAAAAATAAAATGAACGACTATTGTAAAAAAAATATAGGGATAGTAAAATACCACCTAAACCAAAAACTTTACACATGCGTGTTTATTACGAGCTTTTTAAAAACCATTTGAAGTAGTTTTGTTTATATTATACATAAAATATAAGATTTAGGGTCATCGAAATCGAAATGTAATTATAAATACAAAAAAATAAATAAATATAGTTTAATTTATATCATTATTCATTTATTAAATAAATCTATAAATCATTATGACAAAAAAAAATTCAATCTCAAATGATTTTTTCTTCTTATTTTCATAAAATTTCAAATTTAATTTAGTTTTTAATTTGCTTAAACCACGTGAAATAATTTCAATATATTATTCTCTGGAGAACTTAATCAAAATATAAGCAATAAAATAGTGTAGATTACCTTGTATTGTCTACTGACACCTTTGAAGGGCCGGAATATAATATGGTAAAATAAATATCAAGAATAGATATTTTGAATATTTTTTCCGGTTGAAGAAGAATGTTGATTGGGATAGGATTTTACGTGCTGGAGATGGTCACAGCCTCATTCTCCATATTTCCATTTATCTCCAAAGTAAAAACCATAAACCTTTGTTGTCTTCATCCTCCTTTATGTCCGTATGCATGCAATTTGATAAAATCACATGAAATTCTATAAAGTTTAAATAATTTTAAATTTTGAATAGGCCAAAGTATAACTTATACAAGACCTGTTTGGTGGAGTTTTTACTGTGTTTGTAAAATCGAATACTGTTCCGATAATATTTCGGATCTTTTAGTAGCTTATTGAATAATTTTTTGAGTAAAAATGAATGATGAGGAGGAGGATCGGGAAGGTTTTTAAAGTGCTTGTTGAATTTAGATTTGTAATAAAATTTGAAATATTCTATACAAATTATGTTTTTGCTCAAAAAAGTAGTATTGAGAAGGTTATATTTCATTTAGTCAATATTATTTTAAAATTTTAATCCGGTGTTATATGAGTCAAAATATTTTATTTTTTTTAAATGTAACAAATGTTAAAGATGGTGATGCTTATAAATTAAATTATTCGATGGATGAATAGATACATTCAATTAAACTAATAGAAGAGTAATCGAGTTATTTATCAAAAGTAACAAAAAATTTATAGTTAACTTGAAATCTTTTAATTTAAAAAATTTATGTTAAATTTATTACAAGTAAAAAATTTCAATAATTACAAAATATTATAAAGTGATTTTTAGGAAGAATATATAATCTTCTGTATTAAACTGTTTTAAATATAATTATAAAATACTGAAAATAGAATTGTATCGTGATTGGATGAATCATAATATCTTTGTCCGATTTCAATGAAGATTAAACTTTTTTATGCTATTAAGTAAGAGATATATATGAGAAATGTTGTTGCTAACTATTTTAAAGATTTTTTTTACGATTAGTTGAAAAAGCTGACAAGTACTAAGTGGTAAAATTGAAGAAAAAACATTAAAAAAAACCAAAACAAAAACCATGAGGTTATTATTAATAGATTCATCCCTCCCTTGTACAATTGTAATATTAGTAAAGGGGCGAGAAAAAAAGTCCGATCCGTCTAATTTGATCAGTGAATTTGAAGATCCGATCCAGAAATATCTGAATCCGAAAATATTCGATGGTTAGTGATTTGAGTTCGGTCTGATCCTGAAATATCTTTCGGATCGTTAGATCGGATATGGATTGAAGTTTTTGAGGAAAATTCGAATCGAATATATTCAACTAGCCTAATAAATAATACTAAGATCGAAAATCCGATCCGAATAGAAGTATCAGGTATCCGGATATTTTCAAATCAAACTTTTATATATATTATCATATCAGATATCCGAGCCTTCGAAGCATATCGGATATCTAAAAATGCACCCTCCTTGGACCACATACCACGACAGTAGGACATCAAGTTCGTATTTTGGGACACCAAAATATAATACATCAGTACTATAATTGTATTAAACAATTTAAATTGTATAAATTTAAAAATAAAAAAGGCGTAAATACCTTATATTTTTTCAAATATGCAACGCATCAAATAATGAAAATTTCTCTATGTTTGCAACGAAAAACATTAACAAATTCACTAATCATTGCGTATTTCTCTATTTTGATTAAGAATTTTGTATGACTTGCAATCACTAAATGCTGATTCGGTGAGACACACCGCTCAGATTGATACAGAAATTTATCCCAATTTTTAAAAACAATTTAATCTCTAAATTGTTTATAATAAAATGGTAGTTTGATTTTTATTATTGAACTATATATTTGCATGACTTTTTAAAATCGCTAAACATAAATCATTGAATCATTGACACCCAAAAATAACATCTTTCCCATACGCAACAATCACAAGGGTCGGCCCGATTAATATTTTTCTTTAAATTGTATTTTGGCCCGATTAATATTTTTTAAAAATTGTATCAATTTTTAAACCGACTATTATTTAATATAGAATATAGTATTATCAAAAATTAATATTTGACAAACTTCCTTGGAAACAACCCAAGAAATATCAATATGTAAAAAAATTATTTAATCAACTATAAACTAATACCCTAGATATACATTCATGAAAATAAACTATTTTGCCAAAAAATTGAACCAACCGCATGCACAAACTCCGTTTGATTGTATCACTGAAAATGATCGAAATTAAACGAATGAAAAACAAGTCAAGTTCATATATATATATATAGAGTTAAGATAACGTAGGAACAGTTCTTAGGGTAGGAAATAAGAACTCATAAGATTTGTTAGATTAAAGTTCATAAACGTATATAATTGAAAGTTTTATATGGTAGTAAATTAAATAAGGACATCTATTTCCCTTAATAAAATTTTAATTTTTTTAATTTCTGACAAAAATATTCAACAATCAATGTTCATTCCTTAATATAAATATACATTTATCAACTTTTTGACTAAAATATACGCAATCAATGTTCATAAAATTTTAGCGACCAAATTAAAATTTAACGACCAATTGTAACCAACATTCTTTCCATATTACATATTTTAACGACCAAATTTTAACGACCAAAAAAAATAAATTAACGACCAAACAAAATTTAACGACCAAAATTTAACCACCAAATTTAACGACCAAAAACAATAAATTAACGACCATACCTAACAAATTTAACCAACATAAAATTTAACGAGCAATTTTAACGACCAAAATTTAGCCACCAAATTTAACGACCAAAAAAAATAAATTAACGACCAAACAAAATTTAACGACTGATATACTATATTTTAACGACCAAAATAATATTTAACGACTGTTATATTATATTTTTAACGACCAAACAAAATTTAACGACTGATATACTATATTTTAACGACCAAAATAAAATTTAACGACTGTTATATTATATTTTTAACGATTCACATACTATATTTTTACGTTATTTTAATGGCCGTTAATTTTTTTAACAGTCGTTAATATATAATTATACCGATTTGAAGATTTGTTCAGCCAAAAATAAGATATCGACTTTCCTTTTCTAAAGATATATTAATGGCCAGTGAATTAAATTAGAACAATTATATGAAACTCTCCTATTTAATCTTATTATGTACTTTCCATCATGGACGTTCATTATTTAATCTAACGGATCTTAGAGATTTCTATTCCCTACTCTAAGGGAGGTTCCTACCGGATCCTGACCATATATATATATATTAATATTATTCATGAAAAGTTTTAGAATCATTGAAAAGTAGGGCCGTCCAATGGATTTCGGAGGCCCTGTGTTAACGTAAAATAGTGTTTTTAGAAAAGAAATTTTTTTAAAAAAACATGAAAGAATGACAATAAAAAAACAAAATAAGACATTTCTTAACTTTAAATAGCCTTGACCTATTGCACCAAATATTGAGCTCTAACCATTATGGCAAACACTCTTTTGTATCATAAAACAACTAAAATTATATATTTTGGGGCCCCAAAAAATTAGAAGCCCTGTATTGTTGGGTCAAATGGCACCCTTGTTGAACGGACCTGTTGAAAAGTATTTGGATATTAATTTTAATATTCTATACAAATAAAAAAAAGTGAGAAAAATATAACACATTTGACGTTGAAATGAAAAGCATGCGCCTTATACATTAATATTATGAGTGTACAATGCCTAAACTAAATTTATTTCCGATCTTTTTATATTTTTTTCAGAGTTGAAAGCAAACGGACGCTAAATTATGCTTCATATAACTTTGCTTGCCAACGAACTCTACAATGAAAAGTGATCTTTTAAAAAGGTGGAATTATTTGTGAAACATTGAAACATGACAAAATGAACTCTACAATGAAAATGCCTAAACTAAATTTATCAAGGTATTGAATATTTAAATTGGAAGTAATCTCTTTTTTATGTTTCGTCCCTTTTAGACAAAATTTTTAGCATCTTTAACAAATATCCCTGAGACCAATTTTAGATTAGTCGAGTAGTAAAGTAATATTAGAGTCCTTAAGTCTCGTCAAAAAAAGGTGATATATACACTAAAAAGTAGAACATACTAGTGAAGAAATTCTATACAGTTAGCTCAGCAAATTTTACCAAAGAGTAATCGATACAAAATTTTAAGTTGTCAAACAGCTTATTAATTATCTAAAGAACTAACTCTCCGTTTGGTTGTAACTTCGAAAACGGAAACGGAATGGACACGAATCTAGTCCATACATACACTCTTGTTCATGGAGTTGTTGGGAACCATTCCTTGTGGTTTGAACTAATTATAGTAGAACTTGATTAGTTTTAATACACTATAGAGTAACAAAATAGGGAAAAACAAGTGCATTTTGCATGAAACCAACCGAAATGATTCCATGAACAAGATACATATGTGGACTAGATTCGTTTCCATTCCGTTTTCGGAGTTACAACCAAAGGGGGGATAAGTTTATTGATAGCTTAAAATTGTTTAATAGACAAAATAGGTAGTTGATTGAACAATTTCTTCTCTTAACTTTGATGGGTGTTTGAAAGAACGAATGTATTAGGTTGATAAGTTTATAAAGTTTTCGAAAAATCTTTAAGACGTTATCTCATTTGATTTGACTAGGACTTACATTTTAGGCTTCATTCATTTTTTAGACTTTTGGTGTCTTTTAAAAAAAATTAATATATGTATATGTGTGTGATATGAAATATGTATTTTGATTTATATGAAACTTATAAAGATAAGCGTATGTTATTTGCATGACGGTTTGTTTGTTCCGACTTTATGGATCTTTTTGAAATTTCTATCTTTTGTTTGTAGGTATTTTTCCACTTGTTTTTTTTTTTGATATATGCATGACGGTTTGTCCGTTTTCTGACTTTCGGTCTTTCGATACTCCAAGTTTGTTTGGAACAGTCGAACATCCTATCTTCTTGATAAAAAAATATATAAAAATAGAGAAGTATATACAGTTCAAATCGGAAAGGAATAAGATGGTCCGGTCCGATTTAGATCGATGGATCGATAACTTTGAAAACCTTGAGGCATCTATACGTCTGTGGAGGTTCGTTTCATCCGATCTAGATTGCAAAAATCGTATCATAAGTGTTTGGTATGGTTTTAAACTAATTTTATTTTTACCAATGTGTATGTAACACAATATATTTTAGTTTAATTTGGTTCCATGCACGAGGGAACTATATATTTAAACATTATTGTTCAATTATGATCATGGACTAAATTAATCTATAAACTAATAAAAACATGGACCATAGACCTAAATATAATGCGCACATTCCTAAATCAAATATTCAAATGTTTAATATAATCATTATATAGATTATTTGACACTAGGTTTTTTTTTTGCGATTATTTTAATAAATATTATAATTCAGTTGCAATTATTTATCGATTATTTGAGAGTCTCTCAAAATAATCTCTCAAAAATGTCTAACGTATCCGAGTGAACACAAAAGCAAGAGCCCCAAACTTATCATATACTTATTTATAACTTGTACACGATTTCATTCATTAGCAACAACGATAACAACTTTACCAAAGCTTCTATTATTGAAGACTTCTATTAAGGCCTTTGGACCATTCTCAAGACCTTCAATTTTATCCTCCACATATGCTATCTTCCCTTCACGTACATAAGGCAAGATACTGTCGAGAAATTTGGGATGAGTATCATAATGATCGAACACCACAAACCCTTCCATTCTTGCCCTCTTGTAGAGAAGATTAAGCAAGTTAGTTATACCTCCCGGCTCGACGAGATTGTACTGAGAAATCATCCCACACACCGCAACACGACCGCGGAACCTCAAGTTGGGTAGCACTGCATCGAGCATCTTTCCGCCAACGTTCTCGAAGTAGATATCAATGCCTTCGGGGAAGTACCTATTATGAACACAACACAAGCAAGTTATTGATCGTTAATTTATCATCAAGGTCCTAACACATGTATACATGTATTGCTCCTCTTATTGTCACTTTGTTTGAAATAAAAACTCACAATTCTATATGTTGTTGAGATTTGTGTAAATGTCCCACATCGACAATATTGTACACAACATATAACTAACATATAATCCTCATATTGCCAATTGATTTTAGGATGATACTCAAAGACTTGTGTGCGAAGGTTCACTTGATGTTATCCCTCCACGTATTAGACCCATCGGATATAAAAAAATAAATAAATAAATATATTTTGGACTTCAAACATACACATGTCTCTACTTCTATACACTTATGACATTCTGATGGGTCAATTTATGACGTGAAGCGTGTCTTAGGTCTGATATCAACACATAAGTTCAATAAGATTCCATGTTAAAACTAATTGACATGAGTAACATACAACATTATATAACTTCAATAATGAAAACCAACCTTTTTAAAGCAGCGTTTAAGTCAGGCTCTTCTTTGTAGTTGAATGCCTCGTCGAATCCTAGCTTTTCTTTGAGTATATTAACCTTCTCTTGACTTCCAACACTACCAACAACGTAGCAACCCGCCATTTTAGCGAGTTGTCCAACAACTTGACCAACATTTCCGAATGCAGATGAAATGAACACCCTTTCTCCTTTCTTCGGTTTGCAAATGTCGTTTAGACCAACATATGCTGTCAAACCGGACATTCCTACACCCGAAAATCACACACATTCCTTAATAATCGTATACATATTGGAGTTTCTTGAACCAATACATTAGGGACTTAACTTAATTTGAGACTCACTCAAATTAAGGTTACTTACCTAGGAGTCCTGTATAATGTACAAGGGGTACATCAGTGTGTTCAATCTTGAAAAGATGGTCCGTCACTGAGATCAAGCTGTACTCTTCCCAATATGTTGCACCCCATACAAGGTCTCCTTTGCTGAACTTTGGGTTTCCGGAATCCACAACCTTTGCTACACCATATCCCCTTAACGCCTGCAGTGAGTAAGAATTATTAGAAAAAGTTTGATCTAGACAAATTAACACTTTTAATTTCGCCATATGTCCAGTACGTGGTTTAGGTGCACGATTTTACTCCTTACGTGAGGATTGTGTACCCTTTTATAAAAGCATAGTGCACGTCCGTACTTGAAGGGTGCACAGTCGTGTATCTAAGAACCACACGTGAACAAGTGATGAAATCAATACCGCTGTTTTTAAAGATTTTCTTTACAATATAATATTATAAGAGAGATTTTCACGTGATTTTATTCCTATATAACTAAGCTACTTGAATTAAACTCTCACTTTGAATATGAGCGTATTTTTTTGATCTCGATTAGAATGTAGGTTTTAGCAGGGCGACCAATCAATTACGGAGGCCCTGTCTAAAATTTAAATAGTAAGAAAATTTTGATTTATTTAAAATTAAAATTAAAATTAAAATTTTTATTATTTATCAGATATTAAATATCACTAAATTAATCATATAAGTGCATATTATAGTAAAAGTAGCTAGAGGACGTAAATTTGACGTATTGAGCTCACGTTGTGTAGCAAATTAATGCGCAAAATCAATTCAATTTATTTTTCTAAACCTTTCGAAGTCTTTATTTCAAAGGTATAAATGTAGGTGATAAAACATAAAGGTGTTATGAATTTTTTATAAAATTTTCTATGAAATCTTATCTTATATTGTTAAAATTTTAAAATTCTATTAACAAATTAAATTTTTTTATCATACATTTTATACTTTGATCAAATTAAAAGAAAATTTTTTTTTAGTCTTCTACATTTATTAAATATTATAAAAATCTCTACCATGAAACAAACCCTTAACTAAAAATTGATATATTAGAACTACAACTATAAGCATTAAAATTCCTTTTTTCTATAAAAAATTTAATATATAAATAATTATACATACAAACATAAACTTGACTTTTTTTAATAGTATAAAAATATATATGCATATATCTAAAATTATTATTTTTTAACTAGCAAAGAAAGTTCCCTCCAACTCAAAACCGGTATATGTAAAAATGAAGTTGTTAACCCATTCAACCATGGGCTATATTTGTTTTCCGTACATTTAACCAAACTCAGCATATATTACAACTAGAAATGCGGATGAGGCCCCTTCAAAAATTCGAGGCCCTGAGCAGTGGCTCACCTCGCACACCCTCAGGGCCGGCCTGGATTTTAGTAAAGCTCGATTATAAATGAGTTGACGATGAGCCTATCAAATCTATGTTTGTTCTGCTCAAATAACAATCATGGAATTGACTAGAAATATAAGAGTATATGCTCATTAGAATTTATATATAAGCCGAAAAACTTGAGCTCAACTTTGAATCGGAAAGGTTCGCTCGAACTTAGGGTTGGGCTGTAAACCTAAACCGGCAAGGCCAAACCTAAACCCAAACCGGGAAGCCCAAAACCGGCGGTTTAGGTTAACCTAAACCGCCGGTTTGTCGGTTTAGCGACGCTTTATTAAATAAAATTTTTTTTGAAAAATCGGTCTGAAGCTCAAAACCGTCGGTTTAAACCGACGTTTTGTGGTAAACCGTCGGAATGAAAAAAAATTTTTAAAATAAAAATAAAAAAACCTATTTACCATCAAACCGACGGTTTGGGCCGGTTCATCGACGGTTTAGGTTTTTTATTTTCATAAACCTAAACCAACCTTGAATCGTCCAAAACCTAAACCGGCCAAACCTAAACCGCCTTGGGCCGGTTTGAACCGGCGGTTCGGTTTGAACCGGGGCCATAACTAAATAAATACTTGACTCGATTTTAAACGAGTTTAACCATGCCAAGTAGTTAGCAAGGAAGATGAAAGATTGAGATTAGTGTGTGATTACCGAGCCAGGAGTTACAGATGCATAGGACTCATCGGACGGATTCTCGACTTTCCGCATACGATTGGCAACGTAAGGCTCACATGCCAAGTACAGATTCTTCACCAGGACAGCCTTCGATCCCTCGGGAACCTTCAAGTTAATGAAAGAATCATCCTTCATCACCATATTTGATTCCTCCAGTGAAGAAGATATGTACTCTTTCAAAATCACTTGCTTATTCCTTACTGTTGCAGAAGCCATTTTTTTGAACTAGTTTAAGTTGCAGGTTTCAGTGTCTCTCCGTTATCCCCCTATATGCCAATATTTATAGTGGATGGTAGGTCAAGCTTCCATTCTCACATAGGTTGATAATTCAAAGCATAAATTGATCATACTGGAGTCGTTAGTGATCGTTTCTAATTTGGTGATATACTTTTGTTAGGGTAAGCCCTTACGTCATACAGTAATAAAAGTATATACAATGATGTGGTGCAGCTAGACATTTCTATTTTGTAAATAGTGAAAAAATAGGAAAAAATTACATAAATAAAAATAATTCTGTAAAAACTATTAATCATATAAATTTTTTAATTTTGAAACAAAATATTCAAATTTATTTTTTTTTTTTTAGGAAAACACTAGTTTTACGTTAAAATTTTTCATACTTTTTACACTAGGTTTTTTTTACGAACTTTATTTTTAAACTTTTTTTTAAGGAAATGATCTTTTATGATACTTTATCAGAAATACTTTTTATACTCCTTATGAGTTAAAGTTTTTAAAGTTTTAAATTATTATTTTTTTACTCTCAGTGATAGTTAGTTTGTATTATACTTGAAAAATTAAGGTATTTTGCATAATTAACTTAGATTTTGTACGCGATTTTTTTTCTTTTGTTATATTTTTTGAGGAAATTTTCTCATAAACAAAATTTTATAATTTTCTAAAAATTAGTCAATTTGTCGATGATGTAATAATTAATAAACTAATAACTGACAAATCGAAATTTTATTTTTATAATAATGTATTGATGACATCACAATCATATCAATATTAGTTTATTAGATGTATTATTTTAATTTATAGACAATAATTTATATTATTTTTTGAAAAAAAAAGTGGGTGGTTTCATTATTAATTTATCATCAATAATGTAACTATCAATGAATTACCAAGAAAGGGTCCTACATTGTTGTCACGTTCAGAATTCATTGAGGAAAACTCGTCAATTTTCGATCAATACAAACTAGGAAAAGTCATGTCGGATATCTCGACTTAAACCCCGAGCTGAGCCGAGCAGTGACGTCGCCGGCGCTCCTTCTCTTTTCTTTCCGTTTTTATGGAGTCCCTTCGATCTCACCTACTCGCTAAGCTCCATCTTCCCTTCTGAGATTTCTGCGATCGGGCAATGGTGTGGATCATCGACGGTGGAGATGTAAATGGGCAGGCCTTTTTGGTTGACAAATGATTCATGGGCTTTTTGGCCCAATAAATTCAGGTATTTGTACATCACATATGTACTATAAAGTTATCTAATTACACAAGTAGCACACAACTCACAAGTAATTACAAACTATATATACTCAAAAGTTGTATTATTTCTAGTATTAGGCATCTAAAATAAATGACACCCTAAAAGAGGACAAGGTTGGTTATTTGAAATAAACCATTATTTAGAGATAATTTGTGTGTTTTCAGGTATACAGGTGTGTTATTTTTCAAATATATAGTCATGTGTGGTGTTTCGAAAACATCCTAATTCAAAGTTGGTTTGTGTAATTTTTCCGCTTTTGCATATGATTAAGGATAATTGCAAGTCTTTCCTTTACGCATGGTATCTTGATAACGGTACAATTATTGGTCGGTCTTTGGAGGTGACTAGAGCTCTTGATATCATTCGACTTGGTCTTGATTTAGGGCTCGAGTTGAATGTTCGCAACACTAAGCTCTTTTGGCCTTCGTGCGATAGGCCAAAACTTATGGATGGACTTTTCCCACATGACATTGCAAGGCCGGCGATGGGCGTTATGTTGTAGGGCGGGGTTGTAAGTAGAGACGTCGGATTTGTTAGAGAGCTTGTCGTGAAGATAACGGTTAAGACATTTGAGTTGATGCATCTTCTTCCACATTTGAGGGACCCGCGGAGTGAGTTGTTCCTACTTAGTTCTTGTATGAGTGTTTATAAGATGTATTTTGGCTTGAGGACTAGTACAACAACTTATTTTGATGATGGACTTTGTGGATCGGTCGATGATATTGTAGTGTGTGGGGCACTTTTTTGGATATTTAATGGCGGCTTGCTTCTTTGCCCCTTCGGTTTGGGGGTCTTGGGCTATATACTCTGTTATGAATGCTTATTCTTTTGCTTTTGTGGCCTCTAGAGCCCAATTTTAGGGCCTTCAATACCACATTTGCGGAATAGTGGAGTTGTGGATATATGCTATTAGTTTTATGGAGCTTTGGGCAATCTTCAGGGTTTTTTTTCTGATTTCGATCTTTTCTGTTTTCAGTGTCAAGAACACCGTTTCCCTAAAACACAACATGCATGGCGAGTGCTCTTTCGTAAGATTTTATAGGAGATATATGTTGCTTTCAATTTAACCCATAAACAAAAAGCGGTTTTTTTAAGTGTATACAATAAGTGCATAACCAAGATTTCCTTCTTTCCATACCCATTGATGTACTTGGACAGTGTATGTCCTCAGTTGAATATCGCTCGATTCTTAAATATCGCCTAATGATTTCATTTTATCCGGTTGACGGGACATGTCTTATGCCCAGCTATTGAAGAGCTTTAATGCTCTTAAGAGCATGTTGTTCATTGTAAAGAGCTTATTGACTTTAAATATAAACATGTACTTCGTGATCTTTTGTGTAACGTGTTAGAACAACGAGACTTTCGGTTAAAAATGAGGGGTCTTTGCCTTTTTGACTGATTCATGCGTACGACGTGTTTATTTATTTGTACCTAAATAGAACTTTTCTGTAAAAAGTTATTCCACGTCATCGTCTCGTTTGTACTAGCCTACTAGCCAAGCGAGAATTAATTGATCGCGAAGCGTGTATCCCACCACTCCACCGTTTCAATTGAAAAACTAAAAGCCCTCTTCTTTCCTCTCCTTCCACTTCGTAGCTTACTCTGTACTCTTCGCTTGGCGGTTCATCTCTACTATCAAAGCAACCACCCAACTAACATCACTTCCACAACCAATCAACCACCACCGGCATCGAATTTCCCTAACTGGACAATCATGTCCGACGACGTCAAATTTAGCGTATTGAGCAGCCTGTTCATCTGGATGCAGCGGAGCAAGTCGTCAGCTCAAAAGCGCTCCAAATTTCGCAAGTTTCTCGACCATTTCTGTAAACCTGGAGATTACTTCTCCTCCATTCGTCTTCTCCTACCATTTCTTGACAGAGAGAGGGGCTCCTATGGTCTCAAGGAGTCCGTACTCGCCACCTGTTTGATCGATGCTCTTGGTATGGCTCGCGATTCCCCCGATGCTGTTCGTCTCATCAATTGGCGTAAAGGTGGTACCAAGACCGGCGCTAATGCCGGAAACTTCCCTAATGTCGCAGCCGAGGTGATTTTTCTGATTCATGATATGATCACTTTTGTAGCTAGGATGCTAACCAGTGAGTTTTGGAATTGAAATTATAATGCTCCTTCTAGGAGAAATATTTGATCGAAGAAAGCTCTAATGCAAGAAACTAGGCACATTCTGTTTGCTCAGCACGAATTTTGTAAAATCAAGAGATTGATGATGTGCTTTATTCTACTGAAGTTGACTTTGTAATACTTTAGGGCTGGCTTGGTTCGAGTTTGTAAGTTTGAATTTCTTTGTAAGTCTATATACCAATTTTTTGAAACACCTTCCTATGGTTTTAAGTTTTGTGTAGACAGATTTGAAATTATGATGACCAATAGAGATATAAGTCATATCACAAGTTTTGATATAATATTTTTCACCATATATTATAACAAAATAGAAGTACTTCAGAGCTAAAAACTGAAGGTTCACAGTGAGCATACTTTGTTTTTGGTGGGAGCATTTTGCCTTTCAAAGATGTATAGTTACACCTACTATGTCATTCAACTGCTTTGTGTCTGCGGGCTTAGTTTCTTTAAAATTGGGATAGTGGGTGTGCAAGTATAATGTTGACTTTATTAAGGTAAGCTAATTGCTATTTCTTCATTCATTCTTGAATTGTGCATAGATTCTGCAACGGAGGCAGGGGATGGCATCTGGTGGCCTAACAATCCAAGAGCTGAATGAGTTGCTTGATCGCTTGGCTTCTAGTGAAAACAGGTAATCTAAATAGTGGTGAAAGATGATCTATGAGATGCCAACTTTTTTTGTACAAGCTGATGGCTAATTTGAATGTCGTTTTGTGATGTTCATAATCATATGGGAGTAACTTCAACTATTTATCTTTTAAGCAGTATTATTGTTTACGAAAGGGAAAGATGGTCGTGTTATGCTAATGCTTCAAGGATTCTTGTACTGAATCACATTTTCCTTTCTTTTGAAATTTTATATTTAACAGGACGGAGAAAACATCTATTATTGGCGAACTAATTAGGAAAACCAACTCACAGGAAATGAAGTGGATTATAATGATAATACTTAAAGGTTTTATTGACTAAATCTCCTATTTGTGAGATTATGGTTTATAACTGTATAACCTCGCTGTTCTGTTTTCATTTTTGTAGATCTGAAGTTGGGAGTAAGTGAAAAAAGTATATTCCATGAATTTCATCCTGATGCTGAAGATTTGTTTAACGTCACGTGTGACTTAAGGCTAGTTTGTGAGAAGTTGAGTGATAGAAGTCAGCGGCACAAACGTCAGGTCTTTCTCATTATACATATCCCTGTCTTCTTTGTCGGATGGATAATTACTTGGCTGTAAATTTTATGGTTACTTAGTTTGGGCAATATTACCAAATATAGCTTCAAATTTATTCACTTCTTCAGTTCAGTCCAGCTTACAATTACAAGCTCTACAGACTACAGTGCATGATGTTTCCCTTGCTATAGCTGGTGACAGTTTTGTTGTTTTAACTTTTGTAGGACATTGAAGTTGGGAAAGCTGTTCGTCCTCAATTAGCTATGAGAGTTGCCAATGCAGCTGTTGCATGGAAAAAGGTTAGTCACTAATCATTTGATGTTCTTACAAGCAAATAAAATTCATAAGCTGCTATTTTGTATGCCTGTGGTAGGGTAATTCTTCATACATCTGTAATTTTTTTACCAGTGTTATATTATTTAGATTTTTATCATATGCTTCAAATATGACCAAGTTGCTTTGCCCTGGCAGCTGCATGGGAAAGAGGTAGTTGTTGAATGCAAATTTGACGGGGACCGCATCCAAATCCACAAGAATGGAGCAGACATACATTTTTTTTCAAGGTAGTGGGATAACAACTTAACATGGTTTTAACAGCATCAACCATGTCGTTTCTTTGTTTGTATGTGTTGAATATGTTAAGGGAATATTTTGTTAAATATGCTTAAGGAAATATTCTATCCAGAATTATTCTAGAGATATTCTAGGATATGCACATATATATCTTTTATATTTTTAGATATTTTTTATTCTCTCTTATCTTTTATTTCCTTGTAATTCTAGGTCTAGGCCTGTACATATATGCCTTGTTCTGGCAGAATTAATTAAGTTTTTGACAGGATTCATATTCTTCCTGTTCTTCAGTATGCAGTTACCCTCTTAAGTTGATGATCATGGTATTTACCTAAAAAACAAATGTCTAAATGTAGAATATAAACTTTTGGCAGGGTCTTATCTCAAAGGGATTTCTTCCATCTCTCTTTCTTTTTTTTTTTTAATATTTTAATTTTATCCCAATTTTCTTTTGGAAAGAAATATGCTTCAAATCACTATGTGTCATTGAGGTAGAGGAACTAAGGTTGTACATATGAAGAGAAATTGGACATGCAATTTATGATTACATCTTCCATGTAATGTTTTGATTGTGCTTATCAGCTTATATTACATTTGATTTTATTTTGTAATCTATGCAGGAACTTCATTGATCACCCTGAATATGGTCATGCAATGTCAAATATTATTATGGAAAATATCCTAGTTGATAGGTAGGTCCACCTGTTTCTTCTTCAAGTGATTTCTTGTTTCCTTTAGCCAATATCTTGCTACACTTTCTCTGCTACCACTATTATTAGGTGGGCTCGGCCAAAAAATGATAACTTTGTGGTTTTGGATGCACTGTAATCTGTAACTCGAAGGCCTTGGTTCCAACCTTAGCATCCTTCAGTATGTCTGAGTAAATCACCTTAGTCCTGAATTTTAGTAATTAATGGAAGATAGGGGCCAGAGTAGATGAGGGATAGTGGTTTGACTATTCATTATTTGCATTACAGAAATAGGTTTTATGCCACAGAAAAAAGGTGCATGAGCTGATATAGTTTGGTACTTTTGGTGGGCAGCCAGACAGCATTTCTGTTACATAATTTGGACTCGTCAGGAATTCCCTTATTTATGACTCTGTCAGAATTGCATTATCGGCTTCAGTTCGGAAAACTCAAGGCTCTAGAATCGAGTCTTCCTTGTTTAAATTGTAAAATATCAAACACTTTCTAGAAGTGTTTGACATCTACTTGTTTGTCTGGAAGCCTGGTTACCACCTATAAAAAATGAAGTTCCACAAATTCTGTAAAAGAAATGCTACACATTAAAGTTAATCTTTGTAGTCATTTTCTTTCTCAAAACAATATCAGGTGTATTCTTGATGGTGAAATGTTGGTTTGGGACAAATCCGCCAATCGCTTTGCTGAGTTTGGATCAAATCAGGAAATAGGTGAAGCTTACGAGTGCTTATTTGCTTCTTATTATTTTGCTACCGTCAAGATAAGAGTTGTTTCCTTTCCATTCACAGCAAAGGCTGCAAGGGACGGTCTTGACAGTGACCGCCAGGTTTCAGTATATATTCTCTGTTATTCAGTATATGTATCTTGAACTTTGTTCTTCTGACTGCTGACCCTGTTGTTTTCTCCCTTGTCCCTGGTGCAGCTATGTTGTATCCATTCATCACTTTATCAGATTTTCTTTTTCTGTTTTATTCCATTAGATGATCAATCTTCTGGAACACAAATACACAATGCACAAATGTAAAGTTCCTTACATTGGAATTGTCTAGATGTTGCATTTGACATTCTCTCTGATGGGGATACTAGTGTTATTCATCTAAGTCTGAAGGAGCGGCATGCACTTCTTCAGAAGGTTGTGAAGCCTCTGAAGAATCGTTTTGAGATTTTAGTGCCAAATGGTGGTCTAAACGTTGATCGACCTTCTGGTAAATCTTAACTTCAAATCCTTTGCAAATCAGGTATCCTGGAAGCAATTTCCCCTTTTTACATGCTATGATGCATTTGCAGGGGAGCCATGCTGGTCACTCTTAGCTCATAATGTGAGTGATGTTGAGAGTTTCTTTAAAGAAACCATAGAAAATCGGTAAGTCTATACATCAAATATATTTTTTTTGAGTGAGTCTATGAATATATGTAAGTTTCGTTTGTTTGATTACTTTGATGTTAGCGTCTTGCCATCTTATTGTATGATGAGTAATTAAAAATTGTAAGAATGAAAAGAATGAAGTAGTGTATTTTATTAGAGCCATCAAACTTATGTGATTGTGTACAAGTAAGCCATACCAAATTTTGAGCTGTAACAATTCAGTTGATTGCTAAAACAGTTGTATGGTGGAAACTCATATGAAAGACATCATTTCATATTTTCGCAGGGAAGAGGGGATTGTCTTGAAGGATCTTGGTTCAAAATGGATCCTAGTGACCGAAGTGGAAAGTGGCTGAAGCTAAAACTGACTATATTCGTGCTGGATCTGATTTAGATGTTCTCATCATAGGTTAATACCCCCTCCCAGTTTCTTTTGATTGAATATTTCTTTTCAGAATATTCCACTTATAGTTAGGTGCGTGTATTCATTTCTTCAGGTGTTATTATGGCTCTGGACGTCGCGGAGGAGAGGTAATATTTCCATTATTGTTACTTCTCCAACTTTCTTTCCTCATTATCTTCTTACTAACATACTTGTTTCTGAATGATAATAGGTAGCTCAGTTTCTGGTGGGGCTTGCTGAGAAGCCCGCCCCAAACACTTACCAAGGAAGTATGTATCCTTCAAACATGCAACTAATGTTTAGCATCTGTTTTGCTCTGCTCATCATACGGACCATATGGATACAACTGTAGACTCCCTTGTGATTACACATTGCTTTGTCCAACCTACTAGATCTATAGAGCTCTTCCTCCACTAATTGGTGATAAATGTAAATTGAGCCAACACATACGCAAGCAGCCAAACACTCAATTAAGGTTCAATCAATTTGCTACAAAAGGGATTAAACCTTACAAAATGCATAAGCAAAATGACGGAATACCTAGCTTATAGAGTGGGAACAACTGTCTGATTATACACACGTACTTATCTTATCAAATCTCCTCACAATGCTCATATTAACTTAGCTTAAAATTCATTCCAACACATCCCTACCAAGTAGCCTTTGTTTGGTGAGTTGAACAACTGTTGGAATTGAACATCTGATCTAGTTGTTTATCATCATACGTTGCATGAAAATTCATCCACAATAGATGTGACACAAGGTAATAAGATTTTCACCACTAAGATCTAAAGCACAACAGCATTGGCCAATTGAGCTTAGACTTTTAATAACTTTGAAACTAAGCTTACGAGCATAGTAATACAGGTTCTGCAACACTGAACTTTTGATCGTTCCCATGGTGAACCGCCTGTCTAAATTCTTTTGATAAGAGTGATCATTGTTATTTAACGACTGATGTTGAGCAATTCCAGAGATAAGTCTATCTTTTTTTTTTTCTCTTCTTTTTGATAAAATTTCCAGGTTTATATCCTTCTGTAGGGTGGTACAGGACTTTCAGATGACGAGCTTGATGAATTGGTTTCCAAGCTAAAGCCGTATTTCAGGTACAAGAATATGTCATGCATTTAATGTTGTGGTTCACTTCACTCCTTACAGAGGATGAAGACATTTAAAAATAAATAAAATAATAGAGATAATGCAAAGTTAGAGCTTTGGCAGTTGAAGGATGCATTGTATCTAGTTATAAAGCTTGTAAGAGGTATACTTTACTGTATCTATAAAGCACAATCCTCTCTAGATTTATATGTGCTATGCATACCTTCCCAGAATGTGTGGTGACATAAATTTTTGAAAAGGTGACTATAACCAATTGAGTATGAGTTGTATGGAAACCTGGTTTTAAAAATGAACATATTTCTAACAAGAGTTCATTGTGCTGCAAGCTCTAAGAAAACCTGGAGCAACTTCGAAGCTGATCTTCAGTTATATTAATTTATTGTAATACAGAAACCCTTGGGATTATACCCTGTAATCTAAGAAACATATATTTGCTACCTATAGGTGGATTTTACATTTACTTTTAGTTTCTACTTATGATAGCTTCATTTTGTCGAAAAAAGCTGCGGAAAGTCCTTCAACTTTATTTCTTATTGCAAGAATACAGTGATACGATTTTGGTATGGTCTTTTATAAAATAAAATGTGCAAGTGGAAGACCTAGAAATTGTTATCTTTTTAACCGGAGTTATGTTAGTGCTGCTTGCTGATCTTAACCTGCTTTAATATTTTCAGGAAGTATGAATATCCCAAAAAGACAGCGCCAAGCTTTTACCAGGTTACTAACAGTTCAAAAGAGAGACCAGATGTGTGGATTGAAAACCCGGAAAAGTTAGAACTTTTTTCTTTTTCATTTTTCGTTTTCTTTACTCTCGTTATCCAGGTTTTTTAATACCGTTTTTCTTGCTGAATTATATTGCTTTTAGATCAGTGATACTCTCCATCACTAGTGATATCCGGACGATGAGGTCTGAGGTGAGCTCTTGTAATTTTGGCCCATAGACATATTTTATCATCATGGTGGTGAATTGTTTATTTTAATCATGCTAAGAACATAACTTTTGTTCTCATACATGGTTTTATTTTGTATTTTTTGTTTGTTTTACGGGGTCAAAACTTCTGAAAAAAAAGGTTCTCTCTGTTATGTTAGGTATTTGCTGCTCCGTATAGCTTGAGATTTCCTCGCATTGACAGGGTCAGATATGACAAGCCATGGCATGAATGTCTCGACATTCAGTGTAAGGGTTTCAATGTGAAAATATGATACCATTGATAAAGAAAAAGTCATATAACTCTAATCATGTTGTTGGCTTGAATCTATCAATTCTTACATATAAATACTCTCTTGCCTGTCCTTCTCTTGTTTAAAGCTTTTATCGAATTGGTACATTCAAGCAATGGTACAACCCAGAGAGCAGGGGATCCTGATGGCTTGCAAGATGAGAAACCAAAACGCCAAAAACCCGGAAAAAGGGGAGATAAAAATAAATTTTCACTTATTCCTTCACAATTTGTTCAGACTGATGTTTCCAGTGTGAAGGGTGAAACTTCCATATTTTCCAACCTGGTAATTTGTATCCTTCAATTTATCTTTGCTTACTGTAAGTGTCTATGTTGATAGTCTCTGGAAATAAAAACTTCTAGAGTAACCTTGTGCTCCTTTTATTCCCATTCTGTAACAGTATGTTCGAAGTGAATTATGGACCGACGAGGCTTCATTCCAATTCTGGAAAGAATACATTTTTGGATTCCTTATGTATTGCTAAGCATGCAATGGGAAGCATTTATCTTTCAGCAAAGCTACTTGTCAATTAGCGAAATAGTGCATCAATTTGATTGTAATTTTTATTTACTGTTTTTTATTGCTAGCAACATATAGGTATGCTTATGTTGATTGATACTAGATTCTACTTTCTTATCTCATAGATTCTAATCTGCATTGAAGTGAAAACAAGCTTTTTGGTTACCACTAGAAAAAAAATGTTTCCTTGACTTCTATAGATTTTGTCAATGCGCCTCCTAACTATTCCTTGGACTCGATGCATAAAATGGTGATTGAGAATGGAGGCACTTTCTCTATGAATCTGAGTGATGCTGTTACTCACTGTATTGCAGCTGAGAGCAAAGGTAAGCTCTTATATAACCTCACTTTTTGTACATAGTTGAGTGGCTGAGTATGTATAGTGATGTTGTTTGTATTGCTTTCTTTTTTCCTCATAAAGATGACCTATACTTGTAAAAATTTACCAGGCATCAAATATGAGGCTGCTAAACGCCGTGGTGATGTTATCCATTGTTCTTGGTTTTTGGATTGTTGCTCGCAGAATAAGCTAATCCGCTTACATCCAAAGTTTGTGACTTCCTGCACATGCGCTGCTTGTTCTTGAATATGTTTTTTCGTTTGTTTAAATATAGTGAATTATATAATGGGGCAGGTATTACTTGTTTCTTTCCGACGCATCAAGGAGAAGATTACAAGATGAGATTGATGAATTTTCTGATTCCTACTTTGGAGATCTCAATGTTGATGAATTCAAGCAGGTAACATTTTTGCATCATAAAGTTGCTAACTGGATCTGGTCTTGACACTAGAGGGAGTGCATTGAGATTTCCAGAATACAGGGTCATGTAAAATTCCATTTTCTCAATAGAACTTTATCATAGCAATGTAAATCGCTCAATAAAGTTAATCGGTTAATAGCTGATATTGAAGGGTTTGATTTGCTTGTATCTGTGTCCACAAGTATTTTCATCTTGATAGGAGATAATTTTGTGAAAGTTACCGACTCTAGAAAGTATATTACATGCTTCTTTGGGTATATTCTCGCCCGATGCCAGATTTTAGGTGGCGTGAAAGAGTGTGAGGATGCGAGGAAGATTGACTACTACAAAAGAAAGTACTGCCCAAGCAATAGATGGGCTCGTTTTCAGGGTTGCTGCATATACTTCCATGTCATAGTACCACCACATGCGTAAGATCCTTAAACAACTATCATCACCGCATAATGAACTTCTCCTAACAACACTATGCATTTCTGATTATTATATCATTGAAGTTCCAAGGACTGGGAAGACATTCTAAAGCTTTCACTGGGGCGGATGAAAGCAGAGGTCTTTGTTGGCGGTGGAAAAGTCGGTGAAAAGCTTTCTAAGGCTACCCATGTTGTAGTTCTTTTGGCTCCAGGATGTGATACAGATTTTCAAAGGTTATTAGGAAGGTAATATTGTAATTTTTTTTGTTTGTGGCCCCAAGGAACACTTTGTCTCACACGATGATGTCCGTTATGTGCAGTTTCTCAGACAAGGAAAAGCGCGCTCTGTATAAAAAGAGGCTGCTCCTTGTCCAATCTCAATGGTTTGAAGACTGCTTGAGTAAGGAGCAGAAGTTGCCTGAGGCTCCATATAGCCTGAAACCTGATAACTTGGAAGAATCAACTCTTGGAGAGCAGTGAGTTGAAATTTTGTTAACTTTGTATTTAGCAAATACTTTCCTTGAGCATGACTTTATTAGTGTTATTTCTGCAGCTATGACGACGACAGTGACACATCTTCTACTTCTCTCGTCAAGGAAGAAAAACCGCCATCTCCAATTCCTGATAAGAAGTATCTCATCACAAATCCCGGAAAGAAAAGAGGGAGGCCTGCTGGTACTGGCACCAGAAAAAGGAAAATAGATATCATCCAACCTCGACGGACACGTCCAAGGGTTACAAACAAACCTGCTAAAATAGATGCTACTGAACATGGAGATAAAGAGGATATTGAATTGACCCGGAACCATGAAGTTCATGCAACCAAGGAGCTTGATATGGAAGAAGATATAGATTTGTCCCCTAAAAATGAGAAGACTGAAGAGAAAACAACCACAGGAGACGAAGAATGGAGGTCGAGTGGACATCTTGATGATATTGATATTATTGAGTGTAGCAAGCAGGCTGAAGAGAAAACAGACACAAGAGACGAAGAATGGAGGCCGAGTGCACATCTTGATGATGCTGATATTATCGAGTGTAGTAAGCTAGACAGTGACAATGGCAAGAAGGATTCACAGAAACTAGAACCTATGGTTGATCCTGTTCATTCTATGTTACTGGATATGATACCTAGTCTTCGGCCGAAGGAAGTTAATGCCACGAGCTCAGTCAAGAGGAAAGAGGAGATTCTTTCGGATCCAAAACCTGAACTGGCTATAGACCCGAACCCGGGTCCAGGGCCAGTAAAGAAGAAGAAAGTAAGCTACAAAGAAATGGCTGATAAATTGCTGAATGATTGGTGAATCGTTTTGAGTTTGAGGTGTTCTTTCTTAATGGTGTTTCCTTGCATTGTTTCCTTCTTTTTTGCACGTACTCATTTGTGTTATTTATCAACAGATATAACTGTTTATATTTTTTTTAAAAATCTCTAAGATTTCATTATAGTGACTAGTAAATTGGTTTAGTAGGCTGGTTTTTTGCAAAACAATCAAACTTAAAAATAAATTGATAAAAGGGTTACGAACAGAAAATGAATTGACGATATAAATCTGATTAAGTGATGTTATCTCATACAATAGGAACGAGAGTCTGGCTCACAAGTTGAAACCGAACCGAAAGTCCCGAGTTCACAAGTTGAAACGAAACCGAACCGAAAGTCCCGAGTTCAAACTATTAAATCATGAACTCTTTCGTTAATGCCGTCACTTAAGAACCATGAAACTGAAATCGAAAACGAGGGTCATCACTTAAGAACCATGAAACTGAAATCGGAAACGAGGGTCATCACTTAAGAACTATGAAACTGAAATCAGAAACGAGGGTCATGGGACGCATCCGTGATCCACATGGGGTGAATGCACATTAAGCGTGAGACTTCACATCCAATGTGATCATAATATGACCGTTGATCTGATGTTTAAATTTGCGAAAACGAGTTACGAGGCGCATTGTGATGAACGTAAAGGTGCATTTGCATTGCGCAAAACTCGTATCTGTAACGTTTTCACACTGCGAGAAATTGTTTGGATAAATAGTAAATTGAAATAAAACTAACAATGAATCCTAACAAGTAATTATATAGTTTTATTGAAATAGTAACCCCGAAATTTATTCAAATAAAACTAATAATGAATCCTAACAAGTAATCAAGTTACCTTCAAAAAAAAAAAACAAAAACAAGTAGTCAAGTTTTATCTTTTAAAAAATCGTCGAAATCAGATTATAAAGATTCTTAACTTGATAGTTTATCCCTTTTTAGAAAACAAAATAATATTTTGTGTAAAACCGCGTACGCCTACAATTATTGCCAATGGATTCCCATCCCGTGTGCTATTTACTATACATTCAACTGATCTCTCTCTCCAATATTCTGTTTCAATTTCTTCCCCTTTTATCTCCTCGTCACTAGATAACTCTTCTCCATTCCCTCTCCTTCTCCATCTCAAATTCCCCTTTCCATGGCCCGAGCTCTCTGTCGAACCCTAAACCTACCCAGATTCTCTCCAAAATCAATCTTAACCTCGTCTTCATCCCTAATTTCACCATCGATTGCCGCGTCAACACTCAGGTACAGATCCACGCTAACCCCTAGGGCACAGTTGATTGAGATCGATGTCGATTCTTCCTCATCCGATGGCACCGATGTTGAGGTCTTAGGGCTGAATAGGCTTGAAGACGCGATTCATAGCATCATCGTTCAACGCTCTGCCCCCTCTTGGCTCATCTTCCGCCCTGGCTCGTCTTATTGGGTCCCTCCTAAGCCTGACGCTGCTAATATCGTTCAGCTCGTTAGCAAGTTGTCTAATCCGTTGTCGAATTCATTGTCAGAGGATGAATCGCTTTCTTTCACCTCTGATTGTGGATGGCCTTCTTCTTCCTACTTCGTCAATGGTTTGTGCTCGCCCTCGTTTATCTTCTTTGATTCTGTACATTTGGTTCAATCAAATTCGATTCCTGCATCTGTGGTGTTGATTGTAGATCTTGATTTAGATGAAATTGAATCAGTTACTATCATTCCTACAATAAACAAAATTAAGAGGAAAATCTACAAAAGATGATCCCCCAACTTAGGTGTCCTTTTTGGTCACCCTAAACATGGCTAGGGACGGCCTGTTCAGGAGTTATAATATCAACATGATTTATTAGATAAATTGAATTACTAATAGAGTTTGACTTGACACTCCGTTGTAATTGAATTAGCTGAAGGTTATGATGAGATCATTACTTGGTAAAAACTTATTTCCATGACGAATAATTGCAACACTAGCCTCTGTTGATGATGATGATTTTGTTTTTGGTGGGTTCAATTGCTGATAATTGATATGCTGTAACTGGTTAAATGGGATACCTGTTAATATTAGTTACTTGATTATGAACAGGACTTGCTTTTCACACTCTTAATAACTATGCCCCTCAGTTAGTTAGGCTTTCGAAAACACCTACTGACATAGCTGACTTATGGTAGATGTCAAAGCTGTGCTATCTGCCATCTCTTTATATTGGCCTTGTTAAAAAAAATTTGTTCTCGATTAATTAAAACTTCGACAAATGATTGAAACGGATATTTTGAATTGGTGTGTTTTATTGACAACTACTGTGTTATATGTTACAAAGGTAAAATGTTTTAATAAAATTAGAAGTATTTGGCTCCTCTTCTATGCCATTAAGCTGTCATTGTTGAATTTCAACTAATAGTGTACCTAGTAACATGGTAATTACCTGCTTTTTTGGTTTAGGTGCTAATCTGGTAGGAGTTAGATTGACATTATCTTTGGATTTTATGCTGATCACAGTAAACAAATGAAGTTCACTACTCACTAGAAAAGTTTCTTCCAGTTCTATTCTTTTTACTCTCACATTCATCACCGGGGATTCTTTTGTCTAATAGACACGTCTAAGCATCATGTTCTGGCTAGTGCTGAGTGGCTAATCTGTAAATTTATTTTCTTGTGTTACCCACATGGAAAACTTGAGTTGGAACTTGGAAGTGTTTTCTCTTTACTTTCTTTCTCATTTTTTATTGCTTTTTGCACAATTTACTTATTCAGTTAATTATACTGCAGGCAATACCTTTCTAGAGCCACTGCGAAAGGAAGTAGAGGTGAAAGTGCATGTTCGGCACAATGGTAAACCATCAAAATCTGAAGATGAGGAGTGAAATCCTGCAGCATGGCTTGGTCTCTTTGCCCTGTAAGTTAGAATCCCTTGCATCAAAAGCAGTTTATAGCTTCATTGTTAATTAATATCCCTAGCTATCTAATCTACTCTTCAAACATGTAAGTTTCATGACAGTATACGGATGTATTTGATAAACTTAAAAAGAAAAAGCACCCTTTGACACTTTATCCTGTCAAAAATTAACAGACTTGACCAAGCACTTCTGCTGATAGTCACACAATGATCTGAATTATATGAAAGGACTATGTTTCCATTTCTGGAACTGTGAACTTAAGTGTACCTCCCTGAAATGAAAGAGTTACATTGTCCAATCTACCCATGTATATATGAAAACCAGAGTTCATAAGTATGTCCGCAAATGACCATCTATTATCTTTCTACTGCCCATCTTGGTAATAATTTTCTCATGGGTCAATGGGTCGTGGAATAGAGTGTATGGTTGTGCATATTGCCACTAGTTTTTTTGTACCCGGGAGTTCTTCATTCTGGTTGCTGAGAGTTACAGCAAGCTATCGTTCCTTGGCATATTGATGGCTGTTAACCATCTAACCCCAAGAAGCACAATAGTGAAATAATCTTGCTATTACGTGAAACCAAATTATTAGAAGGCCAACTGCATTTTTTTGGATCTTAGAATATAATCATTAATCTGTGAATTTCATAATTTTTTTGTATTTTTCCCTTTACTTGAATGTTTCTGCACTTTATTTAGACTGTTGAGCCCCCTTCCAGCTTAACTCTGTTGCTTGGTGTGGAAGTTTGTTTGATGCTTATTTTAAGTTCTTGAATAAAAATTTATACCGATGAAAGTGCATAATACCTCTAAAAATAAGATACCCTCTAGAACTCTCAACAGTGTATGTATATGATTAGATTTAGCTAAAATGTAAAACGATATTTTGCAGGTTAGTACACCTGGTTGTCAATTGAGAGGAGCAAAGGGGCTTAATGCGATCTGAAGGGCGCCACAAGTTAAAAGACGTTTGTATATAAGAAGAAAGCCTTAAATAGCAAAGCTATGCAGTTTCTGGCTTTGAGGATGACAAGTCTACGGATCAACCCATCTCAAAGTCCTGATCAATTTTAAATATCTGTGACCTATGTTGTTTTGGGTTGCTTAGTTATAGGCTTGTCGTGGGTTTCCTTTTGTCAAGAGACCAATAAATTGATCTTATCTTCATGTACAAGTTTATGTTAGCTTCCGGTTTTTATTTCATTATGTTGGAAAATCCAAGCATGGAATATATTTGAATTTAGATATGTACAATATAGAAACTTCTGAAGCTATAATCCTATGGTACCATATATTTCAAGGGATATCATTAAAGTTGTTTAGTGTTTTTTTTTAAAAAATATCTAAACCATATAATAGCTTAATTGATCGTTTAATAAAAACAAATCTTATAAATTTGATCGACTAAAAAAATTAAATTTATTATTAAAACTTTTTTTATAATCTAATCGATTCAATTTAATTTGAATCTGGTCCGTTTTATCATAAATTTAATTTATTTCATAATACATTTTAATATATATGAAAATAATTATATCATTACACAAAATAAAAGTATCTAAAAATCAGTAGGATAAATTTGATCATCCTACAATCAAACCGAAATAATATACGCATTTTATCATTTTTTTCCAGTTATCATAAATTTTAATTTAATACATATAATTTTTACTCGTTAATCTATATACTCTACTAAAGCATTATACATTAACGCTAACGTGTCGAAATAGAGCTCTCACAATTCACGCTACAAAATCTTTTTTTTAATCCGTTAATTATTTTCGTATCTTTGATTATGCCAAAAAAATCTTTTGTTTTTCAAATCTGTTTCAGCCGTATTTACGTTGGAAAAAAAACGTGTGATAATCTCACAACTTTTTAAAGTAATGTTTAATTTGAATTCAAATAATGTTTAATTTTTAATTGATTTAACCATCAAATCTTTTAATTTTAAATTACACATTTTTTTGGAACGATTTCACGTTACTTTTCTTGAACGTTGCTATCCCATATCGATTATAAGTATGGCTGATAGGTTGAGAACATGTATAAATAGAGGATTTGAAGATTAAACAAATCATACATTTCTTGTGGTTTGTTGACTAGTTAAAGTTTAATTTTTATTAATAACGTATTAATATTCTTTATATGGATCGTTGACCTACTGTTTTGTGGATCGTTGACTTGTTGTTTTATTCATAACGGATTAATATCCATTATATGACCTACTGTTTTGTGGGTCGTCAGTGATTTTGCTATCTGACCAATAATTTGAGAACTTGTATAAATGAAGGGTTTGAATATTAAACAAAGCATACATCTATATTTATATACTCTACTAAAGCAATATACAATATACATTAACGCTAACGTGGCACGTTGTGGGAGCAGTATTTCGAAATAGAACCCTCACAGTTAACACCACAAAATCTTTTTTTAATCCGTTAATTATTTTCTCTTTGATTCTGCCCACAAAATCTTTTTTTTCAAATATGTTTCGGCCATATTTACGCTGCCAAAAAAAACGTGTGAAAATTTCATAACTTTTTAAAATAATGTTTAATTTGGATTCAAGTAATGTTTAATTTTTAACTGATTTAAGGACGAAATGGGTAGTAGACATCTATTGTATAATTGAGCTAAGGCTCTTTAGTTTATTATATAACAAACTAGACCCCTCTTAATTATTTATAAAGATTAATTGAAATGATTAATTAGTAATTTCAATTTAGTAAAGCCCATGCCCAATCTATATAATAAATTTCAAGCCCAATCAAGTTACACAAGTCCAGACCCAATTCACACAAGGTCCGTCAAAAGTACATATCTTGGAGTTGTTGGGTTTCGAACTCTGGATGACAGACCCTTGTACCCATCTAGACTAATTAAACTTGGTAATCTATTGTTATTTTTTTTAAAATTTTTTACTTAATGGCTAATGCTTACTTACACAAAAAGTGTTACACAAACATAACTCGATTTACAAAAATTTATAATTACCCAAGCCTATCGATTTACACAAAAAAGTGTTACACAAACATAACTCTATACACTCGGAACTACTCAGAGCCAAACAACGGTTTCGAATGCGGTTGGCTCTGTACAGTTGGTGGTTACTATTTTCCCAAATAGAGTGTTCTTCTTCAACAATTGAAGGAGGTTGCAGCTAGGGTTTTATAATGAGTGGCTAGGGTTATGGAATGGATTAAGGTTTTTTTGTAACGTATTTATAGGCATCTCTAATTATTTTCCTAGTAAATTCAATTCTTACCCCCTCTTAATAATTAATTTTGTTGATAATAAGAGGGGCTTAATTTATACCCATAAAACAAAAAAGTCTTTCTGCCCATTCTTTTCTTGATTTAACCATCAAATCTTTTAAGTTTAAATTACACAATTTTTTGAAACGATTTCACATTACTTTTCTTAAACGTTGCTATCCCACATCGATTATAAGTAAGGTTGATAGGTTGAGAACATGTATAAGTAGAGGATTTGAAGATTAACAAACCATACATTAAAGTAATATCCTTTATATATGGGTCGTTGACCTATTGTTTTGGAATTTGTATATATAGAGGGTTTAGACAAGTATAATTTTTATTCATAACGGATTAATATCCGTTATATGACCTACTGAGTTGTGGGTCAACGACCCACTATTTTGTTGGTCGTCAGCGATTTTACTATCCTTGTTTTGGAATTTGTATATATAGAGGGTTTAGACAAGTATAATTTTTATTCATAACGGATTAATATCCGTTATATGACCTACTGTGTTGTGGGTCAACGACCCACTATTTTGTTGGTCGTCAGCGATTTTACTATCCGCCCGATAGTTTGAGAACTTGTATAAATAGAGAGTTTGAATATTAAACAAAGCATACATCTATACACTCTACTAAAACGTATTGTGGGAGCAATATTTCGAAATAGAGCTCTGACAATAACGCCAATTTTCTTATAATCCATTAATTTTTTTTTTGTATCTTTCGATTATGCCCTCAAAATCTTTTTTCCCCCAAATGTTTCAGCCATATTTATGTTGAAAAAACGTTTAAAAATCTCACAACTTTTTTTAAATAATGTTTGATTTGAATTCAATTAATGTTTAATTTTTAATTGATTTAACCATCAAATCTTTTAATATTAATTACACAATTTTTTGGATCGATTTTACGTTACTTTTTCTTGAACGTTGTTATCCAACATCGATTATAAGTTATATTGATAGTTTGAGAACATGTATAAATAGAGGATTTGAAGATTAAATAAATCATACATTTCATGGTCTTTTGACTAAGTTGAAGTTTAATTTTTATTAATAACAAATTAATTTCTTTTACGTAGGTCGATAACCTACTGTTTTGTGGATCGTTGACCTACTGTTTTGTGGGTCGTAATTTTATTTTATCCCACCAAATATGATAGATTGAGAATTTGTATAAATAGAGGTTTAAACAAGTATAATTTTTATTCATAACGGATTATAATCCGTTATATGGGTCGTTAACCTACTGTTTTGTTTGTCGTTAAATATTTTCAACTATTTTCCTATCCCGTTATATGGGTCATTGACCTATTGTTTTGTGTCGTTATATGGATCATTGACCTACTGTTTTGCGGGTCGTTGACCTACTATTTTGTGGGTCATCTAATATTTTGTTATCCCACATCGATTATACGCAAGAATGACATTTTGAGAACTTTTATAAAACAATAAATAGAGTGTTTGAATATTAAAAAAATCATATATTTTTTGTCATTTTGGCTAAGTTCAAGTATAATTTTTACTAATGGATTAATATCCAATCATGTTTTTTTATTAATCAGTTATATGGATCATATTCTTATTGCAATCTTGTTTTTTAGATTAATATTCAATACATAAAGATTATTATATAATTTTTTTAAACAAATCCCGCACAAGGTGCGCGCAATGAACTAGTTTTAATATAAAGTACGAGGTAAAATGCACAAAAACAAATTAAACTTTGACCCTTTGACAAAACGTTTGGAATTCCACTATTGACTGTCGAGATTCTCAAAAGGGTGCAAGATCCGAATGTAGTTTGTTGAAACATCGATTTAAAAGATTAAAAAAAAATGTAAGGACTTATAATTGGTATTAAAAAAAATTTAACAAAGAAAAAAAAAAGCCTTTTAATATTCATGTATTTGAATTGAGCGGGAAGAAATTAGTCACGAGGAGACAAAAATGCCCCTCAGTATTGCGCGAAATTGTGGCCTTGAAAAAAAATTCCAACCAAAATTTCCTATAGCACAAAAAGTAAAATTTCAGTTTCACAAATTGAGGGAGAGAGGCGATCATCTTCCCTCTCTCCATCGCCATGAATGGGCTCGTTTACCAGATTTCGAAAAGCCTACGGCGCTCTCAAGGACTCAACCACCGTCGGCCTTGCATCAATCAACAGCGATTTCAAGGTCTCTTCCTCCCTCTTCGATATTGTGCAAAAATTCACAATTAAAGATTTATCTTATCTCACTGTTGCTAGGATTTGGATATCGCCATTGTTAAGGCCACCAGTCATGTTGAAGCTCCTCCGAAGGAACGCCATCTCCGAAGTAATATCATTATCGAAACACGTTTTCCCATACATTTCTGGATTAGTTGAAAATCTTGCGACTCTGTCTACTGGTTTTGATCAGATTGATGCTTTGGTTTTCAATTTTCATCAGAAATATTTGCGGCGACGTCGGTGGTCCGGCCACCGGCGGATGTCGCTTACTGCATTCATGCGCTCTCAAGAAGATTGGCGAAGACACGCAATTGGATTGTAATTAACTTTTTAACTTTAAATTCCGCCTCAATAACGATTATTTACGGCATCCTCAAATCTTTCCAGTTACAATTGTTTATGGAGAATTGGAATTTCATTTTCCGGATAATAAACCATTTTTGAGATCTTTAATGCTTCTCCTTTGGCCTTTGCGCTTAAAATGGCCTTATAGGGTATAGAATTGAACCATTATTGGAACATCATAGACCATCGAGATCTTATCAGGATTTCTGTGTGGATCCAGAGGTGTTTGCTGCTATACCCCAAAGCGAAATACACACCTCAACTGAGTAGGATCTAGTTGTAGGTCAACAGCGTTTCGGTTTCTCCAAACGGTATCATCTTTAGAATGCTAATGTAGTAATGTAATAAGTAGATTTGGAGTGAGAAAAGTTTTGGTTTTATACGTTCTCAACAAGGAGCTTATAATGCTTTTATGAACTCACACGTTATTCTCTTCTATGCCCTGTTACTACAGGTTGCCATGAAGGTATTGATGGTTTTTCATAGGATACTGAGGGAGGGTGACCCTAGCTTCAAAGAGGAGCTTAGGAACTGCTCGTATGGGGGACACATTTTTCACGTGGCCAACTTTAAGGACGACTCTAGCGCTCGTGGTAATTTTCTTTTCTTTTTGCTGGCAAGTGGCTTATCACCCTACTTTATAGAATCTTCGACTGAACTTGATGAATTTAACCCTTTTTTAGCCATAGAATGTGCGGGGTGGGTTCGTACATATGCTCTATACATTGAAGAAAGACTGGAGTGTTCTAGGATCTTGAGACATGACATCGAGAATGGACGCGTGCCTAGAGACTCAAATGATGCAACCAAGGTCTCAGGACACTTAATTTTCATTTGTTCTTCTTCTGTTTCGACTTTGTTCTGTCGTGAAAATGTTAATCCTAAACCGCTGGTTGCTATATAAAAAGGTGTATAGTAGGTCTCGCTTGTTGACTGCCGAGGAGTTGTTAGAACAGTTACCTGCATTACAACAGCTTATCTACCGCCTTGTTGGTTGTCAGGTAAAGGTTGATAGAGATACCAAGTTTCCAATTCATGTGGTTGTTTTGTCTGTTTGACACCACCAAAGAGTCTTCTAACATGTTAATCAAATGCAGCCAAATGGAAGGGCTTGCAACAATTATCTCATACAATATTCTTTAGCTATGGTATGCAATCAAATCCTCTTGTTCTGCAGTACCATTTCCAATTCTGCCTAGTTACACACTTTTTCCATATTACAGCTGAGCTGCATAACTCCTAATATCTCCATTTATTCTCTTTTTCGGTTGAATTAAAGTTTAACTTCTTGAAGTCGGATGCTTTCTTTCTTGCTTAATTTTCTTTTTTAGTTTGTTGACAAATTTGGATACATCTTTAATGCCTAACCTATAAAGTTTTACATGTTGGTCATGTAGATTTTGAAGGAAAGTTTTAAGATTTATTGTGCCATCAACGATGGGATAATCAGTCTTGTTGATTTGGTATGGCATCTTTGTGCTATATATAGAACCCTGTTTTGGTACCCCATTCTACCAACTGTCTTACCTAATTCTTCAAAAGTTTATTTCACTTACAATTTTTTGTGTTTATTTTAGTATTTTGAGATGCCTAAGCATGAGGCTATGAAAGCACTTGGCATTTACAAAAGATCTGGTAAACAGGTATCGTTGGCTAATCCTTTAAAGCAAAACTACCTTCTCCAGTGCTTATCCATGCTTGCTTATTAGCTTACTGTTTATGCGCAGACAGAAATCCTTGCAGAGTTTTATGAGTTCTGCAAACGTTTAGAGCTTGGAAAAAATTTCCAATTTCCAACACTAATGCGGGTATTTTTCGTAGAATTGATAGATAGGGTGGAAAATAATGTCTGTTAATACTTGATTCATTTTTAGCCGATGCTCTTTTTCTCTTGACAGCCACCCCCTTCATTTTGTGAAACCATGGAAGAGTATCTAAAAGAAGCGCCGCAAACAGGATCAGTTGTGCAAAGACAGCCGGTGAGGAATTTAAATTTTCTATATTTGTTTGAAGAGAAGCATAGTTTCCAAATTCCTCCACAAAATCTGTATAGACGTCTAGACTTCTTTATATTTGAGATCTATATAGTATATACATTGAAATTAATGTATCTCAATGTTTGAGGTTTACTATTTTGATCAAGATACGATAATGTTAGAATTTATTTTCGTAAGGAAACCTATTGTTTGAGGCTCATTATTATTATTATTATTATTATTATTATTATTATTATTCCCAACTCTGGGGTTTTTGACAACCTTATTTAATCAAGATACATGAAGACAACCCTGAAGAGGTCACAGAGCAACCTTATGTTGAGGAGACAGAATCTGAGTATGATCAAGAAGATCTCGAGCCTCTAACTGAGTCCGAAGCTTCACCACTGATATTAACAGAGGATCTTCTTGTATGAATTCTCCTATCTGAAGAGTAGAAATTTAGCCGACCTGATCTCATTCTCACTACTAATATTTCACTATTTCTATGCACACAGGGATTATATGATATGGGTCCCCAAGCAGAAGAGATAGAAGAAAGTACTGCACAGGTCGCTGCCATCACTTCAAATGGTATCCTCCGACTTTCATCAGAACTCTTTCTGCCTAAGCAATGAAGGGAACTCGCTTTTACCCGTTCAGTTATAAGTAAATGACCTAGAATCTTTCAGGAATGATCTATATGATATTTAACTTTTGTATGTTTGTACTAATAGATTCATAAGTGATTAAGTTGATGCCTGATATCATTTCGGAATACTTATTGTTTTCTAAATGGGAATGCAGGACCTCGTATATTGCAGAGTGATACAGGAAATGATCCCCAATCTTTAAATAGTGAATTAAGTGATCTCAAAGGGACAGGATGGGAGCTAGCCCTTGTTTCATCACCAAGCAACTTGGTTTGCTTCTTAACTCTTCAGGATTTCAATCCTAAATAACACAGAGAAAGCTTAAACTTGTTTTTAACCCACCCAAATGATCATTTGTAGGAACAATAAGGTGCATTTCATTACAGGCATAGCAATGTTGATTCTTTGACAATCACAATCATTAACAGACTTCAATTGTCATCTGGTCACTTGCATTCTCTGAACCTAATTTTGTGGATTACTCTTCAATGCATGGCTCACTAGAATAAATGCATTTAGGCAAAATTCATCCCATATTATTATTACACAAGTATCTACATTATTTTTCATTTATGACTTCCATAAGTTACAATGCCATTTTTTCTGTCTCAGGGCCGTGGGTTTAACAAACTATCACTTGATAGCTTGTACGAGAATAATGCTGCAGAAAGACAAATACAAATGCAAAATACAGGATATGGATCCGGACATGGATCCCCAATGCAAAATCCATTCAAGCAGCAACCGGATCCTTTTGCAATGTCGAACAGCATTGCACCGCCTACTAAGGTACAGATGTCTACTTTGGCCCAACACCAACAACCGTTTCCACATCAACAAATGTACCAACAGCCGCCTTTTCAACAACACCCTCAAAACATGTACCAAAGCCCTTCTCGATCCCCACAGCAGCAGCCTCAAAACATGATGTATTACCAAAGTCCTTTTGGATCCCCCGAACCACAGAAGCAGCCTCAAAACATGATGTATTACCGAAGCCCGTCTCGATCCCCTGAACCACAGCAGCAGCCTCAAAATACGGTGTATTACCGAAGCCCTTCTCGATCCCCACAGCAGCAGCCTCAAAACATGATGTATTACCAAAGCCCTTTTGGATCCCCCGAACCCCAGAAGCAGCCTCAAAACATGATGTATTACCGAAGCCCTTCTCATTCCCATGAACCACAGAAGCAGCCTCAAAACATGATGCATCACCGAAGCCCTTCCCGATCCCCCGAACCAGAAATGCGTGGCATGAGTCCATCAAACCCATTTGGGGATCCTCTCCCAAGCTTTTCGCCGAAGACAAAGCCACCGCATGGGAATGTCGGTCTACTCTAGACGTGTACGGTAATCATTTACTTCTTCCCTTTTTTGTTAGTAGTATTGGTCTTCTCATTTTTGTAGCACAGTAAATTACAATTATTTTCTTTGATAGGATATAGTATTGACCATGTTTCTCACCTAGTCATTGTTCAGCTTCTATGATCAATCATCTCAAATATAAATTCGAACGTATACATGTAATGAAGATCAACTCATTACGCAAACTAAGTGTGCTAGCTAGGCGTACTGAAAAAGTGAAAAGGATCCACAAATAAACAAATGAAATTGTATATAACAGGATTGAAGTCATAACTGAAGAGCTGATTAAGCTGTCAAAGAACATACCAAAACATGTAACATAAGTAAATGCCTTATAACTGGCAATTGAGTTTGCTCCTAGTTACCTTAGCAATTTAGCTACTTTGAATATTTTAGCATACCGGGTTCACAGCCAAGGTACTGAAATGGGAACTTCTGGTGGTGGTGAGCAGAGGCATTGATATCGACAACATTCACCGGAGTCACTTGGTGGTGGTGTTGGTGATTACCTTTGTTCTGGTGGTCAATTGTCTGGTAGTTAGTCAATAGCTTGTCCAAGAAAAGCCAATCGCCACCGAATTTCTGGTGCTCGGAGACTGGTTGGCTTAAAGTGGGTCCTGTAGTTGTGAGCCTTAACAAGTTCTGTGAGCACTCGAGATCAATGTTGTTCAAAGACATTGGAGTGAGGAAGGTTGATGTCGCCGCCTGTGGAAGGGTTGCGACATGCGGTGGCAAAGCTGAGTCGGGGCTCGATAGATGAGGGAGGTTCAATGGACCATCAAATTGGTAACCACCATACATTGATTGCTGTTGTTGTTGAATCAATTGTTGCTTGGCCAAGAGAGTATTGTGAGCTAGAGATGTTCTTGCTTGGTGAGTGTAGTCTTCTTGACCTTCTTCTTCAATGTCTGGCGCTTGATAGCCTCTTGTAATCATCTTCTTCTTGAACACTCGACAGACCACCCAACCATCTTCTTGCTGCAACAAAATTAGAAGATATGATTTAGAATCTCTTTTAGGGGCCGTTTGGCATTGATATTTCAATATCACTTTGATACCTCTTATCATAACAAACCCAGAATATCACATATATGTGTATTTGATACCAAAGAGGCTCTAATTGGTATCTATAACAAATGGGATATGAGCTCTTGGGTATGTCTTGACTATGTAAATGATTACCTGGAGCTCAGAAGCGTCATCATCAAGGCGATATTCGTGCATGATCCAATCGGTTTTCTGACCATGAGGCGCTCGTCCAGTGTAGAAGACTAAGGTTTTCCTCATCCCAATCCTCTTGCCATTGCTAAGGAAGATGGGTTTGTCTCTCCCTGTAGCCTTCCAGAACCCAGCTTGTGTGGCTCTATTTGTTCGAGTTCCGGTTGGGTACTTCTTGTCCTTGTGGCTGAAGAAGTACCACTCATTCTGAGGACCTGTCCCAATTCTGCATTTCTCTGCAGATTCAAGAATGAAAACAATCAGTAAACTACATAAATTCAAACAGTGTATCTAGTCTTTATAATTAATGGTCTCCCTTGGTAATGAACCGGAAGCTAGTAATCAACATGGTACATCAATCTTCATTGACTAATCTAGATGCTATGTTTGGTAGCTAGATTATATAGTTTTCTCATGAGTTCTGGTGGGCCAATATGACGTGGGTTCACATGATCTGAACCCAACGCATAATTTAGTGAGATTTCATATGAAACCGATTGATTAGAAGTTGCGATGTTTACATCTTCACTACATGATTTCAAGTACTCAAAAGGGGTGCAGGAAACTTGATATGTAACGTTTCATTATGTGTCTATGTATATGATTAGAGCTAGATCTGACCTCTAAGATCCCAAGGCTCGAGTTTGTTGAGATCGACTTCACGAATGACATCGAGATCAATGGCTTCATAAGATACCTTCTTCTTGAGATAGTAGTAAAGAAGCTCCTCATCCGTAGGATGAAACCTAAAACCTGGTGGAACTGAAAGTTGTCCATTTCCTCCATGCATCATCTCTTCTTCTCTTCTTTCTCTTTCGCCAAACGGCAACCTTCCAACACCAAAACAAAATTTAAATGAACTCTTCCATAGTAATCGATCTGGACTTCATACTATACAAACTAAGAGCTAACCTTCATATCAATCAAACCAAATCCATGAACATAAGGGAAATAAAAAGATCTAGCTAGGGTTAAGAAATAAAGAGACATGCAATGAAAGAAGAAGGAAATATGGAGTTTGAAACTCATCTACAAAAAACAAGAACTGATCAATTATAAGTTTTAAAGTAGTATAAGCAGTTTGAAATTGAATCAAGCAAAGAGTGAAAAACAAGAAAAGTAAGCATACCTTGAAGAACAAGAAGATGATATGTCTGTTGTTCTGAGAGATAGAGATAGAGAGAGAGAGAGAAAGAAAGCTAAATCCGTGACGGTGAAGGCAGGCAACTCAAGGAAGAAGAAGAAGATAACCCTAAAACTGATAAACTATGAAAGAGAAAGAGAGAGAGGAGATGTGAATTTCAAGGTTTGAGAAAACGAAGCAGCTAACTATGTACGTAGAGGCCGAGGAGAGAAGGAACTGAAATTAAGGAATATTAAATTATTTAACTCGTATGTCATAATTATATACAGATCGTACGTATACTTTATAATTATTGATAGATTAAGATGATCCTCAGCACTTAGAAAAGGGAAATTATTTTTATTTTTATTTTTTTTGGTAGAAGAGACGAAAAGAACGAATTTTTACTCGTAATTTATTAGAAAAATAAAATAAAATAAGTGAAATCCATATCTTATTAACTTCTCCAAATATGACCCTCTTATGATTATGAGTTCGCCTTGTTTTGTAGGGACCTGGAGATTCAGTTTCGACATCCATCGCCAAAGATTTTATCCTTTTGCTTTTGAACTTCTTTTGCATTTTCCTATTGGAAGCATTTGATCTGCCTGGGGTTCTCTAAAACTATTGTCCAATGATAATATGATTTTTTTTGGTAATCACTATCCCAATATGATTATGAATTATCCTTTTTATCGATGAAGTAAAACGCGTATTAATCACGGAGGGTTTTCTATCCCGATATGGTTTTTTCAATTATAAAATCAATTTATAATTGAAAAAATAACTCGTGTAGGATTCTGAACTATTTATTTTCATAATAATGTGAATGTATAGAATGTTAAGGAGGGGTGTAAAAATGGAGAAACCTAGTTTTAAGGATGAGAAAGAGGCTTGTAGAAGATATGTCCGTTGAATAGCATACGTTACTCCTGATTTCCGCTTTTTAAATTATATAATATAAGTATACACCATACGTGCATGATGTGTGACTAACTTCAATTTCTTAATTATTTATGCAACTCTCGACAATTCAGATTTTTTTATCACTATGTTATAACAAAATTTTCGAATATGTATTTATCATCATTTTTTGGAACTTTGTTGATTATCTATGTATGAGCTATAATATATAAGTTTTTTTTTTGGATGATTGGATCATATACGTTCAAATTTGAACTGAAAATTAAGGTTTTTCAAGCAACAGAATAATACAATTTTACTGAGCTCGTATACACATAATTGAGTAGAGTCAAGTTTAATTTTGTATGTTTAAATTGATCGAGCTCAAATCAAATCTATTTTTTTATATGAATTTGCAAGCTGATATTTAACTTGTTTAGGTGAGTAAATGAACTTGATCTATTAGAAAATACATTAAATATTTTAATATATTGACATTTGATGATAAGGATATTATTTCATTAGTAATTTTTATTTTTTCTATTTTCTTGTAATCTCGATGCATAAGATTACAATAATAAAAATGTTATAATTATAATCGATGAGAATTGAGTTATTTTACGTGTCGAACGAAAGATGAACTTGGGATAATATACTTGACTAATATAATAACTCTACTGGAAATTAACTTGTATAATCATCTTTTGAGATAATCGGTTTATTTGTCGAAAAGGAGAAGAAGAAAAAAAAATAATAATTTCTCTCTTTTTTACTTTTCACGCTTTACTTTTACCTTAGTACATACCTTTACATACAACTTTCATATCGCTATATATTGCGCATATATATATTGAAAGATTAAACATAGGACAAATGTTGTCCGGTCCCTCGATACAATGATCTTACATTAGGCAACTTTTTGTCTTCGAGCATGTTGGAATCGCATTATTATTTTTTTTCTTAATCAGTGGATAATTATTCGTGTGATCAAATAATCACAAATTTGAACCCTAATTTGTTATCAAGCATGTTGGTGGACGAATTTAATTTGAATTTGAGAGCGGATTTTTATTTTAATATTTATGATCGGGATAAGGATTTCGTTGATCAAATAAAAAAAAAAAAAGTATGTCAGGGATGACAATCAAGGTTATATATATAACATCAGTCTCATGCCAATCGAGCTACAACTCATTGGATATAATATCGAATGCGACTCTTTTCTTATTGTTTAGTACGTTATTTTCCTCATTCTCCAAATATATTTCTACTTTTCTTTTCTTATATTTTGGTTTAGACGTATAGCTTGAAACAATTTGTGAACTTGTTTTCATAGTAAGAATATGTTAAGCGTTTAATAAAAAAAAGTATCACTTGATACGTAGAAGAATAATGGAAGAGTTTTTAAGAAATTTTTTAAGAAAAATAATTATTAATAAACAATTTACATAATCAGCAGTCATTTAGTTATTTAGATCATCAAAAACGATGTTTGAAAATTATCAAAAAGTTTAAATGTTAAACCGTATGTTATGTCAGAGAAATTATACGATAGTCTTAGACGAGGACGTGTATCTGTGGAGGATTATGATTTTCACATCGATAATATTGGGATAACAAGTCTAGTATATAAGATTTTGTGAGCTACTCCTCCTATTGTCAATTGGTTTTACCTTATGTGCCGGACTTGGCCCAACACGCATATGCGTTTGAACGTGCGATGAATCGTATCAGAGCAGGTTCTGACTTATTGAGTTTTTCGACCTTAAGACTCAAATTGTGGATATGGACAATCACATTTCGTCTGGTTAACTTATTAGATTATGGTTCTCAAATCGTTAATATTGAGATAACAAGTAAATAATACTTCTCCTATTATCATGGACCCACGTCAATTCTGACCAATGAAATCTATTAGTATGTATAGTCAGATAAGAAGATGTTATGATAAGCACAAATGTAAACAAAAAACATTTATATGTAACATTAATGTTATTCATTTGTAATAACAATTCACGTACGACCTTCCAATATGAGATATATTCGTGTGTAATATTATATGTGTGTGATATGTTGTGTGTTTCATATCTAACCACCTTTATTTTAACCATTTCAATCATCCGAATTTTTATGTTTGCCCACAAATTGCACAAGAGAGTTTATAGACGGTTTTAAACAAGAAATGAAAGTTTAAACAATATCCCATATATGTATAATAATTTTCAATGTATGCATAAAATAATGCATCCAAACTTAAATTAATGATTGTGCAATAATACACCAAATTATTGGATATGAAATACCCTTATAAGAGACATTTGATCGATATAATTCAATGTTTTACTTGTCTATATATGATTTTTAGGTGTACACTCGTGTAATTTGATTTTATACATGAACAACATGAGTTTGCATCTTGTTCATCTATAAAAACAAAGTGTTGCACATCTTTAATTCAAAGTTTCAAATCCCATTAATGTTTTATAAATAATTCAAGAGAGTTTATTATATTATTTATCATGTATTCACGTTGTATTTTTTGATTATTTATATTAATAAATAATTAAGACAGGAATACACGATTGTAGTGCAATTTCTTAGTACTCCCCTCTAGAAAACAAATTGTTGACCGTGTACCTAAAAATCACGCTGATATGTAACAAGATCAATACCGTTATATTTTATTTACATGGAACGTCTATTAGACACTGTTCCTGTATTTGAATTTTGAAGGTAACAAAAAAACATAAGAAGAAGAAGAAAGTCACGTGAAACGGTGAAAGCATAGGGAGGGCCCTGTCGCCTGGGAAAGGGATCGGCTTGGATGTTTGCTATGACACTCCATCACCTTTTCTGCAAATTATGCTCCTTTCCCTATTTTTATTCATTAATATTATTTTTCCACCCATAAATTGAGATATTGTCAATAATAACACATTCTTATTATACCAACTTTATATTACTAATTAATAATATTGCTGATTGCACCTACAAAAATATAAAACTTTTATATATTTATTTAAACTCGATGCAGTGTTTACGAGTATCGAATTTGCTATTCAGAAAGTATTGACGACACAACTTGTTACTCGTCTAACTTCTAACTCGATGTAGTTTTGTTGTTATCATAAAATTTCAATATTTCATATTAAAATCATTAAACTCTAAAACTAAAATATTTTATACAGTTAATACGGATTCTAAGATAATTTTCATTAAAAAAGTGTATCTTCATTATTTTAAAAAATTGATCTCATAAATCAAGAATATAATTTAGGGTGTACAATCGGTCCGGCTCGGACCAAAGAACCGATTTTTTTTTAGAAATTCCGAATCGAGATCGTAGCAAGACGGAATTTTGGTCCTTATAACTTGTCCTCTTAGTTTTCTAATTTTTTTTAATTGATTTCTGTCCGACCGGAGGTCACTGGTCTTAGGCTGAAAATCACCTTACATCTAGACCATAGACCGGATTCGGTTTGGTCTGAATAGCATGATCGATTTAATTCATTGAAACTCAAAAAAATAAATATAGAACCACTATTTATCTTGGGTATTCATGAACTGAATGGTAAAATCAATCTATCGACATCATCTAAAATTTAAATTATTAAAATTCAAATAATGAAGTGAATTGATTCTTTGAACTTATTATGCTATGCGTAGTACTATTCCTCTAATTAGTTAAAATAAATTACTGTTAATTGTAATTTAATGAGGTGAATTAATTGTGCACAAATAACAGAGTTTAATCCAAGTAGGTGGTGGTAAAATATAGCGAAAATAGTAGTAATTGATTGTGAAATTGATGCAAGGGTAAATCCCAATGTATTATTTGCATTTATGATAGTGGTAGAATAGAATCTTCTGTTCTCATCAAATTCTACCCCTACAGATTAAACTAATCTACGTAGGTAGTACTTATACAGTGTACAGTTATTATTATTTTTTTAAAAGAATTATGTTCTTTCTTCTGTTTAAAAAATAAAAAATAAAAAATAGTTTGATGCACTAGACGACACGTCATCTAATGGGTCGAAATGTCAAAAAATCGACAAACGGACAAACCATCACGAAGACAGAATAAGATTAAAGATCAAAGAAATACAAAAGTACAACAAGTTGACCCGAAAGGCAATAAGATCTTTAAGGGAAAGGAGAGCAAGTCAGTATCTGAAAAACGGAGAGTATAAACGTCTGTCGTTGAAGAAAATGCACAAAACGGAAGCTTGGGGAACAAATGTGAACACCTCATATATGAACTCGATTTAGAATTTTCGGAAGTCGATCACAAATCCACGACTACCCTAAGGCTAAGATAAACACCTCAAACGGCCCTCAGTAAAACTATTTTAAAACTCGGAAGAGTTCACTGTAAAACACAAAATACTTAAAATACAAGTGAATAAGTATGAAAGAGACTTAGAGTTGAAACACAAGGTATTCTTATAAACATGAGCTTGATTAATTGTTCATTTCAGCCTTTCATTTGTACAAATTGGAGATTTTTTAGGAAGCTAGTCACCAGAAAATACTGTTTTAATTGTAAAATTTTGATATATACTTTGTTTATTTTTCTATAAAATAAAAAAATTGATTATAAAATATGAAAAAGCTAGGTGGGTAGTTTAGTTATATATAATTTTGAAATTTGTCCTCATCCATTAGAAGTCGAGTCAAAGTAAGTAGTTTTTTTTCATCATTATTAAATACAAATTTTGTGGCTTTTGTATTTTCGTGAGTATATAGACAAAATTAATTATGGACAACATTTATATAAATTATTAAAAAAAAACATTTATATTCTACAAGATAATTTATATTATCACATTATGTAGGCTATATTTTGTGTAGGTGATTAGCATATGCATTTAAAAGTGTTACTCGTTATTTTTAAAATATAATGATACTTAGATAAAACTCATCAAGAAATAGCCGTTATGATTAATTGGGAGTCTCAATTAATAAGTTCGGTTGCTTGTGTTTTTGCTAGCAATGAACATTAAGCAATCTCGTGCTATTTCAATTACAGTTAAATATTATATAAATGAGATAAATAGTTATAAAACTAATCATTTTTGTAATAAAGTTATAATATAAATTGTATTATAAGGGGAAAAAAGTTAATATAAATATATAAGTGAAATGAATTAGAGAAAGAAAGAAAAAAAATAAAATAAATAAAATAAAAAAATTAAGATAAAATCATTTTTTAAATTGCTACCCTATTAGATTGAGATAATTTGGAGTCAAACATCTAGCAAGTTAGGTTATATAACCATTCACTAGTGTACAATATTTCCGGTCAAAGTCAAACATGTATTACACGTTCGAAACTAAATTACAATAATAACCTTAAGGGTATCTGTTTATCACAGTCGAGAACCACAATCGCACATGCAAATGCAAAAAACTATAAAGCCGTCGCCTTTACGTACACTTCGTTAATAACTATTTAGTAACGACGTTGCAGGCCAGCAAGCCATGCACGTGCATGATGATTCATGCCCCTCTAATATGCACAATTGTAATTTGGATATAATCACATTTGTGATTGGGCTTTAACATTGCCACGTGGCTTCTATAACCGTGTTTAATCTGTAGTTAATTACTTAGGTTATACATTTGTTAATATAAAAATACTTATTAGGTCCATTTTTACGTGGAGTATGAGCTGGGTTTGCTTCATTTGACATTAGAGAGAATTTCCTTACGGCGTTTGCTTTGCTATTTGTTCTTATCAAAGTCGTATAACACGAAAATGAGTTGGAGACAGTGAAATTGGAAGCTGGTTAGCTGGTATCTGTTATATGTCTTCGTACAAGTAAGAGTTACGTGATCACATTTGTAGTCATGAGGTCACATGTTTGAATATTCCTCGAGTCATAACAGTCTAGTGTGTAAACTTGTCGCATATAGTTCACTGAACTTTATATAATAAGATTTGTATCGGGTTGTGACTTGACATTCGACGTCTGCTCCTAAGATTGTCTAGTCCAATCATTGTTCAAGTTCATAATCACAGTCTTAAACCCGACAAAACCAATATAATGTGAGGTCCATGGGGATGTAAAAGATTCCGGCCCGTCAGACATAACGTGGAGCTCCATCGCACGTCCGAGCATATGCGCATTAGACTCAAGTCCAACACATAAGCCGAACAGGTTTCATCCTAACATTGCAGTAGTCAACAAACCTTATATATTACTACCACTTGACCAACCTTATATACTACTACCACCTGACAAAAGCATTGCAATAATCCTCCACAAACCTTATATACTACTACCACTTTGACAAAAGCATTTGACGTCTGGTCTTAAGATTGTCTAGTCCAATCGTTGTTCAGGTTCATAATCACGGTTTTAAACCCGACAAACTCAATATAATGTGAGGTCCAGGGGGATGTAAAAGATTTCGGCCCGTCAGACATAACGTGGAGCTCCATCGCACGTCCGAGCATATGTGCATTAGACTCAAGTCCAATACATAAGCCCAACAAATTTCATCCTAAAACAACTTGACAATAACATTAAAGCACTTGACAAACCTTATATACTACTACCACTTAAAAAAAGCATTGCAATAGTCCACCGACCTTATATACTACTATCCCATTATTATTAGGACCCATTATGAGGAATTACGGGAGAAATTATGAAGTTTTTTCGAAAACATCAAATGGACCCATAATCAACATACTTTTTACATTGCATTGTGTAAGCCAATTTTGCCCACACTTGGCCTACATATAGTGTGCGTAAAGTGGTACTAGAAAATTCTATAATTCCCTATAATTTTCATCATCGATAAGTACACCATGAACACACCCATATTTTGCTCATCATCTCAATATTGTCATATTGAAATCATACTAAAAAGTCTAAAAAAGTTTGAAACCTGCACAAATTTGCAACATAAAAAGCATACAAAGCCTATTTCGCCCAAGATCAAAGCTTCCAAGGAGCATATGAATTCTTTCCCAGATTTTCATTCCAAGGCATGAAATAGAAATCATAACAGAAGGTTATGTTACACAAATCCAATTAAAAGCATAAGAAAATACAACAAACATCAAAACCATATTACAACCAACCCCATCAGCAAAACTTAATACATGGAGGGAAAATTCGCGTTTTCGCCTCACATAGCATGCCATGTCGCTACCATATACATTATCCTAGCTACCATGATGTTTATCTAACCCCTATTCATGTCTTATTCCCTCTCGTGATATAAAGAATACCAAAGTTTTTTTTAACCATCATATATTATATTAGTCTTATCTTTTGTAACCCATAGCCACCACGGGGATCCTTACCTTGTGTCCTCGGTTTCCCTTCATTATGACTTGCCCGAAGCTGTAGGACCCGGTCACTGAACGAACAGTGAGGGTCACTCTGAACTTCCTTGATGCCCCTGGGAGAAGAGTCATTGCTGGAGGGTTCACTTCTATGGCAATGGATGGTGACATTCGTGCCGAGAGAACATAGGTTTCTTCCCGAGCTACATTTGTGACTGTTCTTGTCACGGTCCGAGTTTCCACGAGGTGTGAGATGGTGATTGAAGGGGTGTTGAGGTTTGATGGACTGCCTATTGTGTAATTGCATGGAATGCGTGTGTAGTTGTGTATTTCGTGAGGATCGATTCCTGGGGTAGTGCACAGGAAACCTATGTAGTCTGAGTAACCTGCATTTTACGAAAGAAAAGTGTTATTCAAAATATCAAACAATATGCACTGTTGGCATTTCTGAAAGGAACCGGGTTACTGAACTTGGAAGGATTTTGTTGTATTTTTATGTATCATGCCAAGAGAATCCATCCACCAGAATTCCGATTGGAATGTAATCCAATCACAATCTTTGCCCAAAATCTCACTCTAACAGTAAAGCCAAATATAACACATTTTGTCACACTAAGGGTGTTTGACAAGGCATACTCATAAACTGGCTTATGAAAATAAAGTCAAAAACAGCTTAATTATATATGCTATAAGCCAAGCTACTCAACAAGCAAGTATCCAAAGCTTTACATAAAAATATGTGAAATAAAGGAAAGAGAATATGAGAATACCAAATCTATAGGATATTAGGCATGTCCATTTAAGAGAGAAAGGGAACAAAAATGTACAAGTAATCTAGAGATAGAATTTGATGTTTAACCTGCATCGAATATGAGACCTGGATCCAGGGCAGCTCGGGGGTTGACATGGCCACTTCCATAGTCAAAAGGTGTAGCAGCGACCAGGGTTATCTCCTCGGATCCAGAATACTGTTGTGCCTGAAGAGGCCTCCCTGCTCTATCTAGTGTGGCTGCTGTGGTCATCAAAGCTGACTTAATGGCAGCTGGGCTCCACCGTGGGTGCTTCTGCTTAATAAGGGCAGCTATCCCTGCAATATGTGGTGCAGCCATGCTCGTTCCGGAAATCATAGCAAATCCTTCACCTGCACAAAACAAAATTGATATTAATCAGTTCCATTTTTTAATCCAGCAGTGCAAAAAATTTACTTGAGTGATGCTTAATGAAGTTCTTTGATCAGAAAACTTCAAAAAATAGCCTTTTCCAAAAAACAAAATTGTGAACCGAGCCAAAGCATCATTTGATTCATGTGCAAGTTGGAAGATGTCCGGTAAAAAAATATCCTTTTTTTTATTTCAAAAAAAAATTCAATTATATTTGTCCCATATATATTATACTGCTTATACATGACTAAGCTGAACAGCTTCTCACCCAAGTAATTTGGTTCATCTGTTCCATTTGGAGACCAAGCAGCCCAAATAAGAGCCCCAGGAGCCAAGATATCAGGCTTCAGAAGATCTGCATCTTGGAAACTGTAGTCTTTTATGTTTGGCCCCCTTGCAGAGAACAATGCCACTTCTGGGGCCGATTTGTGCAGTTCAGGCATCAAGCCGTCAGCAATGCTACCTTTCCCGTTGAAATGTTTTACCCTTCCAGTCCAATCTCGTAGGGTGGTAGTGTTGTAGTAGTCTATGAGGTCCTACAAACAGAGATGTAGAATAAACTATATAACGGATGTCACAAATGTCAAAAACATTGGCCTTGTGATCATATATATGTGGGGTTCTACTATGTTGCAATGTTCAAAAATACCCGATAAAAAGTTGCACGATGTTACTAAGCGTGTACTGATGTACAGCAGGTTAGGGTCTTTTTGGATGGCAAGCTTTATAATGAAATGATGTAGTATTTGGTTTTAAAAATAAAATTTGTAGTAGTTAGTGTAAAATGTAGAATAAAACATGTAAGGTTTTTGTAAGAGGTGTTTGTCAATAACACATTATTATTATGCAAGGTATCCAAACATCACACTTTTGCTGAAATGTAATATAGGCCAATAAATATGTAGTACAGAAACTTGCAATCTGCATCCAAACAAAACCATGTGTTGACATAAAAGAAACTAAACCGTTGAGACTTAAGAGTGTTATAGAGGGTACCAGTGACCTCCTGACGTCAGTGATAAGAATCCCGGGGACACTACTAGGGACAGGATCAAATCTTGTACCAGGAGTAACATTTTCAACAGCAAGTACAAAACCAGCAGCACCCAGACTCTTGGCTGTTTCAGAAACTTTCTTGATTGATGCTGTGCCAACAACAAAGTTGAAGGAATAGCCACAAAGAAGAATGTTTCCCTCAACCAAGTTTTTGTTCAGAACCTCAGGTCTCTGACAATCTGAAGGACTGTATCTCACAGTTGATGTACCCAAAAGTACATCATTTGCAGCCACCAGAGTATATGAATTGTTTAAGTGAGTGGAAGCTGCAAGAAAATTCCAGTAGGCATGTGTCATTAAACTTGATAAGAAACTACATCAGGCATAATTCATTGAGCAACCTTTATTGGTTTTTACAGAAACCAAATTTCTTTATACAAATTTAATGAATAAAATAATGGAAGAATTTGAATACAGAATATCATGAGAACAAAATGTTTGCATAAGATGGAGTGAAGATCGTAAAAGCTGAAAGTGTTAAATTACACGTAAATTTTAGGTACAGAACAATACAATCCCACCATCAAGCTTTGGAAACTTTAGAGTTAAGACAATCAAACTGAAAAGTGTAAACTTCAATAAAGCAATTAACTAATGTAGCAGCATACATCTAATATCTGTCTAGGATTGATAGAGCGTAAAATCGGGACTCAACACAAAACACACCAACAGTAGATAAGAACAATCTTAGGGAAACCTCAAGGGAGTTCACTAAACCACTCAAGCGAGAAACTCCACTAGAGCCAATCTCAAAGGAGAACAACTCCTAAGAGCCAAAGGCAAAAGCCTAATACACATATATTTCTCGATCCCTAGAAATGAGGCCTAGTGCCTTATTTATAGAAGCTAATGCCAAGGTCAGCAGGTGACCTTAGCTTATCCCCTCACAGCCCTGACAGCTGGCAATTGCCCCTAACTGTCATATATTCCATACTCACTATTCATGTGCCTAACATATATGCAGTATCATGTGTTAAATAATTACTAAATATTTTGAAGCTAGATAGCCTATATTTTTGCAAATATGTAATAAAACCACCATACCTCGTTTTATGTCCACCTCATCTGTTTGTGAAATAACCTTTTCCGTGTTTTTTACTCATTTTTTCTTAACTTGTGCAGGATTTTCATTGGACGCTTTTAAACTACTCTATGAGAAAGGGGGTCTTCTCTTAAACTCTTATTTTGATCAGGAAAAATCACATAAAACGGGAATTGGAGCAATTTGTCTTTATCTGAAACTCTTAAAGCCATAACTACAAAATACAAACCTGGAATGCAGGGAGAAACAAAATCAATTAATATAACTAACCAGCAAGTGAACTTACGTGATAAACCAAGCCCGGGTAGCAATTTCCCATTTCCCAAGACCATATGATTCTTGTATCTGCGATCATCAATTGCTGCTGCAACAGAAGTTATCCAAGGACTGTAGGATAGCATAGTCTTAGGGAAAGGACCTCCATTTCCAGCTGCTTGTGCAACAAAGACACCAGCTTTGACAGCAGAAAGCAGTGTAGCATCAAATGGGTTCAGAAAGGTAGTTTTTGTTGTTGCAGGTGGACTGTTTGGTCCGACTGAGAGATTGATTATATCAACACCATCATGCACAGCCTGGTAAACAAGGCAGGCATGTGTTTCAAAATTGGGGTGGCTAAAACAATGTGCTCGATAGTAAAGTATTAATACAGTATACAATCACCGCTCCTGTGCTCCGGACAACCAAACAGATGTGCTAACATAACACTAAACCTCTTATCTTTTCACTAAAAGAAAATGAGAAGTTCCACTTTATTCTAATAAGTAATGTCTTGGAATAGACATGATGATAGGTCTCAACTATATGTAGCCGTACTGGAGGATGCCTGGTAAAAATCAAGAATCATGGATACCAAAAATATAAGAGCAAAGGTTACCTGCTCAACTGCAGCCATTACATCGGAAACAAAGCCTCCAAAAAGTCGGTACAGGGCCTTATAGACAGCAATCCTGTAAGTAGGCAAACCAAGGGGATGATATGTTGTTGACTCTTTAAGCATAAAAAATCTTTCAAATCTTGAGAAGCAAAGGTTTATAGTGCTGACCTGGCACGAGGAGCCATCCCACTTGCTTTTCCAAATTCATACCCATGCAATCTAACACGGATTCCATTGTTTCCGGCAGCAATAGCCGCTGTGTGACTGTCAAATATCATGCAATATTAGTAAATTTCTTTGCAGTTACAGAAATTGCATGAAGTTAATTTTGCTTCAAATCAAAATATTCAAACCCGACAAAGGTTCTTTAGGGAGAACATATATTTTTCATCTAAGCACAAAAGGCGGGGAGATAGTGTCAAAAAGTTTAGATTGCATCCATGTACCACCATAAGATTTAGATCATTGACGGGTAAATGAGGTTAAGAAAAACATGAACTAGTTTACAAATCAGTTTTTGTAAAAAGAAAAAAGGGCTAACCTTCCATGGCCATCGCCATCTAAGGGAGAAGCATAATCTATTGAAGGATTAAATGCTCCAGCTGCTATAGCAGCCTTTGCAAAATGTTGGGCACCAATTATTTTTCCATTACAGAAGTTCCTTCTAGTATCAGGATCAACTTCACACTTTCCCTTATACTTTGGTAGAGGTTCATACGGATCGGATTCATGTGCAGCAAAACTAGGATGCAGAGGAAAGATACCCGAGTCAATGAATCCGATCACAATATCCTCTCCTGCCTTGTCATGACCACCTCCTGTTGGCCACACTTCCGTTGGCAGCCCCAAGAACTGTGGTGTATGCGTCGTAAGTCTTCTCACTTTCCAATCTCTCTCCACGGACCTTACACCGGGTGCTCTAGCAAGTTCTTCTGCCTACTAAAAATTGCTTACATGAGAAGAGCAATGATGAAATATCAAAAATAAGAGATCAAATAAAAGACACAAATTTAAATTTCACCTGTTCAGGTGATATGTGAACCGAAAAGGCATTTATAAGGTGTTTGTAGCTGTATAGTTTCTCAAATGTACCGCGCTGAAACAGCAACCCAAGAAGCATATCATGCTTGTTCTCTAGATGACGAGCATATGCTTTGACTGATTCACTGATAAAATCAACTGAAGATGTAAGCTTAAAAGTCTTGCAGCTTGACATACATTCTTACAATACTATTATTCAATGTCAGTATTGCAAGCATTAAACAAACTAGAGATTCACTTCAGCTTATCAACATTGATCATGCATAAAGACTTGGGAGTATGACAATGAAATTGCAACCGAAAGATCAATTCTCAGCAAAATTAAGCAGTGATACTATAAATCTAGAAACAATTAGTGGCAAAATTGGAAAGAAATTTACCTGGTCAGATCAATTTTTTCATCAGAATCTGAAGCTGTGGCATCTAGACCCTCCAATCCACCTTTATAGGTTATCACAGGATCATCCTCAAGAGTAACTATGTAAACCTCCGGTTTTTCGCCAGATACCAAATGAGCAAGTAGCACCAAGAGAGAAAACCCAAACAGTCCGAATCTAATGTTCATCATGCTCACTGATCACCTCTGGCAAATCTGCACTTGCAAAAAATTCTGCTCAATTGGCAATCAAGAGGATCCAAGCCATCAAAATCACACAGATCACGTCCAGAAATGGAAGAGAATGTCAGCAAAGAAAATGTAGTACGTAATTGTTCAAATCTAAAGTTTCCAGTTTATACACTTGGATCCAGCAATTTAAGCATCAAAACTGGAACCCCGCTAATTAAAGAAAAAATTTTAAAACATAAAAGGTCAAAAACAAAGCAAAAGCAAAATACCAAATCCAACTTTAAATTAATCTGGAAATGTATGCCAACAAGAAACGAATCAACCAAAGTAGGCCAAGTAGCACACTGTTATCATTAGCAAAACTCCAGTACAAATAAAAGAAGAGAAAAGCAAATTAACAACGAGATCACGGTCATATCACTGTTCACTGTAAACAAAATAACCCAGAAAAAGGAATAAAAACCCATGAAAAGGAACAGCAGTAAGAAAAAAGCTGAGATCCTACTCACACTGGCCCAGATGAAGTAACCCAAGAGAACCCTTTTAAGGAAGGATCACAAATTAAGCGTTTGAGATGCCCAAATAGCTCTTTTTTTGCTTGGATTTCTGTTGCTGTTGATCCAAATTAGCCACCATTAATAACAACAGAAAGAAAAGGGGATCAATGGTGGAGAAGGGAAAGTGGGGAGTGTGAGAGTGAGAGGGTAGTTAGGGTTTATTAACAATGGAGGGGAGGGGGCTTGGGCGCCACTGCACCCGGACAAGGAAAGGGAACATGGAGGGGTCAGATTTCAGACTAGACATAAATTATTATTATTATTATTTTGGAATTCCCGGTTAGTGCCCCTCAAATTTTGCTAATCGAGGTTGATGAACTAAGTTTTTCAGTTTTCCAGTTTATGCCCCTATACTTTGATCTATTTTTAGTGTGTGCCCTTCTATATTGCATGTTCGTACAAAAAAAAACATCTATTTTGTTATAATAATTCGATGACTTGACCTTCCATTGTTATTTCGGTATTATCATGAAATAAAATTAGGAGACAAAAGTGAAAAAAGAAACGGTGGCTAAGTGTATGTGTTAGATTTGAGTATGAGACATAAATATAGTGGAATATTACTTTACATACAAATGACAATAAAAGGTTTCACCCCGATATATATATATATATATATATATATATATATATATATATATATATATATATATATATATATATATATATATATATATATATTCACATTTTAATAATTCATCATATTTTGAAGAACTTATTTTGAAGAACTTAAGTCGGTGTTAAGAACTTGAGCTTATTTAATAGCTAAAATAAGTATATATAATTACACGGTCATATTTATTTAAGTTATAAGGTTTTTGGAAGAATAAAGCTTAATAAAACTTTACAAATACCTTTATTTTTTATTAAAGTTTAACAAATTTATATAATAATATACTCTACTAAGATAAAATAACTCTCATACTCTATCACCCACTAGAGTCTAGTCTTTCCTTGAGTGGGCAAATCTAACAAATGAACAAAATATAGGAACATCAATAAAAAAAACTTGAAACTTTAGCCAACAATCAAGATTTGCAAAAACTCGGGATACTAGCTGAAACTCCTGTATTTTTTTAAGAATATTAAAAAAAATGGTTAAAATTATGGAGTTCTTTTGTCTTCTTGCAAAAGTAAGATGCGTGATCTACATTTGTCCGTCGTGAAGTGGCCTCATTTATGCATATCACTGCATCCATCTCGCAAAAAAAAAAAAACTATTTATAAATTGATGTCAATGTAGCATTGTTGGGCTCACAAGTCACATTGGGAAGTTAATCACCTGGTTTGATGGTTAATTACAGCTTATTAAGTATCATGACCGTTGGTAATTGGCGAGATTTGAACTCTTGGAAACCCTAAGTCCAGATTTCATGAGATCTGGGTGTGGAATTTTATAACATATTAATGTCAATTCTCATTCTTTCTGGTTTAGATCATTAAATTTTATATTAAATAAGTCAAATTAATTAAAGGGGTTGTTTGGCAAGCTTAATAATGAAAATGATAAGGTTTGATATTATAAGTCATGTGTAGAGCCGATCATCTCCGAGTTGGGATATAGTCCGGGAAAACGAACGGGATTGGACAAAGAGAGAAGTCCGGTTGGACTGAAAAATCCGACCCGTCTACATAAATGGGTCGGATTCGGTCAACCCAAAAGCCTGATCCGGTAAATCATTTTACACTAAAGACATTATTTGAGAAAAAATAGATTGTTTGGCCAGGTACATGGTATGGACTTCTGCTCATTATCAAACACGAGTATAAATTTGAAGCCTGATAACGTGCCTCAACATGGATAGATGGGTCAAACTCATTGATTTTATACTTAAAAAGAAATTAACAATAAAATAATTGTTATAGAGAATATATATAAGATTTATTCACTTAATAGAGTTATATGAAGTCGAACCGTGTTAATTTCTGTCTCCAAACCTTATGATTATCAACGTTTAATTTGAAGTTTGAACATACATTGTCTTAATTTTGACCGACTCTTATTTAATCCACATTGAAACAAATAAAGTTGTTAACTTTTAGCCGCAATTCATAAATAATATAGTTTAAAATATTGTACAAACACATGTTTAAGATTTATAAATTCGAGTTTAGGTTTTTGAGTCTGTGATTATGGGTCGATTAGAGCACAAGAATTGTGATTTTTAACTTATTAAGATTAATACCTATAATAAAATTGGTCATTTCTCATAAAAGAACTAATTACATCAACCATTTTCTAAATATTTAAAATAATCAATTAACACTATTAAAGTGTAACCTTAAAAAAATGCTCAAAACAGACGTGGTTGGGAAAAATAGTTTCTTTAAGTATATATATTGGTCCATATTGTTAAATTGACACTCACACCAACTAAATGATTATAGTTAACGATCTTATCTTATTTTTTCTTGTGAATCACTTTTCATTTCTCGCATTTATTTGCATCTTAATAATTGATTGTGATCACATGTATTATATCTCATAGGATATAAAAAATAGTTCTAATAAAATCCTTTGTAAAACAATCATTTTAAAAAAATCCAAATATTATCAAAACAAATTATTTTTTATAATTAAAATAACCGGTTAGACAAGTCATTTCAAAGTCTACTCGTGTATTTTAAACCACACGATCGTGCTACAAGAAATATTAAAAAAAAATATAAGTCAATAAAAATGAACATAGTACATTTTTATCTTTTTTCACGTAGATTTTCAACTCTAATAATATAAAATTTATTAGAACCATCATGTTACAATATCTATGTCTATGTATATACAACCACGTAATATTTGTGCACCTTAGATGTACGACGATACAACGTGTCATGTATTTTTTCTATCTTATAGACATTTATTTTGAAAGTAAACAACGAACATCCACATCTACTTTTACGAGTCTTATAATAACGTGGGAGAAAATAAAAACAAAACACCATACGAGCCATGAGACCGGCATAATAGATGTTCGTCTTGCAAGAGAATAACGATATATCTTTCGCTTTAATATTATTAACTAATTTTAAAAAATAGAAAAATAGAAAGAAAAGATTCCTTAAGGTGGTTAAAAGTCGTTGGATATGTCAAAAAAGGTCCCATATTTTAAGGGGCATGACAAATTGTGGTATTTGGTAAATTAGTTGCACCTTTTTACCTAACAACACGGGCCGAAAATCAAAAATTACCACCGCCCACGGTGTTAACTTTACAGCTTATATTATGAATAAAATTCAATATAAAAAGGTAAATAATTTGTCTCATCTTTACTAGAGTAATAGGGCCAAAAGGTGAACATCAAAACGCGTTAACAATAATTAAAACATGTCGTTTTATCCAAATATAACATCATGACTAGCTGGGGGAAAAGCGCGACGTGGGACCGTAAACAAAGACGGGTCTTGTATACTTGCATGGAATTATTAAACGTAGTCACGTAATGACGTTGACTATTTATTGTGAGATTAAGAGCATGTAGACCCGGAGAAACGCGGGTTGGGCATGAACCGGACCAAATCTAAAATCTTGTCTGAAATGTTTGAGTTGATCCGGTCCGTCTTGAACGCTTTCAGCAAGACATGTATCCACCCACGTATAAATACGAGCGGACTGACGGATTGACCCAAAAGTGTTTATACTTATTCACTTTTAGTTTAATTTATATATATATATATATAAAAGACGTCCCATGATAACCACTTAGAATTTCAAGACGCGTTATTGAAATTAAATACCTCGTCCAATTCTTTTTTTTCCTTTTTTTATTGTTAATATATGGAACAAACTTTCATAGCAACGAATCGGCCGACCTGAACATATTTTAACCTTTTAGAGATGTGCTTACTGTTGTGATTTTATGTTAATCGTTATGAATGTTGCTAATAATCTTATGGTCCGAAAATATTAAAATAATTTCAATATATATAGGTGAGGTTTTCTAATATTAGATTAATCTTATATATACAAGATTCTAATATTAAAAAACATCCCTATATATATTGGAATCATTTTAATATTTTCGGACCAGCAAACATTTAAGTCCTCATCATAAAAAAATTAAGTGACATATCATCTATATATTAATTGTATATTATTATCTTCTTCGATAAGCAATAAAACAACCGTAATATTTGAAACAATTAAGTTGGATCTTTAATTTGAAACAATAAAACAATCATAATATTTAATTACAATATAAAGCAATTAATTTGGATCGTTCATATTTTCAGATTGTACGATACCTACTTTCTATATTCTCATATATATGATCTTAACTCTCACTTGAGTATCAAATCCTATTTCATGGGTCCGACTTGCATGTTCATGCATTTGTTCCTTCATATCCAATGTCTTCTACACTATTTGGAATTTATCAAGTTTTATTATTTATTTCATATACTATACAAAATTTATTAAATTTTAAAAATTGTTTAATTTTTTATATCCATTATTTTTGATGAATTTTGAAAAAATTGACAGTAAATATTACATTATAAAAACCTATATTGACATGACTCCTTTTATTATATATGAATTTTAATCACATAATTAGTCTAATTTATTGTCCCACTATATCTTTTGTGTTTAGTCTGTCGATACGTTTCCCATATGGCCATATGATACGACCCAAAGAATGTTGTTCATTCCTATTGCTAATTTGCAACTTTTATAAAGTTATTCATAATTATGCTCGATGATACATCTTCTATTATTTGACATATATTTATGTAATTTTCTTTTGAAAAAACATATTTTCCCTTTTCGTTAATAATTAGATTTAACATGGATTTAAATAACTGATAGTTATTTCTGGTTCATATTAGAGAAAATATCACATATATTTATAAAATAAAATTAGAAAGTTAATATTTATTAAAATTAATATTAAAAATTTTATAAAAACAATGATAAAATATAGAGATTTATACGTGACTAGAGGAGATTTTAATGACAAATATTGAGAATTGGAGGAAATACTTTTTATAGAATTTTAAGGATTGAATTAAATTCCATATTCTCATATTTAAGAAAGTACATGATTATCATATATTAATTATTTATAACTTTGTATTTAATATTCAATCCCTTAAATGGCCCATCAACCCTTTTACTGTAATCATGCTCAAAGATCTTAATAGACCATATATTATTTTGCATGTTGAAAGCCTGTTTTCGGTCAATTAGGAAATCCATTAAAATGAATATAAAATACAAACACTTTTTGTTTATTGAACTTTTTTGACCACTTTATTGATCTCTTATTTCCCTTTATATTTGTAGAATATGGGTTTTTAATCTATCTTTTAAAATGTTAAATTTAGAGATATTTTTTCTACATTTTTTAAAAAATTTATCCTTTTACTGATTTTTTTTTAACATTTACGTTATTAACAAATCTTCTAGATTAGAAAACCGGTATACCGAGTTCCCGTGCCTTGGCACGAAAACTACACTAGTTAATCTATTATATATAAGGATTTGATATGTTGATTCTTAATTTGCTGGTATTGTTATTGTGGGCCTAAAATGTGTTTAAGTCAAGCCCAAAATAAAATTTGTTCGTTTCCCTCCCCGGATCGAGCCCAACTTGATTTGTACCATTTAAAGTTTCAACCTTAGATTAGTGAACCTTGTGTTTTATGTAGTTTTTTTTTTTTTTTTGAAACTAGAATGAATTTCATTAAGCGCTATCAGCCATAGCAAAGTTCATTACAATATCCGGGATAAGAACCGTAAACACCTGATCAAACCCATTGGTAGGACAAACACCAACGAGTGCATCAACAACCATATTTGCGTTTCGAGGAATAAAATCAAGCGTAAAAAAATCGCACTTAGCTACAAGAGATCGTATTTTATCCAAAATGTACCCTCCATGAGTCCTATTTCTCGAGCTCGAGTTGAAATAGTTCACCATCAGTTGGGAGTCCGATTCCAATTCAATGTTTCGGAACCCAAGAGACACAGCCCAGTCAAGACCCATCCTTGCTGCTTCCGCCTCGATCCACCACACCGGCCATTTACCCCTGATTCTACAAACTTTAGCATGTAACACCTTTCCGGTCCAATCTCTAATTATTGTTGCGGTTCCCATCAAACCATCGTCAATAAAACCCGCATCGACATTAACCTTGACGTTACCTCCAATCGGTGGTGACCACTGGAGCCGTCTCGCACCACTGCTAGCTTACCCTCCTTCATTTTGACGTGTATACTCTTCAACCCACCTGACTAAATTTGTTCTAGTAAGCCTCCAATTACATACCTCATCCCCGAAAATGGCTTTATTACGGCAGATCCAAGAAATCCAAAGTCTAGTGATGTACTCCGACAAGGCATTCGTCCCGAGTGTACGAGCAATACGGTCAATGATTTCTTCTGCATGGCATCCCGTCCAGAAAATCAATTCTCCGATCGCAGTCCTCCCATATGCATCGATTTTTCTCACAAAGAATCAAAGCATGGTGTAAAGTCTCTACAAACTTCCCACACCTATCACAAACCATGTCCTGCGTAACACCTCTTTCCATGAGCAAAGACTTGACGGGAAGGCAGCCATCCACATACCTCCAGGCGAACAACAAAACCCTCGGTGGGAGATTCAGCTTCCATAATGTGTTATGGGCAGTAACCACTTCTCCGCTGAGTCGTTCACACCACTGCGCCTCCGTTGTACATCTACCCAACCAATAAGCACTTTTAACCGTAAACAAACCATCTCCATTTGCCCACCAAACCCACTCATCCTCGGACTCTTGATCAATACACGGCATTGCCAGAATAGCATTTGCATCCCTCGGATTGAACATTCCCCGTATTAGCGGCTCGTTCCATTCCCCAGACTCGGCCCTAGACAACTCCTCCACTGTAGTAACTGTACCGAAATCCCCATATGCCTCCGGTCTGACCATATTTTTGCCCAACTCCGACACTACCCAACAGTCGCTCCAAACAAGAGTTTTCCGCCCGTTTCCGATCTTCTTGCCAATGCCTTTCCTCAGCAGCTCGAAAGAATTCCAAATGCTCTGCCACGTGTAATTGGGATTCTGCCCAAGGATCACAAAAAGACAATCACCTCCCGAAAAATATCTAGCACTAAGAATCTCATAAGCCATCGTCTTTTCCCCGTCAATAATCTCCAAGTTTGCTTCGCCAAAAGAGCGTCATTAAAAACCACAAGGTCACGGAACCCAAGACCTCCAAGGTTTTTTGGCAGACACAATTTCTCCCACCTTCGCCAATGGGGATGGAAAACTCATATCGAGTTTTAGCGCCATCTCTCTTTTTCTTCCCATATTCTTACATTTCATATGATGGAAAACCTCCATTGCCGCAATCGCGTTGTCCGATATCAGTATGCCTTTGATGAATGCACTTTGCTCTCTGGATACAAAGATGGGGAGAATAGACTTAAGTTTGTTGGCGTGTATCTTGGATATTATTTTGTATAGCACCGTGCACAGGCTGATAGGTTTGAACTCCTCCACCTTTGTCGGGTTCTTCACTTTCGGAATAAGAGTAATCACCGTTCGGTTGACCTCTGTAAGGCTCTCTTCACCCCTCCACCACTTAATAATGAAATTTGAGACCTCATCCCCAATCCCAGTCCAGAATTTTTGATAGAACATCGCATGAATACCATCTACTCCCGGTGCCTTTTTTGGATGCATTTGTTTAACAATACCCCAGATCTCCTCCTTAGATGGTTCCACCATAAGCTTCTCATTCATCTCTTCACTCACTTTCCTCTCCAGAACCGAAACAACGTCATTACAATCCCTGTCCATGTTGTGTGAAGAGAATAGATCGGAAAAGAATTTGACAATGATTTCCTCTATATCCTCCTCCTCTGATTTGACCACTCCATCACTGTCTTTGAGCTGTGAAATATCGTTCCTCCATCTTCTTTGTGACGCTTTGTGGTGAAAATATGCCGTATTCCTGTCACCATCTCTCATTTCATTTGTTCTAGCTCTCATATACCAATGCGATTCCTCCTGTTTGTGAAGCTCATCTAATCTGGTTGCAATTTCTGAACCCCTTCCACTTACGTCCCCATCTGCCCGCCTGTGAACTTTCTGTAAATCAACTTCGAGTTTCTTAATCTCCTCCTTCCTCTCTCTCCACGTCGTCTTTCCCCACGATGATAGCTGCTTCAGTACATTTTCGAGTCTACAAGGAATCGAACTTACAGTATTGCATCTCCAAGCATTGCGAACAATATGAATGCACTCTTCCTTCTCCAACCACCATGCTTCTAATCTCATAACCTTCCCTTTCCTGCGTAACCTTTTCCTGCATTCGTTATCCAATAAGATCGGGCAGTGATCCGAGTGATACCTTGGCAAGTGAAGTACCTTAAACGATGGGAAAAGTGAACACCATTCATCATACCCCATAAATCTATCAAGCCTCTCATCAACAACCCTCAAACCACTCCCATCGTTTAACCACGTGAATTTTACCCCAAATCTCTGAGGCCACAATCCGCCGCCTCTTCCCTAAAGTCCTCCATCAGCCTCTCACTTCTACTCACTCCACTCCTCTTCTCATGTTGAAACATAACTTCATTAAAGTCCCCACACATAGCCATTGGTCCCCTGTAACCATTCCTAAGCCGTCTCATAAGCTCCCACGTTTCACTTTTATCCCTAGCATGTGCCCAACCATATATTCCAATAAGCACCCATTCCTTCGTAGTATTTGTTCCATCAATTTTGACCATAATATGATGAGCCGAGTAAGACATCAAAGTCACGTTAAGGTCTCTCCACCATAAGCCCAAACCCCCATCTAGGCCCGTGCTATCCACTGCGATCCCATTCTCGAAACCACACCTTCTCCTAACCTTCTCAGTTTCTCCTTTCTTTATCTTTGTTTCCATCACGAACACTATCTCCGGTCTATATCTCCACGACCAATCCCGGAGTGTTCTAACTGTCGGGGCATTATCTAGCCCTCGACAGTTTCACGCCAGGATTTTCATTTCTCTTCACAGGCCGGGTCGACGCCCTCGCCTGCTACTTGAGTTTTGGACTCCTCCGTCATTCCTGTGCTTTCAACCCTCACTCTTTTGATCCTTCCCTGATATTCCCCGTCGGATGGATCTTCTTCAAATCCTCTTTTCCTGATTCCCCCACTGGTAGTCGTAGTAGGAAGTTTACCTCCCTGCCAGTTACCTTCTCTCCTCCGTATGGACATTTTCCTTGGCTTAACTCTCGTCTGACTCCTATCCGACTCTAGTGGGATCGAGCTTTCCTCCGTCTCACTTTCCTCTTTCTCTTATACCTCATTGCTTGCCTCCATGTTGTTGTCTTCCTTTTCTCTGGTCACCTCTTCCATCGATTTCTCCCATTTCCTATATCTCTCCCGCTCTCCTCTTCTAGAAAAAGCAGTACTTTCATTTGCCTTTGCTCGCAGCCATGGACCGTACTGTGAGAAGACGTCTGAACTTGTCTTATCAGTGATTTCCGAGCAAAACTTTGCAATGTGTCCTATCCTCCCACATTCATAGCAGAAGACTGGGAGTCTTTCATACTGTACTCCGATCCATCGTTTACTCCCCTCAAAGGACAAGAACATTCCTCTCAGTAACGGCACCTCCAAATTCACTTCCGTTTTGATTCTTAGACCATTTTGCATACCCCCTTGGTCTTTCTTATCCCACTCAATGAATTTTCCCACTCTATCGCCAATCATCCTTGCTGTGTCTTCAGATAAGAAACAAAGGGGAATATCGATCACTCTTACCTAGAATGGTGACGATAAGAACTTGCAATCGTTCATACTCTAGTCCGGATCAAGATCCCTCAAATCCATCAAGTAATCATCAAACGACCACGGGAGGCCCATCAACACCTTCTCTTTATCCTGTAAATCAAAGAAATGAAAGAGGAATTTATTCTCCCCCAGATCTCTTATGGCCACGTCTTCCTTCAACCTCTAGATCCCCCTTATTGTTGCTTTTAGCGCTCCACTGTTTACTGGTTTGTGACATAAAATCTTTCCGATTAGGCTATGGCTAATCTTTATCGCCATTTTTGTCGACTTCTCCCCTTTCAATTCAATCATTTCTCCCTCTTTTTCTGTGAGTTTCATTCTCCTCCAAGCATCTTGGAGTCCTTCCATGATTGGAATTGTGCCTGTCGTTTTCTTCTGATCGCAAATCCCTAGAAAACGAAACCTAGAAAGTAACAAAATCTGAACGGCGCCAGACTCAAGGAGCGTGAAACCCTAGACCTGGACGGTGTCGCCAGACTTCGCCTACTGAGTTGATCTATATTCAATGCGTGTGATCGCGTGCCTTAGAAGTTAGAACCACGTCAGGATGAGCAGTGAAATTTAAATTGAACTTGTCTCAAAAATTCTTACTCCATATGTGAGATAGGTTTTCGTGTGTGAGATAGGTTTATTAAGGATACTCCTCGTGAATCATCATTAGAAAAGAATTATGTATTAAAAAGTACATTTTCGGAAAATAAAACGTCCACCGAAGATAACTAAATGAAACGATTTCATAAAAAGTTATAGTAGAATTGAGAATGCTCCTGTCCACTCATTCTGTTTCACCGAATCCCCACGTCCGTTTTTATCCGTTCGAAACCCAAGAGGAATAGTGGGACTCGAGACTTGATGTGTATTCAAATCATAGGAGCTAACAATCGCCGATATGCTCATATTGGTGGCAATATCTCCTTGGGCTTTAGGGCCCATAGTAACAATAAAGAGTGTGCTAAACTATTAGTAGGGGTAGAAACGTTACGGTTAAGAAATTACAGCATTCCAATATGAATTGGGCAAACCATGAGTATACCAGGAAATTACAACGAGCGTACATGTAAACCAACCTCCTACAACGAAATACACACACGGAAAGAGTAATAGACCGGATTAACGTAATTCATTTTATTTTAATAAAAGTTTTTTTTTTTGATTATGATGAAAAATAAAGTAAACTTTTTTTCAATATTTTAAAAGGATAATATAATTATAACGTTATTTACATCGAGCTAGAAGGTAGACGCACAACAAGTTGTGCCGCCAACTCCTTTCGGAAGAACAAAACCGATCCTCCTACACTACGTTTGAAGATCTGGGAGACAACATTACCATGCAAGACCTGCTGCACCCTTTTGAGAATCTCGAGGGCATTGGTAACAAGAAAACCAAACGTGTCAAAAGCAAACGGAAGAAACACATGTTGATTTTCGATGCAAGCCCTTTCATTCTTAGCCACCTTCGCAGAGACCGCCGTTGAGAGCCACCTTACACACAACAAATCAATTAAGCATGTTTGCCACCGACCCATACAAACACTAACACATCCTCTGGCTTCAACGTAGATCTCCTTCACGCGGATAAGTTAATAAGGTCACAAGCGCCTCCTTCTTAGCCGAAACTCATGTCCTCTTAAACACGTCACACAAAACATCACGAACCAGATCATGTCTATACTTAAAGTAATGAAGTTCTTTATAATAAATTGCATGCTTCTCAAAAGCATCCAAAGCCCTCCAATAATTGGACATATGACAAACCGCATCAACTAGAAAAGAAATCATAAGGCGATACTTAAGGATCGTGCGATACTCAACTGGAGACAAACACTGTCCAAGCCCCTCAATGGGTATGACAAGAGGGAAGTTTTGACTATGCGCTGATTGCAAACACTTATAAATCGCTTTATGTCTAAGGGTCATTACAAAAGTCGCTTTCATCGTCTACACTGTCTTACCGAAAAGAGCACTCGCCAAAGCATATTGGGCTTTATAGGGGACGGTGTTCTTGATAGTTAAACCGGAAAGATCGAAACTAGGAATAAAAGCTTGGAGCTTATCCAACGCTGCAAAAATTCGAAGCCCATATCAACTACTCCGTTGTCCCGCAAGATGTGGTCTTGAAGGGTCCAAGATTGGGCCCTCGAAGCCACAAAAGCAAAAAGAAGAAGTCTCCATAACTGAGTATAAACCAACATCCCAAACCGAATAGACAAAAAAACATGTCACCATTGAAGATCCCAAAAAAAGGACCCCAACAAGGCCACACACCACAATATCCTCGATCGATCCACAAAGTAAAAAATATAAAAACTATTGCACACTCCCCATGACCCAATTGACAAGTCCTCAAGCTAAAATACATATTAGAAACCTCATTCCTGACCGTTTCTCCAACAATGTTCCAACATTTGTGATGGAACACAAGTTGAAAGCCATCAACCCGGGGGCTTTGAAAGGCCCCATGTCCTTGGTAGCCTTCCACACTTCCTCTCCATTAATGCGTCTCAACAAAGCTAGTTTACCAGCTTCCTTGATAAGAGGAAAGCCATTAACGCATATTTTAGCTGACGGAAGAGGAGAAATATCCATGAGGCTATATAAGCAGCATAAAATAGTCTACACCAATTTTCTCCACGATCACCGGATCTTCATTCCAATTTCCATCGAAACCCCGCAAACCATCATCCCTATTTCTTCTTCTTTTGATAATTTGCTGAAGCATGGAAGAAATCCGTATTTCGGTCCCCAAAAGAAACTCATTGCTCCCTCGATTTTTAGAACCAAATAATCTCTTCCTATTTAAGGACCTTTTCTAGCTCCACTTTCAACTTGTCTTCTTGTCTTTTCAACCTTTGGGATGTGGTAGCATCATAGGAAGGACACCTTGGATAGAAACTAGATCATTCATGATGGTTTGCTTCTTGCAAAAAAATATCTTATGTTTGTACTCCTTTGTCATTTTTTCTATCGGAACTCTTTATTTGGAGAAGAATCCCGAATATATCAATACTGATATGGTATTGATATCCATATCCATATATTATATGCCAATATTTTTTTTTGATGACGGAAGGTAAGAAATTCGACAAACACCAAACAAACTAGATGTATCGAGAGGTCGAAAAACAGACTAACCGTCATGCAAAAACGAAAAACAAAGAAACCAAACCACACCACCAAAAAGTCCAAAAAAAAGGGTCAACAAGTGCCAAAATTTTTCGGAATAAACAAACCACACGAGAAGGTGATAAACACTCGAGTCTGATAGAAACATGGAGAGGGCACAAGATAGCAGAACTAACGCGGTGTCTCGCCGCCGGGAAGTAGGATAGTAGAAACTCTTTACACGGGAAGGCATACCTCCTGTGGAAATGTGGATCCCTCGACGTTCCCCCACTTAAATGGAGGATCTTCAGAGGCCTCGAACACCACCACGATCAAAACACGATCAACAAGGACACGTGACTAAGGCATCTTCCGGAACATTCGTTTAAGTCACACTCGAGGAACGACTCCAAATTGAAATTCATCCAAACAAATTAAGCACTGTTAAAGCCAAAATTTCGATATCGAATTAATAAGGAAAGTCGAAAATTCGGACCAATTCCGACAAATCATTCTACAACAACTTGTTAAAAGTACTGAACCAACATGAAAAAAGCAAATGTTCGGAGGCTATGGTTCTAATACCGATAGGCATTTGTAGTTCTGTTTTGTGTAGTTTATACATATATAAACCAATACTTGTTTGCTTGTCTTCTTTGGCAGGTTGGCCCTTTTTATCGCTTATTCACTCTTAAAGTGAACAAGAATAGTTATTATGGGATTATCATGCTTTTGAATTTTATGTATTAATGGTTCTGAATACACACGAAAATCACACAACCAACTCTTTAACCAATAATTTATTTATCAAGATTGTACATGATTTGAGTTAGTTTAAGAACCGGAGTTTTAATAAGATATGGATACAATTACAAATTTTATATACATTTTGGGTAAACAGACACTAGTATCAAAGACCATTAGATTAGAAACATCAAGAGTTACGCTAGAGAGCTTTAAATTTCTCCCAATGGTCTAAAAATCAAGTTCAGTCTTTTGTAGTCCCCAAAAATTCTTACCTGAAATAGCCGAAGAGGTTCCATCTAGAAGTTGTTTTGCTATGTTATGAATCTGCACATAGCAGCAAAAGGACATGGACAAATTCAAAATTATAGTAGAAGATTTAAGAACATATACAGTAATCATTCTCAACATGTCGTGCACGTTCATATAGTTGTTGTTAGAGGTATTAAACTCAAATTTTCATATTCAAGAAAGTTATCAAAAATTGATGAAATTTTTAGGTTCCAGCATAAACGAGGAGCACACACAAGGCATCAACAAGTATGAAAAATACTTACAGAAACAAAAAGCTCATGTGTTTTACTATTTTTTGGAAAGCCTAATATGCAATTTGAAACAGAGAAAAAATCATACAAGCTAGATTTGATTATGAATAATAGATATGTTCATTATCATACTCATAAGTCATTCAACGAGGTCATAAACAAATTAACTGAAATAGGAAAAATTCATCAAATTAAACAGAGTAAATTTTCAATGATAATGATTATGAGAAAAGATCAACCAAAGTCTAATTTGTTCCAAAAGAACACAAATTCTGATGGATCCCAAACCTGTCAAAAGACTCAATACAGAGAACAGTTCACTTGGAGAACTCAAACGAGCCCACCATTTGTTCTTCACGGCCGAAACATGTTATATGCCGATATGAATGCCAAACGGCCCTTATTACTTTAACTAGTTTCGCCGTCACAGGAGTCCCCGTTCCCCAGTTGCAAACCGCCGCATTACCCAGCCCCTCGCCCTCTTCCCCTCCGCAGGCAAGGTGGCGCTGCCGCACGACCGACCCAACCAAACTCACCACCGAACTCTGAAGAGTTCAGCTGTAATCTCTTCGTCTTCCTTCTTCTTTTCCCCCTTGAATCTTCATCTATTTTCGTGCAATTCGCTTGTCCTCCTTTGTGAGTCAACCTTTTCAATGATTAACCGTGATACTGCATAAAAAAAACAAATCAAAATCGAAGAAAACCCTAGAGCAAGAGATAAACTTGCGAGTTCTGTATTGTAAAGCAATTGAAACGGCTCAAATAGTCCTCTGCTTATCCGAGAAGCCATGTGTATCATTGCAGAAGTAAGAAACCCAAACCACTTAGCAGGTATGGTAACCGCTACAAATCCCAATTTCCTCTTGCTAGTTGTTTATTGCTATTTCACGAGGAAAGTAATTGCTAATTTCCCTTCTGCTATATGAAAATTTTAGGTAATTTGTACTCCGTGTGATTCTTTGTTGTAAATGGTGGAAAAGACAATAAGGTTCTTCTATAGAATCATGAAAGATATCTTAAGGGATTCTAGGTGTCTTAAAACCAGTCCCCTTATGGCTTCTTATGTGAAACAAAATGGCTGTGATGAATATGGCCTGGGATCAAAGCTTGTTCAGTACTTGTGTATCAACAATGATGTGAATGGTGCCATTGTGCTTGTTAATAAGTTGAAGGCCCAGAATCTGTTTGTTGCTTTTCCAATTGATATGTTGATGGACCTTTTGAGACAAGGCCGGGCCATTGATGTATATACATTTGTGGTGGGTGCCCATGATAGCATGCCTACAATGGATGTTGTTGAGTACTCTGTTATTATAGATAGTCTTTGTAAAGAGGGCTTGGTTGATAAAGCCTTGGTTCTATGTATGCTAGCGAGAAAGAAGGGAGTTGTTCTAAATGTGGTAACTTATAATATGATACTCAATGGGTTGTGTCGACAGGGCTGTTTTGTGGAAGCTTTTAGGTTGTTTGATTCATTAGAGAGGAACAATATTATTGCAACTGAGGTCACTTATGGAACTATGATTGATGCTTTGGTAAGGGAAGGTTACTTGTTGGATGCTGGTCAGTTGTTCGAGAGAATGGTTATCAAGGGTGTTAATCCTACTACACATATTTATAATGCTTTGATCAATGGTTATTGTAAGATAGGTGGTGTGGAAGAATCTCTGAAACTTCTAGATGATCTGGAGAAAAGGTCATTTAAACCAGACGAATTCACCGTTAGTGCTGTAATTGATGGTTTTTGTCGTCGGGGTGATATGGAAGGGGCACTTCAGTTTTTCATTAATGTTAGAGAAAAGGAAAGCTCCCCTGATTTCTTAGGGTTTTTGTATTTGATAAGAGGGCTATTTACCAAGGGAAGAATGGAAGAGGCCAGGACTATTTTGAGAGAGATGCTTCAAACGAATACGAGTGTTGAACTGATCAATAGCATTGATGTTGAGATTGAAAGTGAATCAATATACAGTTTCCTTGTACACTTATGTGAGCAAGGAAGCATTCAGGAAGCTGTTATAATTCTCAATGAAATTGGAGGTATGCTTTTCCCCTATAAAAGGAGTGTTATCTCTAGTGGACAGAAGCAAGGCCTGGCTCAGGAGATTCACATGCCCGGTGATGTTAGAGTTAAGCGATTGTCTTTTACGCGTGAAATGGGCTTGGATGAGAGCACACACAATTTGCACAAAGAAGAAGAGGAAGTTAAAAGTTGCAATGGGCCAGGTGGTGTCCCTCACTCACTTGACTTTGATGCTTTCTACTCAGAAGTGGAAGCACTTTGTTCAGTTGGAGATCTCACTGAAGCTGGTAAATTAACAAAAGAACTGATACATGGCATTTCTAAAAATCGTGTTTGAACGAACTGGTCAACGCCCAAATGTCATGTCTGCTAATCAGCTTGTGCAAAAGAAGCATGTGCTATTCTAGGTATACACCCTGTCATTCTATGTCCATCCATGCTCTATTTTTTTTTTATAAATTTTTTTCCATTAATAAAGTTCATAATCTTGCATTTGCATTCATTATCAGGGTGGAAATTGTTGAAATAAATAAAATTAACCTACTAAACCTAACAGTAGCTTGTCCCTGGAAAACAAAAACCAAGTCAATTTCCTCAAGTGAGAAGCTAAGCAAATGCTGCAAATTTACCCTTTGCTTGGAGGTCTTATTTGCCTGATTCATTGATTGTGAAATCTGTCCCTTGTCCTTAGCATATTCTAGCGCTGGCTGAATTTGTAGTAAAGCTGGACAAGACATTTGAAGGAGGAAAAACATGTTTTTCTTTCTTTTTCCTTTAACTTTCAAGGAAGCACAATCAAGCTCATATAGAAAACTCTAACAGCATTATCAAGGTTCTAGAAAAGTGAAGTACCTACATACTACCAGGATACTTGTACTCCTGTATTCTATCTAACCTTCAAGCAAAAGTACAGAGCGATGGGTGAAAGCTGTGAGCACAAAAAGAATGATCTCAAGAAGAGTGGGAGGAGCTCAAGAAAAAGTGTACTGACTACTGAAACACTAAGTGGAAAGGGAAATGGGCTATATGGGAAACAACATCCACACTTCATACTCACAGCTCTCACTCAACGTTCTGCAAGCTCATTCTTCAAAACATCATTTTTGTGCAACATGTGAAAAAATGTGCACGCAAAGAGTAATGGAAGCACCATTAGGATAATTATAACTTTTGTGGAGGTTTTGGGGTGGGGGAAGTGCTTTGTGGTAACCAGTTTTATTGAGTAATGCGAACACAATTTGGTCTGGATCCTGGGATTTTTTTGGGGGTTAATAGCTTTGTTTCTGCTCCGTGAATAATTTCTCATGTATATTCTTTGTTCTACTTAATACTACTTGAAATTTAGCAAAAATGTCAGGTCCCCTTGGCCTATTTATGCCTCCCTCGAGGCCTTGGTCATGATATCTGTTAAGTTCTAACTCAATAATGGAAGAAATATAGGATGTTTGAAGTAAACCAATCCGCTTGAACTTCGTCACAAATGATGTGACAATCAATATCGATATGAGATATTACGGCGATTAGTCCCTTGGTTAGCGCCCAATCTACATCCCAAAAAGCTATTTGACCTGCAGCCTTTGATGTCCTAGCCACACCTTATTAAGATACCACTTGCTATGAGCCTTTGAGATATTAAATGAGCGTCCATGAAGGAAACCATATGTAATTAGGTGTAGATTGTGAAGACCTTCATTTACTCTATTTTGCTTATTTAACCTTGTTTTTGCGACACTTTTGTTTCATGTATATCAGCTAAGTTTCCGTTCAAAATATCTGTTCTTCTTGTCGCCTTGCTCACCTGCATATCACACCATTAATCTCAGCTTCCTCACATGGTTTCATCTACATATTTACTTTGTTTTCTTTAGCTATTTGATTCCCTTAAAGAAAGTAAACCTTGATAACTTACAAGCCCCTATATAGAGAAAAAAAACATGAATTATGTAATTCAACTCGATTAATTCAGTTGAAGGACTTGTTTCTATAAAATTCATTTTTTCCCCTGCTTTCACATTGAACATCCAATAAATTTTAAGTCATAACTTAAATCATTTGTGCAGAACTGCAGGCTTATTATCATACTCCTGTGGAGTTGGATGAGACAAGAAACCAGATTGTCATAATCAAATATGAAAATGGTATTATGCCTCTTTTGTAACTTTCTTTGCCATTAAACATCATCCTCGCCCCTCAAGTCCTTAATATCATTATTATCATGTGTTTCCACGCTCTCTTTGACTTTTTTGACATCAAGACCGCCAATCTGATGTTAGATTGTCATATATGATTGCAGGGTATGACATTCTAGAATAGAACTGGCCAAGAGATCAAAAAATGAAGCAAATGCAGTACAACTGTGAAAATCTGAGTCGTAAATGCCTCATATAGATGATATAGTGATTATGTCAGCATTACTTCTGGCAACGTAAGAGCTTTCGTTCTCCTCTCATGTATGTGTTGGATACTCTTATGTGTCTATCCTTTCATACTTTTGACTCTTTAGTTTCTCTCTCAATAATTAGACATTGTTTCTATTTGAAATTCCCCTCATAAGACTATTTGGAACACACTTGTGTGAGTTGTGTCCACACTTCAGCTATGGACTTTCGTCTGCAAATGAGCTATGGACAAATTTGTTTTCTTATGATTTTCCCCTCCAAAATTCTGTTCGCATGTGAACAGAAATAGTGAGATTTTTTCATTCTTATTGAAGATAATTTATTTTTAATTTTCTTCTATTAGTCTATTTTTTTTATAAATTTCATCAAGTTTCCTTGATTGGGCTATAGGGAAGAAATTTTTTTTCCATTTACAGTATTGTACTTGTATGATTTTTTATAAGTTTCATCTACTTAAGTGCTATCTCTCTGTATGCTACCTCGGGTTCTTACTTCTTCGGTCTTGCTCACAGACCAAAAATGTAAATGAAGATAAGAAGGCAGACCTGTTTCTAGTGGTGTGAATGGGTGGATTTTGGGTCCATTTGGTTGAGTTTCCATATTATTTTGGTGGATTATAATCCCCAAATAATATATAATCTAAATTTAATTCTCTAAATAATTTATAATCTAAATTACTAGAGGATAAAAAATGGGTTATTTAATCTCTAGGTATAATCTTGAGAAAGTTGGGTGAAAAGGGTATTTATTAGACAAAATAGGCTTTTCGGTTTTAGTTATGGTTTTTAGGTATTAAGTTTTAAGAATCAAAATTCAGGTAACGAATTTTAGGTATTAGGTTTGGATATTAGGTTCAGGGTTGGATTTCAGCTATAAAAATTCGGCTATAGAGTTTTGAGTATTATAAATTAATATATAATTATAATTTCAAAAAAGAAATTGTGAGATCCAATTTCGAAAAGGTTTTTGGATCAGTTCTGAACCTAAAAAATCACATCATTTTACACTTAACTCTGACTATAAATTTTTTATTTTTTTTTATGATCATGAATTTTTTTTATTCTAATTCACATGATGGTTTAGGTTGGATCATTTTTTTTTTCTTTCAAAGTGTTTTGGTTGATAGAACATTTTCGAAATTTTCTAAAGAAAATTAATTATTTTGATTGTGTTCCATTTTCCATATCCATTCACATGCTTTTTGTGGTGTCATAATTTTCATTGTTAATTAATTTTGTCGATGATTTGGTAGATAATCTCCAAAATAATATATATATATATATATATATATATATATATATATATATATATATATATATATATATATATATATATATATATATATATATTGTATCCCATATTTTGGTAATATCATTTTGCTATTGTTTTTTATGATGTCAAAGTTAAAGGATATTTTGAGGTTCATTGATAATTTTGGTAGTGTCCCATTAATTTTCCTTGTCCACAAAATATTCTACTTTGATGTTGGTGTTGATCAAATTTAAATTTGGAATCGGCGTTATAAGCGAAGTAGTGACCAATTATCATGTTAAAAGTCGATAGTATTACAATTTACAAATTTCAACTTGTAAGATTATACCTATTTAAATTTTTTTAAGATTTTAGAAGACCATTCCATTGTAATTATGATGGCCATTTCTTTTTTCATGTAGCAGTAAATCAGGACATAAAGTCCTTCATTGTACTACATTGTATTACATTTATGCATAAATTATTTTTATTTTTTTTTAGGGTTGTACAAGGGACGATATGTAACAAGATTGAGGTCATTTTACATTTCATCCCAACTATTATACTTGAGACGAAATCGGGACATGCAATGTAGGTTTTAGATTGAATCAACATGGTCTATCCCGTTCGGGATCGGGACGGGATGAGACGGATCCCGCTTAGTATAGTTGCAAAGAATCGATGAAGCGAAAACTGTAAAATCACTACGACCCTTATTTGAGAAGTTGAGTGGAAACCGAGAGTAGTGAGTGATGAATTCCTCGTTGAGAGCATATCTTAGAGCACGATGAAGAACGATAGAATCGTCGGATTTGTTGTTCATTGTGAAGAATCGAATAAGCGGGAATGTAGGAATGAAAATAACGAAGTCGCTATTATTACCCTACTTTGAGAAGTGGACCAATGAACATGGCAACAACCATAGAAGATTTGATTTCTATCATTATTATTGGAGTAATAAATTAAAGTGACCTAGCGGGACGTAGAAGTTAAAACTTACTTCATATCCCATAATGTTTTTGCCGGTGTGATAAGATTGTGTCTTTTTTGGATAAATTTATGTCGGGTTTGAACCAGATCGTGATGAAATCGGAACGAGATCAAAAGATGTGTCCACCAATACTTTTTTTATAATGGTCAATGTGTATATAGATCAAAATAGTTGATATAAAAATTGGTAACGTGTATTATAATAGACCAAAATAGTTCATACTATAATTATTTTCGAAGGCTTTGGATGAAATATTTTTTAAAAAATTGCTAATTTATGCTTTGTTTTTCAAATTTAAGATATTTGATTTTGAAGGAACTTCTAATATTTAGTTTATTGTAACATTCTCATTTCATCTCAATTTCACTTTAATGTATTATGTATATATGAATCACATAGAAGAGGATTGTGTATTTTTTTTACAGGAGTTGACTTTTCTCCCTAATATCATAAAGTTTTAATTAGTATGTTTTCATTTTTAAAATATTACACAAAAATGAAAAAGCACGTTGAAATTTCGGAGTTAACGCTAACGCGGCCTTGGAGAACAAAACTTGTCATGATTTAAACAATGAATGGACTTCTCACGTGCTTTAAAATAAAGAACCCCTGAGTATATATAACCGAACACGATTCGCAAATTCGGAAACCGAGTTTTAGGAAGGATCCAGAAAGACAAAGCAAGCGCTTCAAAGGAGAAAGTACTGCTCTCAAGGAATCTCCATTGAAGTACTTCTCTCGAGCTTGATATTTATTTTCTTTGAAGCTTCTATGGATAATTTTGGGGATGAGTACAAACTCTACTGGGAGACGAACATGTTTCTCCAGAACGAGGAGCTTGACAGGTTTTCTTTTAGCGATTTCTAAAATTTTCTGTTCGAAGCACTTTTTGCGATCTCTTTCGCTTTTTGTTTGATTGTTTTGCTTTTTCTGAGTTGTGATTTGGAAATGTGATTGAATTTGGAGCGTGATTTTGTTTGTTTGTCGTGTTGTTGGAGCAACAGTTGGGGACTCGATGAGGCGTTTTCAGGTTACTACGATTCGAGTTCGCCAGACGGCGGAATAGCTTCGCCTTCAGCGATAGGGTCGAAGAACATCGTCTCCGAGAGGAATCGTCGGAAGAAGCTTAATGAGAGGCTGTTCGCTCTCCGATCTGTCGTCCCTAACATCACAAAGGTCTGATTCTGTTGCTCTTCTTTTCTGCAGATTTTTCTATCTGTTACCGAATGATTCAATTGACTGATTAGTCAAGTAATTAATTAGGTATCTTGTGACCGTGATTGTTAATTAGAGAAATATATTTGGATTTTCTCGTTTTCCTGCTCATGTCAGTCAATTTGGAATACTTCATTTTCAACTTGAATTCTGAGGATTGGCTTAATTAGTTAAAACAATGGACTCAATTTTGACTCGTGGAATATTGACCTAGCTACTAGCTTAACTATCATCTGAAATCAAGGAAATCTTCATTTTGAAGTCAAAAATGTTGTCAATATCAAGTGTTCTCATGATAACCTATGCACATCTGTAGATGGACAAGGCGTCTATAATCAAAGACGCGATTGACTACATTCAAAGATTACAGGAAGAAGAGAGGAGAATACAGTCTGAGATTTCGGAGTTGGAATCTGGTATAACAAAGAAAAATGAGAATTTCAACTTCGATGACCAACAACTCTATAACTCGAACGCGTACTTGAGTTCGAAGAAGAAGAAAACTGCATCTTCCCATGAACTCAATGCCTCTCATCACTATTCCGGCAATACCTACTGTAAAGCCTCCCCCATTGAGGACGTAGAGGTGAGACAAGATTTTTTCGAATCTCTATCTTTCATTTATCTTTTCCTTTTAATTACGCTAAGCAAATTGGGGATGCTAATTAAACTTTAATTTTCTAGTTTTTTTAAAATTTTTTGAAAGGAATTTTCTAGCTTGTATGACAAGTTCAATGATAAAGAAATGAATGCGTGAACTGAATTTTAAATATATTTTTCATATTGTCAAATATATATCAGGTTTATGAAGTAGCTTGCTTATCTGTTTAAGGGATATATTTGAGGGTTTGCCCGGGGAGAGATTTGAAAAACTTATAATAACGAGTTTTGTCACATCTTCAAATATTCCGATTTTTATAGTAGTATAGAATGAGCAAATAGGGTTTAAATAATAAAATTTATAAGCAAATTGCTTTATTTTGTTCCATTCTTTTACGTGTTCTGTATTTAAATATCAATTTCTCCATATTCATAGTTTTTTAAAATTAATCTCCTAGTAATGTCATGAACCCATGGTTCCTATTTTCAAAACATCTATTACTATTCAGTTCATCAAATTAAGTTGAGTTTTTTAAAATATATTTTTTACTTCTTGATATTAGACATTATTTCACTAATCAATTTTTTCTAATGTCAACGTGACCTGAACTAAAATCTATAATAATTTATTGTATAGTTGAGGATATCATATATGGGAGAGAAGACAATGGCGGTAAGCCTCTCATGCAGTAAAAGAGCAGACACAATGGTGCGGCTATGTGAGGTTTTTGAAACGTTGAATCTCAAGATCATCACGACCAATATCACTGCCTTTGCTGGGAGGCTTTTGAAAACACTTTTAATTGAGGTAATTACCCCGTTGTTCTCATCCTCATCATCTTTCCATTTTCTCAGATAAATAAATATTTACGTGAAAATTTCGACAGTGATTAGCTCAAAATTCTTGATTAAATAACAAAAATTCGGCTTTCATTGTCTAATTTTCTAGGCTACCCTCCCTACAAGTTACCTATATCTATATGTAATTATATAACCTTTTTTTAGCAATCGTCCAATTTTGATATACAATATAATATATTGCTTTGGTTCAAAAAACTAATATTTATTTAAATTAATTTGAGCTCAACTAAATGGACCCAAATAGACGTTAAACTTATTTAAAGCTCAAATAGACAAATAGTACTAAAATTTTTTTAATACTTGTTGCAAATGCTTTTCTAATTTGGTAAAACAATGATTTGACCGAAGTAAAAAATACGCGCATATTTAACTGGCAGGTGTCTAATGAAATGACCCCAAGAAGATGTTTTTTTTTTTTTTTGGTATTTAATACTCCAGTATAGGAGCCAATTAGTATTTGAGTAATAGAGTAATTAAGAGAGGTTTGACTCAAACACTAATCTCGAATGTCACATACTTATAAGTACTTCATAAGTAATCGATCTTTTGTCTTCAAATTTCATTTAATACGATTTTAGTGGGCCCAAGAAATGACTTATGACTCAACATTTCGAAATAGTTTCTTTAATGCTAATTACAAGTTTAACGACAGTAACAAAATCTTTGAAGAAAAAGTAGCAAGCCTGTCCCCTAAATCATGAGGGATTTGTGGGCCTCAATGTATAATTGAGATTAGGAGGATGGCTTATTAATATATTATACATGTATATTATCAATCATCCATGTGTTTTTCTACAAAAACGGTAAGGTATATAAAGTGCCAACGAAACATATAGTGAATTTACATAAAAGCATCCAGTAATATCCTTCATCTATAATAAACCCACGTTTTCTCCTATTCACGATGTCAAGTCATGCTTCCGTAACACAATTAAGGTGATTAATTACTTTGAAATTTTATTTAATGAATAAATTTAGCCTGAGTAGAGATTTGCCATGTGACTAAGGGTTACTTTCAAGCCAAGCTCCTAGCTAGATTCCAAATTTAGGGTGAATGATTTTGTACGTGGTCCACCTTTATAAACATTTTTTTAAGCTTTGTTATTATGATCATATATGAACATCAATGGAAGGAGCGTAAATCACGTTGGAATAACAAAGAATCTAAGAGCTATATTTCAACAGTATATTAATAAATTGTTTTTCAATGAAAATTTATAGGTATAACCATCATAACATAACAGAGGGCAAACCTCTTAAGGTAAAAATAAATTATACAAATTTATGAACAAAATCCTACATGAATGAAATTAATTAAACTTATTATAATTCTAGTAAGTTTATAGGTAGGGTGTGTAATTTGATAACTACTGTCTTATATTTTATTTAGAATTTCAAATTAATTAAACTTATATTGTTGCTTATCATCAATTTAGGTGAATGAAGAAGAAAAGGCTACATTGAAGATGAAAATTGAAGGAGTGATAGCAACTTTAAGTGGTCCTCCAAGCCCCATGAGCATTTAACAATATAATTAATCGGATCGTTCTTAGGGTTCGCATTTTTTATTTATATACGTGCGAATAAACAATATAAATCATCTTTTGTGGTCTTCCATGTTTTTTTAGATGATTTATTACATTAGCTATCGTGTACTTTTACACCTTCCTTTTTCTCTCTTTGTTTGATTTTTTTGAGCATATATCTACATTTCGCCTTGAAATGAGATAATGCTTTGTGTATTGTTTACTTGTCTGAGTTATCTTCATTACGTACAGTAATTATAAATTCAGCTCTATCTTCTAGTTGAATTTTATATACCTATTCATATATATTTTAAATTATTTATATTTATACTAACTGTTCAGGTAAAACAATTTTTTTGGTATAAAATTTATAGTGATTTAAAAATGCACAAGTGAAAAATGCATAAAACGTAACAAATAAATAGAACAAAAAGTATAATCCAAAAGTATAACAGTTATAAAATTTTCTTGTAAAAATGTATGAGTTATTTGCACAAATAATTTGAACGAATAATATTAAAAAAATTAGTAATAATTTATAAAGTAAACGGTTGCATTTAATCTGTGATTATCCACTTAATTATGACATTTTCATAAGTTGATAATCTTAGAGGGAAAATATTATATCCTGATAAAAGAAACAAAAAAAAGAACTATATCATGTTAATTTTGATTACGTAGCAAATCATATTAAATATACTCCAAAAATATTAAAACTAAATATTTATAATTCCAGTAATGATTAGTTAACGATAATTGGGCAAAAAAGATCTGGGTATCACAAAATGAGACAAAAGAGATCGAAGTTGAGATGTACTTCACTAACTTTGTTTGAATATTGTATAATAGTTTCGACAAGTAGAAGCAGAAATGCGATGACATCCAAATTCCAAATCTAAATGAATAGAGGAAGATGTTAGCAAGTACCATCTTAATTTGGAAAAGTCAAACTCCTAACATAATCATTACTCATTAAGGTTTGATTTGGTTAATCAATTATGGGCTACCTCTATACCCGAGTCTTGACCCTGACCCCAACTACAGTCTACATCATGTATGGACAAAAACGAGAAATAAAAAAAATCCACAGATTCAGTAAAATCTTGATTTATGTAATTTGTTTTATAATTATGAAATTTGAAAAACTTTCACACACCATAACGAAGTTAAGGAACTTCATCTACAGGTGTCAATGTGTCATGATTTAAAATTTTCAACTACATTTAAGTTTAGACTTGTGTTCTGGAACGTAAATTCTAAACAATAAAAAAATAGAGATACCGACACCAATTTATAATTCTATATAGGGTTTGTCCTACTCTATTTTTTTCAAACTAGTTGTCGTTATAGATAATTTTAAAGGCATGTTCTAGTTCATACGTAATTATGTATGCGTAGGAAGGAAAATAGATCAGTTTATGGGTGGAAGTGTAACCGTCCACCTTACTTAAACTCTCACCCACCCCGTCTAGCATCCGTTTAACACTTCACCCGCCACCCACCCACCCATCACCCACCGGATGTTCGGGTGAGATAACCGGGTGCTATTGTGTAGTATATCTTTTAGTTTTTGACATTTACAAGTATAAATTAAATTTAACTTTTAAAGTTACACAAATATAAATATACTAAATCATGAAATATTATCCAACATTACAAATCAAAGTCGAAATGAATTATAATTAATACAAAACGATGCAAATAAATGCAATATTTTTTCAATGCAAAAAACGTAAAGCAGGAAATCAACATATATTAGAATCATACTCCTTTAGAGATCGATGTAGCGATCCACTTCAACAACCTAAAATAATACAAAGATTTAAAAACAATAATTAGAACATTAAATTTTAAATTGAATTAAATTTCAAATGTAAAAAGTATACATTCCCAGTTATAAGATTTAATAGCAGAATCTTTCACATCAACATCCTTTAATATAATATCAACAATTTATAACACATAAAACTATTGGATGCCTTAAATCAAAATTATCAACTAAAATAGTAATCCAAAAACAGGTTATAACTAAGATGTATGAATCATATGATATTTCATACTTTAGAAGAGAATCCAAAGTCAAATGTATCTTCAAATCAGACTCCAAACTCGAATATAGATCTGAGGAGAGGATGAAGAGAGCCACAACCAAGTGAAGATTACTTGATGAGAGAAACAAACGAGCATTGAAGTAAGTGACCGAGCAGCGAAGGGAATGTGTGGCTCACCGACGGCGGACTGAGGTGTGGTGAAGGTTGTAGAAATTGATATTAAAAAAAAAAATCGAGATTGGGGAAAATATAAGGGATGTGGATGCACTTTGCGGACTTACAAGCTTTTTACAAATTTAGGGGTTGAGACTTGAGGGCAATATTTCATATTTATTTACTTTTAATAATTTATGCGGGTCGGATGGTGGGTGGTTGTACCTCCACCCATACCCACCCCACCCCATCAATTTCACCCGTCAACCACCCACCACCCGAAATTCTTTGGGTTTTAACCCACGAATTCAGGTCGGTTGATCGACTGGATCGGGTAATTGTACAACCATTTCCATAGTATGCGGTATGCCCTTTTTCATGAAATTGTTTGGAATTATTTATTGTGGTTTGAAGTAATTGTATTAGAATTTGATTAGTTTTGATATCATGTAGGAAAACAAAATGAATAAAGCAAGTACATTTTCATGTACATATGGACTAGATTCCGTTTTAATCCGTTTCGTTTCCAGAGTTACAATTAAACAAGAGCTTAGTGTTTCTTGAATATACCTAGACTGAGATCATCTAAATATAGTACCCCTTATAAAATTCAATTTTCTATACTGGAAATTTCTTCACATAAATACAGTTTTTTGAAAATATTAACAATTTTGTTAAAAATCTTTTGAATTCGAGTGAGATTACGTAAATCATGATAATACCTAGGTGAAATTTCTTCACACATAATACCACTACGTTGGCTAGGTGAGATTCATAGAAGAAGACAAACCAGATTCATTATCACTAGGGCGTTGTAAATTGTACGTTGAACAAACAGGCAATTGCAAAATGATTGAAATCCATCAACTTTGCTGTTCAAACTATGCTGGGAACAGGGAAGGTATAATTCACATCAATGCAGTTTGTGATATCTTTGTATCAACAAAATTACAAGACCCAGCAAAATGGGGGGAGCAAGAATATAGACAACAAATTACAATACCCCTAAGCAATAAGCTTCCTCCTCCATTCCACTTCTCTAACTCAAATCTCGCTCATTCGCCCATTCGCTAGTAAGGTAATTTCACTACTAGGCCATGGGAGGACCCTTCTTAAAGTCCTGTTGCACTGAGCTTTACAAAAATATGCTGGCGAGACAGCCCTCGACACAGGAAAGAATATCTAAGCATGAATGCGTTTTAAACATTGGTATAGTTGGAGAAGAGTTGCATCATTATATCAAGAGTTTCAGGGTAGAATTTTCTGGCAAATAAGTAGCAAGGACGCTTCACTCCGTTCCATAAGCAAGGAGTTATCTGCACTTCACTCTGCAGTATAATGTATATAGTAAGGGCTTACGCTTTCTGCAAACTCATAACAGTATCAAGAACTATTGACAATAAATTGGCTTACCGGTTCTTCACTTGTAACATGCACACTCTCATCAATAGACTGCACAAATGTTTGGAGTAAGGAATGAGTAGCGGATTAAGAGCATTGATTGTGTTTAAAGTGCAAGTGTGATGATTTTTCTCTCTTACTTACATTAGCTACTAAGGATGTCTTCGTACAATAATAGAATGGAAAGTAGGTGAGTTCAGTGACGCTTTCTCATTCACGTTTGCAATAGCTTAAATTGTTTTTTTCTTCAAAAACCGCATTTTATATTTTTATACTAAGATCTGTTTAATGTAATTCACTAATTGGAATCACCCCCACTTTTATCGGGGGAAAATGTTTTATACTATCTTGATAAAAAAAACTCTGAATCAGTTTGACCTAAATGCTCTTTCAGCTTCAAGAAAAGATTACAAACGGATCTTGAAACTTTTAGTTGGTCAATAGAGTCCCTAGATTTTGGGGAAAGTTACAAACATATTTTTAAGCTTTCCTCCAAATTTCAGGAACTTTAATTGATTAATGAAGTGTAGGGATCAGTTACTTCAATAAATTTAATCGACAATCAAAAAGTTTGGAGCCTCAATTTATAACTTTTCTCAAAATTATAGGACTATTTTGGTGAATAACCAAGGTTATTTTGGTTAAAATAGTATAAATAGTCATCAAAACCCTCTACTGGTGGTTCAAACTTCAAACTAGTGAAGCTTTTTTTCATTAGGTGTTTTTACTTAAAATAATTTTTTAAAAAAAAAACTTAAGTGCAAAATGTTTAGCCTCTTCTATCTTTTTTACAAAAGAAGTTTTTCTCTTTTTTTAAAAAAAATATTTTAGTTGACATCCCTAAGAGAGTTGGCCATTTTCCGGAAAATATTAATACACAAGGGCACCATCCGAACTAAAAAAACCTCTGGGCAAATGTACTATCCCGAATTGCCCTTAATTTTTTTTAGTTATAGAAGGTTGTTACTTCATTGCAAAGTTGGTTTGTGACAAAGAACCCTACAAGGAAGAACAGAAGCAATAAAGGTGAGGGGAAAGATAGGAACATACTGTAATATTATGCAAAAGCTCATAGCTAACATCCTTTGTCCTGTACGCCTTGGGGTGCCATTTATGTTCCGACCAATCAACATGCGTGACTGACCAATTTGCTATGCCCCCAGGATCAATCATCTGAACACAATGGATGTTTGTCAAATTGGGGAAAGAACAAATGATTTTTTCTTGGAAAGAACATTGAGATTGTAAGATTCATTATGCTTACGCTGATGAATGTTGGCAAGTAATGCTCATCAGAATAGCAATTTCTCCCCTCCAGTCCTGGCTGTTATAAATCAAGAGTTGGCATCAATACAGATTCATTTCTCCCAAGACAAAGACCTTACTATTTTAATAGCATCAATAGATTGATACACTAATTTCTGTTTCATTCTTAGATGGCTGAGTACTATAAGAAAAACATGAATAAAATAATGTTTAATCATTTTACAAGTCATTGGATCAATTAGTATACGCTTGAAATACATTGATTCTCATAATACTGACATCAATTTATATCCAACTTTGCATTGCAGATATAATAGATCCATGTACGGTTCTTTCTCATTCCACGTGAAGGGAACAGTTGAAAAAGGTGTATATTAGGGCTTACCCGGCAATAATTTCGAAACTTTGAATAGTACAAATTGTCAGCCATCGTTACCACCGCATGCTGACGCTTCATTGTGAACCACTGGAAAGAAGCAGAAATCCACAGTATTACTTTGCATTTACTAAAACAACTTCAGTTGGCCATGCAAAGGCAGCCAAGCACAAACAGTAACACGAGTAATGGAAATGATTACATTTCCTTGAGTTCAAGTAGTATTTGTTTCTTACCTGTGCACCCTTTCGAAAATGTTGCTCTTCAATTTCAGGCAACATATGTTGAGAATACCTGGCATTTCCATGTGGACCAGGGTCAATGAAACTGAAAGGAAAAAGGACTTAGTTAGGACTGAGCAGCAAGAAGCATACAATTTAGCATTAGATGTCTACTGTGTATGTTGAAATTTTTTCAACTAATAAAGTTTTCTAGTTTGTACACATTTTCTAGATTTGCAACAGAAAGAATGTACAAAGAAAAGCCATGTGAACAAAATAAGTTCATCAAGAGGATGAAAAAAAATGGACGGACCTGTCAATAAAGCTGACATTTGAGTGCAATAGATAGTTGTACACATAGTTAAAATCATGCAGGGGAACACAACTGCAAAACGAAAAGAAATGGATAAATCAGTACAAAATTCAAGCATGAACCCACGTGGACACGAACAGGCAGAAAGGAAAGAAGTAGGACTGTAATTTACAGACCTGTCAGAAAGTAAGATAAAATGCTCATTATCAGGATCCCTTAAAGCATTAGCCAAAAGTCGCCTCTCAGCATTAACCATTGAAATATCACCCCATACTACCTGCAGTCAAAGCAAAGCAGACTTTGGTTTACCGTTTACATTTATTAACTCATTATACACAAGCAAAAGCTAAAATATTCTATCACTATTTCAGCAATTGCAAGTGTTATCTTAAGAGAACAGAACCACAAAGGGGAAAAATAGCTAAATTACATGACACACGCGTGTGTATATATATATAGAGAGAGAGAGAGAAAGAGAAGGCCATTGCTGCAGAAAAAAATTGATACCTTATCACTACGAACGTCACTACTAATGAAGTAATGACTCTGATGTACAGGTTTTTCCTGTGATGCATGTACATAAACAGTGAATTTTCCCTCGTGACCCTGCCAAAAGCATATTAAAAGCTTCTTGAGTAAAATAATACAGAAAAGGAAGAACTAATTAAGGAAATGGTAAATAGCACCAGGTTCATGTTCTACAATAGCCTAAACGTATGAGACCGTAGGGATAAGACAATATTTTACAAGATGGTAAACTGAGAGTCATAATGTCGGGCTAGGGTGGGGGATTGGGGGCCTGGGGGGATCAGTTCTATAACAAAGAGTTAATAGGACATTATTCCTAAACCAGATAGGAATATAGGACCAATGCAATTATGTAAAAGAGACAAGTACTGCAAATTGGCAATATCATGAATTTAGATACAGAGTAATTTGAATAAACTGCTGTCCATGAATATATTGCATGTGCTGAATGAAAGGAAAAGGGTAGCAATAGAAATAAAAATCAAGATAACCTCAATAAAGATACTTACATAGAAAAACAAATCCCATAGCTTTTCGAATGGCAAAGTACCCGGCGTTAGGAACATGAAGGCAATTTTAGGAGTTTTTGAGTGCCGAGGTGGCATATTCAAGATTTCACTAATAACAGCCTGAGATGCCACTTCTTGATCTGTGAATTCCCTTCTGGTGAGGGGTGGAATCCAGTCAGTAAAAGCTTTGCAGCCTCGAGAAGAAAAAAGATAGCAAGCAGTGTGGCTTTGAGGTGGAAGTACATAACCACAAATCACAAACAGGCTAACTAAGCAAACCAACACTATGATCCACACAGGCCTCTTAGCATGATGGCGATGACGATGCATTGGTAAAATCTGCATGCCTAATTGCCAAGCATCAGTTGTCTTCATCTTATTCCATGCATATCACCTTAAAACAAGATTTTCAGCCAATCTTCGGTAATCACACTTCTCCAAGAGATAATTTCTACACAAATCTCTCAAAATTCTCCAACAAATTTATACTAGATGTAGTTCAGACCTGCAAAGAGAAGAAAAATAATCTATTTTAGATGCATAAAAGCACCATAAACTCCATATCCTATAGCTAACATTCCTTCAACATCTAATCTGATGAACTGAATTTAAACATCAGTGCATTGCAATAAGATGAATATAACATCCACGAATCAGGAGGTGCACAACAAATAATCAAAAGCAAGAGCTCAATGAACTTTGAAAATATACATCATATAATACCAAAAGCAGAGAAATGATGAACATGGATAATCAAAAACAATGTATCCCTAAGTGGCAACCAAAAGTACCAAAAATTGACAGCAAAGCCAAAGACGACAAGCCGTATACAATGATTTGAAAGCAGTGAGATCCATCATAACTTCACTTTATTCGCCTACCAAACTCTAGCTAACAGCAAACACAAGAAGCAACTGTGTCTTGTAAGTCAAACCAACCCACATTAGAACACCAGAGAAGTTTCAACCTAACACTTAAACCTTCACAAACAAGCTTGACAGTAAAAACTATGAACAGAACAACATTCTCGTTTTAACATTATCATCACATAAATTATCCAAAAACACCCAACTAAATTCCCAATAAAGAACACCCAGAAACTCAGTTCATAACCCAGATTCGTAAATCACAAGAACTAACAAAAATCGATTTCAAATACCTGATCAGAAACTGTAATGTGGAAAACCGTGTGGTAAAATCTCCGATCCAAAAGCTTCAATTTTGAGATCTAGGGCAAGCGTAAAACAATGAAAATCACAACAAAACCCAAAATTTCTCCACTAAATTAGCCCCTTCTGATCTCTTTGAATATGTCAACTGAAGGGTTTCGTATCAGGATTGAAAGGGAAGAGAATCAGAAAGGGTTTTTCAATTGGAGGGTTTTTGGGTTAATTTGACCAGTGGAGTTGTTTACTTTTTATGGGGATAACAAAGAGGTGTTTTTGTTCAAAGAGTTTTCCCTCTCACTTTCTCTTTGCTTTTTTTTTTTTTGTTTTGTTTTATGTTTCCATGGATTATGGCTTCTTGTTAACCTTGGTGTCTATCTACTTGCGTATTCTTATGATATATTAATATTTAATTGTCGTCTCCATGTTGTTGATGATGATGCGGTGGTTATGATCTGATCTGGGCCTATGCTCTGGTCCATAACAAAAGTAGCCCCAACACAACTACTCAATATAATGTTATTTTAAATATACTCATAAATTTGTCGAAATAATAACATTAAAAATCTATAAACGAGATTGATTTGGATGATAAGTGTATTTATGGTAAAATATAAGCACGGTAAAGTTTACAAATATGTACATCAAATTCTCAAGATACATGTTTTATAATAAATAAAAAAAAATCAGATAGATTCACCCTAATTATCTCTGTACCATAGCAACTAGTGTATTACTCGTGTCTTGCACGGGATTTTATAAAAAATTTATTTGTTATTTATTTTTTTAAGAGATTATATATAACTTATTTTTTGTCATTAAATAGAGTAGATAATAATCAATAAATATTTGTACACTTTACTTATTATATTATATAATACATTAATAAAATATCTAAATGTATAATAACTCATAATATGATTCCCCCCTTATTATACTGGTTCATATGTTAATATTTTTATTTATTATATAATATTATATAATACACTAATAAATATTTGCTTAGGGAAGATCTTTGTTTTGTTGGTTGTTAAAATTTATTAAACGTTCATATTTCTTGTGGGATTTATTTTTTTGGTGAATTGGTGGGCTAAAAGATTTTTTCTACAGAATTTATATTTTTATCTATATTTTTATAGATAATTTTAAAATATATTTTAATAAAGAAACTTAATTAATATTTTGGTGGAATGTGGTTAAATTCTGATATGACACGTGGCAGTTAGCCTTTTTTGGTGTGACACGTGGCAAAGATTGCTACTCCTATAATATATACTAGTTTTAATACCCGTGCCCTGCACGGGTTAAGCGATAATTGTGTGTCAAAAATATGTTTGAAAAATTAATTATGTTGAGAATTGTCTTAATTGTTAAGTGATACTTATTGTAAGGATGTGTTTTTCATATTATGAATGAAATCAAGTAAGAATTCAAATCTTGTAATAACAATTGGGAAATATGATTTCAAGACAATATCCTTTGAGATACTCGATTGCCAAAATTAGTATCATATCCTATAAATAATTACAGTTTATTAAATTAAATGTTAGAGTACGTGATTTGGGTTAACGAATAGGCGACATTATAAAATTGATAAGGTGACCGCACGAAATTACGTCAAGTATCAGTTAAAGGGTTGTTTTATTATATTATACGAACAAATCATAAAATTCAAAATAACAATATTAAATAATGTATTAAAATATAAATGAAATAGATTTATATAACATAAGTAGCATGTCTAAGTCAAAAATTAGAATATCAAATAGTTAAATGTTACCTAACAATTAGTAAGACTATTGCATATGTCAAGATATTAAAATAATATATATTACTAAAAATATTTTTGTATAAAAATGTCAAAATAATAATAACTATCAATTAAACTCAAAATAATACCAGCTTTGAAAATTATTGAAAATGATACATATTATCAACGTATTTATAAAAAAATAATAAAACTCATTTTTCCGGAAAAATAATTATAACTCCGCTAATGATTTGACGCCTGATTTTTTTACATGTCATTAAAAATTAGGATTATGAGTGTAATGTGGATTTTTTAAATAAAATAATATGTTAAAAGTCACAAATGAAATAAAATATTTTAAACTTATATAATATTCGAAACTCTCTTGATTTTTTTTATAGATTTTTCCCCTATTTTTTAAATAATTTTGTGTAAATTATTAAAAATATTTGATTTATTTTTAAAATGTCGATATTTTTTCCCAAAAATATTAAAATCGATTTTATTTAAATAAAAAAAACTTATTCAAAAAAAAAACGATTTTTTAATTCTAAAATTTTAATTCTAAATAAATAAATAAATAATTTTTAAATCGTTGAAAACTGATTTTAGAAAAATAAAATAATTATTTTATAGTTTGAAAAGAATAAAGTTCAATTGAAAATTAAAAATATAAAAAAATATAAATATCATTAAAGTTTAAAGAAAAAAATAAAATTTATTAGTTATAAAAAAAGAAGCAACGTTTAGTTTACTTGAAAAATAGAAATAATTAAAATAAGATTAAATTTAAAATAAGTTTATGATTTTTTTTAAAGTATAAGATTTAGTTGAAAATTAAAAAATATAAGTTGACAAAATATTAAAATCTTTAAAATTAGATTGCATCTTAACTATTTCGATTTTTATATTAAAAATATTTAAAGGTCGAGGGACTAATAAAAAATTAATTAGTGAAATTCATAAATTAAATATTTAAAATAATTTATTTTTAAAATGGTGGGTCCTAGATTAACAAAAAGTTGACACGTGTAAATTTAATGACGTGGATTCACCAAACTGTATCACGTGTAAATTTAATGACGTAGATTTTACCAGACTGTGTCACGTGTAAGTTCATGGGCTGCTTTAGTATATAGATAGATAAGATTATTACCTTTTTTTATCTTTATTTTATGCCAAATTACAATTTTAACTTGTAATTTTATGTATTGTATAATTTTAACCTTTAATTTTATTTAAACATGCCCATTTAAATTATTTTATTGGTGGTATTTACTACAATAATCTATTAACACCTTATTAACTCAATCATCTTTTATAATTGTATCATGAACAATATGCGATAAATAATTAAATAATTTATAAATGATGTATATGAAGGTGTTGAGTCGTGACGTAATTTATTTTGTATTAATTTTTCATCTCCAACGGTATAAGATGTAGATGTATGCACATCGACATATACGCATACAAACCTATGTCCGATGGTCGGAGAACTTTGGATGTTTCGGGAGCATGCGGTTTATTGTAAAGAACTTTATGATTTCAAATATAAGCATGATCTGATTCGTGATGTTTATGTGATGTGTTTAGGAGAGCAAGAATTTTGGATAAGAAGGAAGCGTATGTGCCCTTCTTAACCGATCCGCGTGAAAGGAGATCTACGTTGAGGCCGGCGAATGTGTTAATCTTTGGATAGATCGGTAGAAAACTTGCTTGTATTGATTTGACGGGCTCTCATATGGTTTGTTTGGGCACTGGACCTTTTGTTTTGTTGTGGGTAAGGCGGCCCTCAACGCAACCTTTGTGAATGTGGCTAAGCATTTGGTTTTTTTTTTCGTTTGATTTTCTTACGTTCAATGCCATCGAAATTCTCAAAAAGGTGTAACGGATCTTGCACGGTAATGTTGTGTCTTTATATCTTCAAACATAGTTTTTAGGAAGATTGATTTTTGCTACCCATAAAGGATACGCGGGTGGAAAAAAAAAGTTAATTTAATAATAAAAATTTGAATTGAAAAAAAAAAGAGATATATATATTTTTTTGGGTGAGAACCTATAAGTTATATCTAAAATCAATAGGCAGTAAGACAAGTGTCACGTGAGTTTATATAATAAACTCACATAAATACAGATTATCAATTTCGACGTACGTATTAGAACCAGTAAATTATATCTTTTAGGGGATGTACCTTCTAAAAAATGTTTGGTATTTTTTTAACCCGTGTTAGATCATAATTACAAAAGGAGTGTAAAATCCTAACTCGTTAGTGCCCTAGACATGGTCATAAGTTCGTGATTAACATCTTTAGTCTCTTCATTGTATTCTATTAACAAGAACTTCAATTATCCAAAGTCGGCGTATACATTTAGGCCGGCCAACCCTAAGGTGGGCTCCGGATTCAAACATGGCGAATATAGCTGCCTTGGAGCTTCCTATGCATACATCATCTCCCAATCTCATCTTCCAGCCCTATTCATATTATACACAGGACTACAGAAGCCGTGCAAAGGGCCTAGGCCCAACCCCTTATACATAATTTTAGTTAACTCATAAATTATCCCCTCCTTTTTTTCTCTATCGAATTTTGAATATTTCGATCGAAATATGTTCCTTTCAATCAAAATAGTGCTTTTTTTTTTCCTACTAATTTCGATCATAATAGTGAAATTTCGATCGAAATTATCTATCGAATTTTGAGCATTTCGATCGAAATATGTTTATTTCTAACGAAATAGTGTTTTTTTCCTACTAATTTCGTTCGTAATAGTGAAATTTCGATCGAAATTATCTATCGAATTTTGAGCGTTCCGATCGAAACAGTGCTTGTTCCATAACTGTTAAATAAGATAGGTTAATAAGTGTTAGAATATTTTATACAAATATTCCTTATTTAATTACAAATCTAGGACGTTCAATTTTTAGATCATGCTGATATGATAAGTTTCTACTCCCTATACGAAAATATGTTCTTACTTGATCTATACAAAAATATGTTCCTACTTGATCTGATATATATATATATATATATATATATATATATATATATATATATATATATATATATATATATATATATATATATATATATATATATATATATATATATATATATATATATATAGGTTAAAGTCAGGAGCGAATCTAGGAGTAAAGGGAAATTGTGTCCCGACTTGCGACCTAATTTTACCTTATAAAGAAAAAAAACAAATACAAAAAACCTCCTTAAAATGAAATATGATTATCTGATCTAGTATTTATAATATATGTTTTAATCATGTGACTCTTACATCCTACTTTCTACAACATATCTTGTTGTTATATGATTACCCGAATATCCTAGTATTTATAATATATGTTTTTATGTGAATATATATGTTGTAGCATCTATAACTATCATATATTCTATATATTATCAGTTTTCATACTTCTCTCAATAGTTTACGAATAAATAGCGATACGATAGTCTAGTTTGACAACTTCATTTATTTTATTTCAACAAATTCTGGTAATTCGGCCTACAGCCATTTGACATCGAAGTTTCTGGTAATTGACAAAAAAAATATCTGTACACAATTATTCTATAGATGGAATTCAAGTTAATCTATCATACCAATCAAACTAAAATAATTTCAATAATAGTTAGGAATGGTTTTGACTTAACCAACATTATATTCTTTGTCAAAATTGTACTTGAAAAAGAAAAAAAAAACAAACATCAAATACCTAAAATTAGGCTTAGACTTGAAAAAACAATCCAAAATTAAAGTCTTGTGTAAGAATTTCAATTGGTTTACTGCAACCTACTACGTACATTTCCTACCCCTATAAATACCCCATGCATGCACTTCAAACCAAACCACAAAACAAAACTCATATCCTTAACCTAAACCTCACAAAACAAAACCCATATCATTAACCTAAACCTCAACATGAAACTGGATAACCCAACAATGATCCTCGTACTAGCAATGTTACTTCTAGCATTGCAGGTAAACCCTAGTTCGTCGGCCTTCGAAGATGATCCTGACTCGGAGACATCTCCTTCGCTTCTTCGAGGAACGAGCAGGCGTTTGGGCGCGGTTAAGTATCCATCATCGGGTACGAGAATGACGTGTGATAAGTACCCGAGAGTGTGTCATGTGAAGGGAAGCGAAGGGCATGATTGTTGTAAGAAGAAGTGTGTGAATGTGAAGACGGATAGGCTTAATTGTGGGATGTGTGGCTATAAGTGTAGGCAACAAGAGAGTTGTTGTAATGGGAGGTGTGTTAATGTGCTGCATGACAAGAAGCATTGTGGAGGGTGTGGAAGTAAGTGCAAGAAAGGTGATGTTTGTTCCTATGGGATGTGTAGCTATGCTTGATTTGATTGTTTTAATGTTTCATTGATCGTTTGGTGTGGTTATGATTGGGTTTATTTAATTTGTTTGTCGAGTTTCATGATGATTAATAAGTTTGTCAAATAATGTAACCTATTGATCATATATAAAGTAATATTTGTTTCTAAGTTGACTTAACAACTCGGACTGGTCTGACCGCCCGGTTCGGGTAAGCTAGTCGGTGACCGGATATCCACTTTTGTTTGAATGGAACGCTGAACCCAGTATGGGTATGAGTATGGGGATGAGGTCCGGTCGACCTCTTGTCTTACGTGGAGACATGAAAATCTAACAGGCTCCGGCAATCTCTATGGCCCGAGATTGGGGCGGTTATGCGAGCCGAGCATCGACATGCTCAAACTCGGATGGTTTTTAAACGATTCAAGCCCGAAGTCATCCTAAATTTTAGACAATCTTTGGAACGTGTTCATGTTCGGCTTGTTTAAAAAGCAAATGAGCTCGGACACAACTTTTTTCGAACTGAGTGCAAATCACTCGAATAATATAACACCCATATATTGTTATTTTAGTCAAACGGGCCGAGTCTAAATTTTATACGAACTTTAAAAATATATTTATGTTCGGCTCGTTTTAAAAATAAACGAACACGAGCCAAGCCGATCTGAGTAACTCGTCTCATATAATTGCCCTAGCCAAGATTAAGACATGACCTAGAGTCCGACCCAGAATATAATTTTTACTAAAATCTGACCCGAATCCAAAGATACCCATGTGTACTCGTAAGAGAAAAGAACATAAATTTCGTACCTTTATTTCAATGTAAAAATGTGGCATATGATTATGGTTGAATTGTAGAAGAAACTGGAATTGATTGTTTGATTTTTCCTCCTTTGGCGTGGGAGTGTCAAATTCCAAAATTTTAAGGAATTTAATCGATCAAAAGAAATACAAACCCGTGTAATTGTAACATTTTTCTCTTTACCTTACTGCAACAATACCAAATAAACATAAGTTGCGAAATTACAGTAAACTTCCAACGCCAAATACATTATATTTTCTACAGCTTGTACAAGGTCAATAGTTTCCATTGCTGTCATATATATGTACACACATATAGGTAATGGACGTGTGATGTTCATTAGCGTGGTTATCTTCCTGACATGAGATTTCTTAGAATTTCATCTTCAGCAAAGAGGCCAATGTTCCAATCTTCAGTAGCAGAAGACAGCATTGCTAATGCAACCACTACTGATTTCATTGAGGGTCTGTGTGTTGGGTCATCTTGAGTGCAAGTTCTAGCAATCAGGGCCATCTGCAATTAGTACAATTTCAAACATACATTAATATAAAGAAAAACACTTTAGTTATTTTTTCTCAATTTAGAAGTGTTTTCAGGTCTTTTAACTCCTACCTTGTGAACTGCATCGATTGGGTGATCATCACCAAGCCTCAGGTCAACAAGCTTACGAAGAGCTTGTTCTGAGTTAGGCGATGCTAGAGCATCTTCAAACTAGAAAGCCGAGAGTAATTGATAGTTAGGAGTTTGATACAGGGGAATATATCTAAAAAATGAAATGAATTCATAATGACAGGGAATGAAAGAAGTATACCACTGATACTAGCTTCTTATATTCAATAGTTTCACCTCCATAGATAATAATGGCTTCTTTTGCAGATATTAGCTCAAAGAGAACAACGCCAAAGGCATATACATCTACCTTGGGGGATTGAATGCCATACTGAACATATCTGTAGCCAAGCAGCAATTAGGATACTTTGTAGTAAACTCATCTCTAAATTTTCTGATCAATTAGTGAGACAAACTTCATGCTCATTTTCCGATTTTCTCATTGATAGACACCTCAACTGGTTTTGTTCCGTTGGGTTTTAGTTCAGATCATTTGGTTACAGAAAGGGCAGGAGGGTATTTTTCCATATTTGCAAATTTTGCTATTGTTTTTCAGGTTAACCCTAAGCCCCCGTTTGGTTGTGTAAGTCCGGAAATGGAATGAAAATGTATCTAGTTATGTGTACCTTCATGAATTTTTTTTGGAATTGTTCCTCGTGGTTTCATGCAAAATGTATTTATTTTCCCAATGTTATTTCTCTGTAGGGTATCAAAACTAATCAAATTCTACTACAATTACTTTAAACGACAAGGATGATTTCAAAAAATTTCATGAACAAGATATACATATGGACTAATTCGTTTCCATTCCGTTTCCGGAGTTAAAACCAAACGGGCCCTAAAAATTCTCATGCTACTTGGATTGGGTGGGAGATGATCAGGCATCTCACAAAAACTGATAGGTCTATCTCAGGTGACATAATATGAGGGTTTGTTGTTTGACTGTCAGTTTTTAAACAGCTTCACTGAAAAAACAGTTTTTCTTACCCTCACAATTTACTATTTGGACCGACGGTTTATCACTGAAAAATAGTTCACAAATTGACAGCCAAAAACCCAACTCTCGTAGAATATAAGCAGTTATAAGAGAGTGGTATTTGAGATGCAAGACAAAAAAAAAAAGGTAAAGAAGAATACTCAGGTGGCATGTATCCTAGTGTTCCCTTGGCATTACTAGTATATGAAGAACCACTTTGAGCTTGTGTTAGCTTTGTCAATCCAAAATCTGCAACCTACATGTATATCAATTCAGCATCAGACCTTTTCACAAGAAAACAAATCTCTCAGTGATGCAGAAGCAAAACAAGCAATGTATCATATAATCTACCTTTGCATGAAAATTTGCATTTATCAAGATATTTGAAGATTTGACATCACGGTGGATGTATGCAGGATATGTATGCTCATGAATGTACTCAAGTCCTCGTGCAGAGTCCAAAGCAATTTTTACTCGAGTAGACCAGGACAATGGTCTTCTACCTGAAAGAGCAAAACCATTAAAACATCAGAAATCAGTATGAGTGGAACAGTTGATTGATCTTGAGGAGGGAGCTTACTAGTATCTCGCAAATGTTCAGTCAAGTTTCCCTGATCAACAAATTCATAAACTAAGAATAGCCCATGGTCGATGCTGTATCCTAGTAACCGCACCTGAAATTAGTAGTTCTACGTATAAATAAGTGATTCCAGATTGAGAAATTCAATCTAAAAGCATAAGTGTACAATTGTAATGGAATTATGTAAACACTAATTAAAGAAGGAGCAGTATTCATATTTAAAGAGTTCTTATTACCACTGATACATCAAGTCAATAGAATCAATGTCTATGTATCATCAGCATACCAGATTCACATGATTGACATTTGCTAGGATCTTCAGCTCAGAAAGAAACCCTTTTACATCTTGATTTTTCATCTTTTTTATTGCTGCCTTCTGAATCAACATAACAAATAATAAACTGTAAGATTCTACAAAAGAAGAAATATGAAACAAAATTAAATAGACCTCAATTATTATATAGATATCACCAGAACCTAAGGTAGTCTTCAATCACAATGGTGAGAAAACATGATATGTAGAAACTTTAGCAATATGTCTGGGGAATTTGAGAAACAACATAGCAAATTTGACCTGATATTGCACTGCTTGCTAATGAATTCACACCATCTATTCATTTAATTCTAACATGATTGTAGGATCAATCTTTCCAATAGAGTCCAATGAATATATGCCTTTAAACATTGATGTAAACCTAAGGATTCATAGTAAGTGCGAAAGAGCATCATCTTAGTTTCTTCCCAAATATACATACCTCTCCTCTTAGTTCTGCATAATAGACCAATCCAAAGCCACCTTCACCAATCTTATTGATCATAAAGTCTTTGGTAGCCCCAGAAAGTTCTTGAAAAGAGAACTCCACTAACCTACCAGGAGCTAATGGTCTAGGCTCTTTAACATCATCACCATCATTGATGGCCTCCAAAGTGCTAAATCTTTTGCTAGAATCTGGAAAAGCATGTAAACAGAAATTCTTCTTAGACTTCATATCTTATAAATTGTAACAAAATGCTGGACTATCGTCCGGCACATAATATTGAACAAGACACTCTCAAATTCTCAAGCATTATGTTCTTAGTATACTTTTATAGAATATATCTATATCATATGTGACCAGTGTTTATCCTTTTTATTCGAACATATTCTATTGGTTTCTTGAATTCCAGGCATTGTTGATTGTGTTTATTTGGTCTTGAGTGTCCTTTGTTAGGTCATTTTGCTTGTCTAACATCCTTTCTTAATTTGAACATACTGAATAGAGATCCAATTGGTATTGAGATCATTTGCATGACTAGTCAGTGTAACTTCAGTGAGAATCAATAGTTACCTCTTCTGTTCCTTTTGTAAAGGGTGAAAAACAGAACAAAGGAAAGAATCAAGACTGCAAGAACCGCAGAAGAAATAATGCCGACAAGTAGTCCAACCCGTTTTCCTGCTCAACAGAGGAAAGGTTTATATGTCACAACTGTCAAGCTGAAACAACAAGATATCAAGGGAACTCAACTGTGTAGGCACCTTTCCTGCAAGAATGTGCAACGGATCACTCTTTCAGTTACCAAATAATTTGAAAGAGGAGTAGACTAATGCAAATATCATTCAGCTAAACAATTTAGGTGTTAGACAAGAAATACCTTAATTTCAGTGGTGGAAAACTACCATTTTCGTCTGCATGAAGGAAAACACCAACCAAATTTAGTGACAGATATGATGCAGGCATAATACAATCCAACGAAAATTCTTTTGATAAGTTCTGTTATATAGCAAGATCGATCATAGATAAATAAATAAATAAGACAAGCTGATCAATCGAAGATAAAGAACAAAAAAAAAAGGACTGCTGAAAGTGAATTTGGTGAATATTTAATTGCACAGATACCCTAAGAAGCTCACCAATCAACAAATGAACATATGGTTTATGTCATTTTCATTCCTCAAAAGGTCAACATCACCCAAATAATTGGCCAACCAAGTTTGACAAGAGCACAGTAGCACACAACTCCTAGCATGTATTGCACCTCAAAATAGTCACAGCTACCTTTTGTGAAGGGAAAGATCGAAGTCAATTTTTATGTGTTTAATATAAAGTATTACTCCGTATAAACTATGGTTCTTGAATAGCATTTTTTTTGAATGGGTTGTTTAGCTACTAATCTTCCTATGTTTGCTTGCAAGTTTTCTACTATTTTTGACTAAAAATTAACTAATTAGCATCAAACCTTTAGCAGGGACAAAGACGATCCCCTCTCCGCTCTCAAAATCAACTCCAGGATTGTAAGCCTTAATGACCTCCGCCGGAACCCCAGCGGCCGCCGCCAATCCGGACAAGCTGTCGTTGGGCCGGAGCGGGTAGGTGGCGAACAAACCGTAATCCTTCGAAACCCGCTGGTCGCCACAGGAGCAATTGACGGTGACATTGATGGAAACAGAATCAGGTATCCGATTCGGATCGTAGGAGTTAACATGGCTGAGCCAATCCTCAGTGGTGAGGCCGGAGAAGTTGGAATTGGCGATGGTGTCGTAGCGGTCGCTTTGGAGGGTGAAGTATGGGAAGGTGTGGGCGAGGATTCGAGTGGGAACCGGGCCCGAGTTGGGCCCGGGTATGGGTTCACAGTCGCATGAAAAGGGAATAAACATAGGGACGCCGGAGAGGAACTGGTCAAGGTTGAGGATCTGAGAGCGGTCGTGATTGTAAGGTAGGACGTCGGAGTAGAGGTCTTTGCCGAATAAGGAGGAGATGACTGTGAGATTGTCGCCGTCAGAGAGGTAGTAAGCGGCCAGAGCAACGTCGCAGCCGCGATTGCAGTTAACTTCGGCATTGGAAAGTGGGGATAGTATGGGGAAGAGGAAGATGCCGAGTAGCAGACCATCAGCAGCTCGCATTTTTGCTGGGCGGTGGAGATTGCGGCGGAAACGGCGGCGGTGTGTTTTGCTAGGAGGGGAGCTTTCTCCGGGGAAGTGGTTCCTAATATACCAACAAATTTGGACCATCGATTGGGCGGCCTTCGTATGTCAAATGTGCCAACCGATAGATAACATATACTAATTGAGTAATGTGAACCAATTTTAATCTTAATTAAATATTTGGTCTTTTGTCACGAACAAAATATATAGATTCAATTACTGTATTTTTATCGGCTAATTTTTTGAATTTTTTTATTCTTATAATAAATTGAGTAAATGTGAACCAATTTAAAAAAGCTTAATTAAGTATTTGGTCTTCATGTTTCGTTTGAATAACAGGTAGAAAATAACCACGAAAATGCTTGTCGACTTATGTATGACTCGTGCAAATAATTAGAATGTGCAAATTCGGGAGTCCGTCTAGCCCGCCCGACCTGCCGGAAAAAACACGGGTACGGACAACGAGTTTGACCTATTTTAGCCCGGTTCGATCTAACCCGGATTTTGATGGGATAAATATGAGAAATCATTTTAGCCCGCGAGTTGGCCCGGTTCGGCCCGTATATATATATAATTATTTTACATTATATATTTTTTTAAACCCTAACATTTTTTCTTTCACCGTTGCTTTGTTGATTCCATTCAGCTTTTTTTTAATTATTGTTGTTTGTAACTTGTAAGTTGTAATGCACTATGCTATGTTAAATATTTACGGGTATCGGTATCAATGGATTCGAAATTGAAAGTTTGTATTAAAAGATATGTAGTTTTTGTCTAACAAATCCAGGGAATAAAATAACAAGCTACGCAAGAAAATAACTCAGGCGGGCGGGCAGTTTTACGTGGACGGACATGGACAAGCTTAGAGGTCCGCACAAGTCGGCCCGGCCCGGACCGTACATTTCAGATAGATTTTTGATTTTGGCCCGGCACAAGCCCGCCCCGAACCCGGATTTGCACAGGTCTACAAATAATGGTTAAAGTTTTGCTACGAACTTCAAAGGAATGTACAAATGTATCGAATGGATCTATTGTCGGCTATATCGTAAGAGATCACAATGGATCTATCTATTGTTGCTTATGATTATGGACAGTGTGGAATCTCATCTCATCTGCATGCAGAAGCTCATGTATTGCAAAATGGCCTCCTAAAAGCCAGAGCTATGAACATATCGTCAATTGAGATTGAGGGTGACAATTTCACCATCATCAACTCAATCAATATGATTTGGAAACCACCGTGGAAACTTGATATCATCATCGCTGACATTTCAATCATTCTTGCTCAATTCTCGCAGATCACTATAAAACACGTGTTCAGGGAGGTCAACGGTGTTGCGGACAAACTCGCTAGCTTGGGCCATGACGTTCTTGCTGCCGATAGAAAGATTCTAGAAACAGTTGAAGTTCTCATCCGCAAGAATGCTATAGGATAACTCACCAGTAGATGGTGATCATACCTAATTTCTTACCGTGTAATAAAAAAAAAATCGATTTCATTTAAATGAAGGTGTATCTTATATACACCCAAAATATTAACGGCGTAAATGATTAATCCATATACATAACAGGTGTAGAATCAAGGCCAACCACAAATGATTAATCCATATACATAACAGGTGTAGAATCAAGGCCGACCACATTTTTTTTGGCTTCGTCTAAGTTGACGCATAGGTGCATCTACATTATGTTTTTTCCTCAATCATTACTCTATGATCATCAATCATTAGTCTAATAAACATATAATTACAAGCATGGTGAAAACATAATTTAAATTTTGAATAATACGAGCGGCTTAAATCTACATTAGATATACGTATTATTATTGTTGTTCTTGTTGTTATATATGTTTATTACTATTATTATGATTATTATTTTTGTTGTTATTGTTTTTTATTTATTATTTACATGTAAATAAGATTTAAATTTTTTTGCTTTTAATTAAGATATTTTCCGACCCACATTTTCCCATTTCACCCTACATAAACAATCAAGCTATATGAACCGCGATCCATATCCAAGCAGAGTTGAGGCATCAAGTAACCCGTCATCCTCGCACAACCAAGCCGAGGAACCAAGCCAAAACATGCGGTTCTAGTATAACACAAACATCGCCGGCCGGTCCCAGGGTGTAAATGATTGTACGGCATTGTGGGTCCCAACAATGTATATAATTATACAAACATTGCAGGTCAGCAGCAATCCATATCACCAGGTCAGATCTTAAGAATTACACGGTCATTATATTCCACATTTGAATGTACGAATTAATTTTTTCACAACTCTTTAACCATCAATTCATAGTCAAACGAGGGTAATTATTATCAAGAGTGCATGTCTGAACCGGTTCAAGAACAACAAGAAACCCCCTCCAAAATAATGACAATGAAGGGTTTTTAGACGAAATCGTTGATAAACAGACCGGACAACCATTGTCTGGAAATGTCCTTGTTATGTACAAACTTAGAGCTGATACTATCCGGGTTCGGGCCGGATCCAGACCGGACTTTTTCTAAAATTTTATCCGGATGTTTGGGCCGGATCCGAGCTAAGCCCAGGTCCCGGGCTTCAAGACGTGTGTGTGTACCCGTCCGCCGGGCCGGGCAGCCCGCCTGTACCCGAGTTCAACAATTTGCCAATCTAAAAACAATCGGTTCTAAAACAAAAAAAAATCAAACACACTGCATTCAATCAATTCTAAAAATCTGCATTTAAACTCATTCATCCTGTTTAATAATCAAAATCTACATTCAAACTTACATTGATTCAACTAAGGCAAATACTACATTTAACTTGATTCAAACTTACATTAACTCGAACTTAATTTCAACAAAAAATACATTTAACTTGATTGTTTCTGTTTGTCTCGTGCTTCTACTTTCTTGTTATGGAAGTTGCTTGCGAGCATAGGTGGTCGGAAGACGTTCGGAGACACTAAGAAACAAGGCTGGTGAAGGGCGATAATGACGCCGAGAATGACAACGAGACGAGGAGAACGAACTTAGGGCTATCCGGCTAGGGGTTACTAGTTTAGTTAGTCTGAGAAAGAACTCAGAGAAGTGAGACCGAGGAGACGCCGAGAGTCAGGTGGGTGAAGGCGAGAGTGGCTCCGAGGAAAAGTGAGGGCTAGAGTTTACTAAGAAAACGAAGAAGGCCGCCGCGGCAGTCAAAGAAGTGAGGCGGAGGAGACGCGAGAGTGAGGCAGTTGAAGGCCGAGAGTGGCGCTGAGGAGAAGTGAGGGCTAGGGTTTACTGAGAAAACGAAGTGAGAGTGAGGGATGGATGGCTGATACATTTAGTGAAGGTAGGGTTTTGGAGTCTCAGACTAATGTCCAAAAATTAGCCATTAAGCATAAGTGTAGCATACCTAAAACGGGTCCCAAGGTGGTGGTTTGAACACGAAAAATTTGGAGTTTTCCAGTGGGTTGTGGGGTTCTCTGATTCAGCCTGGTCTCATGGGCGAGTATAGGGGGTTAAGGTTGTCACAAAAACTGAGCATGATGAGGAGAGGAGGAGGATAGTAGCCTTACCAAGATCCAAATGCCTATAAACGAAGAGGGAGGTTGGCTACTTGACCACGTTGAGTTCAAGAGATTCAGTCCTGGAAGCCGTATACACACACATATAGGATGAGAGAGTTGGGATAAGAAGAAGCTAGCCTAGTGACAGAAGATCCGGAGCTAGGAGACGTTTGGGCCTCAAAGAAAGAGTTGGACGAACTTCAAGCCAAGGTCTAAATTTGGGTATGATATGTATATGTCCCTATATTCGGATAACTATTCATTATCTATTTGTAAAATTTTATTAAACGTAGACATATTTGTTAATTATCAATTATTAACATATCTCTATAACAATGTTTTGTCTATACTAATATTATCTAATGCTTATCCTATTTTCCATCGGAACCAATAAATAAATAATTATCGACACATATGTATATTAAGAAAACAATAACAAAAACAAACAATAACACAACATTACATAATCTAATATTATTAAAAACCCGTACAAGGTGCGGATATTATACTTGTATTAAAGTAAAAGTAAATATTTTTTAATAAAATTTAAAAATTTGACAATTAATAACATTTATAAATATAGAATAATATTATTAAAATATTTCAAAGTCAATTAACTTATTTTAAGTTGATAACAACTAATTAATTGTAATTTATTTTCAAAATATTATAAATGATACTTATACAAGGTAAAATATATTAAACTTGGAAGATACTTTTTTAAAAATGAACATGCAGAATTAAAGTAGAAAAATAAAAATAAAAAATTCGGGCGGGAGTTAATTTGGGTTATCAGGTCATTTCGGGTCGAGCTACTTCGGTCTATCGGGTCATTTTAGGTCTGACCATTTATGTCCTTCGGTTATTCTATTTGAGTTTAGTTGGGACCGAGTCATTTTCGAATTATGATTGTTTATTATTTCGAGTTAGATCGGTTTCAAGAGGGTTGGTTCTAGATATCCTTTCATTCAAAAACTTTGAGTCCAAGTCGGATTCGTGTTGTTGGGTCGGTTTCACGTCTGGGTCAAGTTTTAACAACTCTACTCGTTGTCATCCTAATGTGCTTCATGCTTGTCCTACTTCATGCTCAAACACATATATAGAGGTGTGCACGCTTAAGCATTTTTAGTGATTATTACGTGAAAGTTAAGTACTATTTTTTGTTTGTATTTTTTCATTATTTGTGCACTTTTCACATTCAATGCGACAAGAAATTCTAACTGTTTTTAGGTTAATAATATTTGAGATTATAAAATGCATTTTAGCCTCTTATTTATACACACACAAAATTTTGGTTTAATCTTGTTATTAAAAAATAGCCGACTCACAACCCTTCTCGTTGCTCATAACAGTACTTTATATTTTCTTGTCGTAACACTTCCATATATATATATATAAGAGAGGTTCATTGAAAATAGCACAATGTTAACTTGTAACTTGTAAACCTTTTGCAATTTTTCTAAAGTATGAATATTATATCGAAGTAAAAACCGTAGGATTGCAACAATTTCATATTTTAGATTATTTAAATGTATTTCACTTTTTGTCAAACTTCGTCACTCAAGCTTCTTGTTTTGTTTGACCTTGCATGCGTTATCACAATCTTACATGTACGTTTTCGTAACATCCTCTCCAGCAAAGCCTTTACAAATCACACACAAACTCATCATAAGAAAACATATAATTACAAAGTTAATATTCAAATTACAAATTCTTTAATGTATGATTAAAATATATAGTGGCATATAAAAAAAGCTTATCACAATAAGAATTCTATAAAAAAAAAAATAGTAATTATGAAATCACATAATAACCGTACCTTTTTTCTTTAAACTTTTGAAGTTGTGAATGCAATTTGAAAGCGCACATCCAGTTTTGCACAACAAGTGTTTATCTTGTCCATCCACGCTTGAAGTAGTACCTTTTTTGTACAATCACTCCAACAATTTTTTAGGCAAAACGGATTAACTGCACATGTAAGGATACACTGCCCCGCACACTTGATTATTAGAAAGGCCACCTTTACCACCTGGTTTACCTCCAACACTACCACCTGGTTGACAACTCGAGGGAACAAGAATTGTGGAAAAGATCAATGAAATAATGAAGATTACCTTTAAAGACATGTTCTTTGTTCTTGCAAACTAAATGGTTTTTGAAATATTAACAATGTTTATGTTACAAGGGTTGGTAGCATTGAGTTATATAGCATTTTGATCTCGTAATAAAATATATGGTATTATTATATATCTAGAATTACATTTAAAAACAATTTGATTGTTTATTTGATGAGCATGAACTTTATATATAGTAATCACGTGTATATTTGGTATAGCATCATGAAACAACAACTAAGGAAGATGCGCTAATAAAATATATGGTATTATTTTATATATAGAATTACGTTTTAAAACAATTTGATTGTTTATATGATGAACATGAACTTTGTATATAGTAATCACGTGTATATTTGGTATAGCATCACGAAATAACAACTAAGGAAGATTTGTACTTATGAGCGAAGAGAATTTGTTTGGAGATATCTCGTAAATTGAAAAATTAAAAAATCATACGGTCATAAGTAGATCTGGGCAAACGCGGGCAAGCCCGCCCGTGAAAACGGGCGGGTATGGCGCATAAGGCGGGCGGGCTGCTAAGCCCGGCCAAGCCCGCCCGGGCGGGTACGGGCAAGGGTACAGGCCTATCAGGGCCGCTAAGCCCGGCCCGGAAGCCCGTTTTATTTATTTTTTAATTTAAATATGTAAAATATATATATATATGCGAATAGTAGAAATCAAACCCGATACCTCAAGATAAGTTAAAATGTTTACGACATTGAGCTACTTTGAATTTTGTGTTATAATTTTATTTATTTATATTTAATATGTATAATTTTTATTTAAAAATATATATATATGAAAACGGGTACGGACAAGACCTTAGGCCCGAAGTCCGGGCTCGGCCCGAGTCCGGCACGCAAAAACAAGGTAAAAATTTTATGCGAGTCCGGTCAGGGTCCGGGGATGCCCAAGTCGAGTCATAAGTGAACCATTCAACTTTTCATGTTTTTTTTTCCTTTACATGAATTACGTCATGGCTCGTTGACCTGACATTTCCAAGCTCATTGCTAAAGGCGTCAAACGGGACCAATGAGTCTGTTCGGGACCTTGGGTCGTGTCACAAACAAACTCGAGTTGGAATTGGATCAGGTAAAAAACCTGCTTGGTTTTAAGCGGTTTGCTTTGGGTGGGTCGGTTGGAAAGGATTATCATGCAGGATTGTTTCTTGGGCCATAATGGATTAGTTTCGTTCGGTTCTCGAGTCATTTTGTGCCGGTTTGCTTTGGATTTGTAATGGCTTCGGGTAGAAGTGTCAAATGGGGCAAGTCAATTGGGTTCCAAATCGGGTCCAATTTTGCTTAGGTTGATGTCGGGATGCATCAAAACCATTTTGCTTGTGTAACATCTTGATTTTGGTATGTTTTTGTTGGATAATTTATCGGTTGAATCCAGTTATTTGGATCGGGTAGCTCTTAGATGTACATTTTTTCAATTAAATTTATGCGAAGTTATTAATCAAATTTGTATATCGAATCCAACTTAATAGGAAACCATGATCCGGATGTGATATGTATATGGTCCTATATTTGGATAACTATTCGTTTTAATTATAATATTTTGTAAAATTTTATTAATCGCAAAATTATTTGTTGCTGCACCTTCTATGCCGATTGTGTGTGAGGGAGTTTGTTGTAGCTCCTACACCAGCTATACCTGAGAGAGACGAGGTACCATCTACACCGACTGTACCTGCTGGAGCTGTTGTGACACCGGCACCAGTTGTGCCAGAGAGAGATGCTGATGGTCGGGCATTAAGGCCTGACTGGTGGTTGAAGACTTTCAACCATATGGGAGTACCTCCCTTTACTGGAAAGGTTGGATTGGAGGTGGAACACTAGCTAGGACATGTGGAATCTGCTTTGGAGTCGATCCGTTGCCCTGAGGATCGTCGGGTTGAGGTGGTACAAACTTTGTTTAAGGAGTCAGCTCATTACTGGTGGAGGACAGTGAGAGACGGGGTTACTACTTATGAGCAGCTGATGAAGTTGGTTAGGGACCATTTTTTGCCCTGAGTCATTGAAGGGTGATAGATATCAGGCCTTCATGGAGGCTAGGTATGAGGACATTCCTATCGAGGAGGCGATCAGGAAGTTTAGAGAGGAGTTAGCACTGTTGGGACCAGATGCCCACCGGTGAAGCAGCATGTGTACTTGTTCTCACTGAGGTTGAGGGAGGATACCCGTAATTACCTTGTGGGTTTCCAATGTGAGTCTATGTTGGACTATCAGGACAGAGCCGCAGCGTATGAGAGGGGTAGATTTGCAGGTAAGAGAGCAATTCAGACTGGTGAACCTGAGAAGAGACAAAAGGTGGGACATTCAGGACACAGGTCAGGGGGGCTAGTCATGGTAAGGAACAGACTCAGGGACGACAAAGCTTTCCGCCCAAGGGCCTTACAGCAGGTAGAGATGCACGATGCTTTGGCGCATATGACCATCTGCATGCACAGTGTCCGAAGCCTATGATCACTTGTTACACATGTGGTGAATCAGGACATCGGGCTATGTTCTGCAAGCGGAGAAGGACTTCTCAGTATCAGGGATCTTCTCCTACTGGTACTCAAGGGGGTGGACAAAGACAACCACATTATCAGGCTTCTGGACAGCAGCCGGATAGAGCTTCAGGATACCTTCAGGCACAAGGTTCTACCCCAGGAAGCTGGACGTGGTAGAGCTCGAGGTGGTGGTACATCAAACACCAGAGGGACCCAACTACGGACGATCGAGTTGAGGAGTGATGATCAGTCTACTGCTCCTACGGATACAGGTACGATTTTGATTAGAGATGAGCCTGTACGAGTCTTATTTGATGCTAGGACTACCATTGTTTTATTTCCGATGCTTGTATAGATAGGTTGCCCTTAGATACGGTAAGGGAATACCTTTTATAGTAGGCATACTAGATGGGGTATGGTTAGGGGATCTCGGGAGATTCATGTTTGTCCCGTCCGTCTCGCGGGTTGGGATTGACTAGCTGATTTCTTGGTCATGCATTTAGCGCATGAGGATGTCTTTTAAGGATGAATTGGATGGTGAAGTACCATGCGATACTTAATATAGATAAACGGACAATGTCAGTTACTAAAGGAGAGGTAGCTTATTGGCTAGCGCTACCACCTGCACTGGAGGGCATACACCCAGTATTTCATGTATCTCAGTTGAGAGAGTACATACCAGATCCGAGACATATAGTCAGCTATGAGGACTTGACTATCGAGTCGGATCACACCTTTATCGAGTACCCGAAAGCTATCTTAGAGAGGAGTACTAGACGCTTTGCGGTCTAGGGAGATTCCGATGTTACAGATTCAGTGGTCTAGGCGGGGAGTTGAGGAGGCTACCTAGGAAACCGAGGATAGCATTAGGAGTAATTACCCGGAGCGATATGAGGAGTTAGTCTCGACTTTCAGATTAGTGGGTTAGTCACTGGTTATATTTTATCTATGATTTTATGTGAGTTTATTTGTGCTTATGTGAGTTTATTTGTGCGTATACGTGTTATTGATGTGTGATGCTAGTATGCGTAGACGTTATTGTTAGATACATATTAGTGATCAAGGGATTGAGTATGACCTTTATTTATTTTAAGTTTCGGAACGAAACTTATTTTTAGAGGTGACTGATGTGATAACCGGGAATTTTAAATTCCGATACGGGTAGCGTCATCGGGTTTTAAACGAATTAAAATCGATTTAAGGGGAGTGGTTAACCAATCTAGATGATTTTGGGTCGGGTTTTTGTTAAAGGACCGAAGTTGGGCTGCCATTTCTTTTTCTTCTTCTTACCAGGTTACGGGCCTTACTCTTCCTCCCTTCTTTTTGGGCCGGCCTGGTTCGTTCCTTCGCTGGGCATGAGGTAGCGGCAAACGAGTCAGCCGACTACGTTGTTGGCCTGCTCTCCTCTTCCTATCTCGTTTCCCATCAATCTCGTGATTCTAAGAACCGAATCAAGATCGTAACCGTCTATCCTCCGTTCTTTCTCTTTCCAGACGATCTCCTCGTTCCGTCACTCACCATCGGTACCGTCGTGACGTTGTTTGCGAGCCATAACCGAACTGCGGAGGGTGTTGTGCGTGTTCTCTTCCGTGCCGATCTTTCCCTGGGCTTCTCTTCTTCCTAGGCGGGTAAGAACCTCTTCTTCCTCTTAGTTTCTCTTGAAGTATTGAGCCGTCGTTGCTCTTGTTCTCTTCGGCGCCTGTTTGTCTTTTCGAACCAGGAAGGGAGATCGAACCTTACCTTTTGTGTACTGCAAGTGCTGCAGCGTTGAAGGCGAGCCACCAAGGAGCAGCAAGCAGAGCCTTCTTCTTTTCCTTGCTGCTACCTCTGTCAAGATCGGGTAAGCAGTAATCTTTCACTCTTCCCTCCTCCTACTTGCTGGTTGTCGATAGTTCGACAGTTCTAGAACCAAGAACTTACAGTTATCTTGTGCTTGAGCGGACAGAGCTTCTTCTGTGGAGGGTTTTAACTGAAGGTCGGTGTACTACCATCGGGTGCAGGTTGGGATTCATCACGCTGCAACAGCCAGAGAAGTAAGTAGATCTTCATTGTCATTGTCCTCCTTACACTGATCTTGGTTTATCGATAGGTAGGGGTTGTGTTTGTACATAAAATCATAGGATTCGAGTTTGGTTGTTAGGGTGATTCGAACTTAGGATCAGTTGAACTAGAGTTTAGCAACAGCTTGCTTCTCATAAGAATCGAACTAGAGATCTGTGGACTAAGGGGCTTATCTGCTGAACTATGTTGGATACAAGAATCGAACCTATGACCTCTTGTATCACCTTTTTTCTTCTGGATAATCTTGTTGTTTAGCTGAGTTGTGAATCAAATCTCGTGGACTTAGAGGATCTACCGTTGAAATTTTAGTATGTTATAGTTGGATATACCTAGTTTATCGTATTAAAATTTGGAAAATATCCAATGGTCGGATCTAGAATTATAAGCTTCCAAAGTTGACTCGAAATCTAGATTTGAGAGTTAAGGGGATTTTGAAGACATCTTTGGGATTTTGTGTAGAATGAATCGAGTGTTGTTTATGGATCTAGTTTGTTCCAATCTAGAGTGGGTATAACCGAGAGTATGGGGAAAAAAAATTTTAGAAATTTCGGAGTTTAGTACGAGGTACTTCCAATAGGCCAAAGTAGGTTACTCGGTATAATTTTGGGAAGCGAGATTGTACTTAGAATGTAAGTTTGAGCAAACCCTCAAATTTGTTTTGGAGTTTTGAGGTTTTATAAGTGTTGTCTAGCTATAAAGAAGACTTGGAATTAGTTTGGGCACTTTTCGGAATTTCTCGGAAAGTGAGGGGCGTTTTGGTAATTTCCACTAAGTTAGGTTATCTCGTTCTTTTGATCCGAGAACTTACTCGTTAGTATAGTAGCCTTATAGAAATATTGAAAGACTTAGAATGATGATTCTAAGTCGATCTTTCTTGATCAGGTAGTGGATAGATTGCACGAGCGGACTTTAGTTAGTGATGGCTGGACGACGATCTGTTTAGGTAAGTCTTATGGACTTGCTTAGCTAATGATGCTATATGAGTGTATGTTATGTGGTGGTGTGTGTTTATTGTTTTAATGGAAATTGATTATAACGACGATATAATTTAATTAGACCCAAGTGTATGATAATGGGTCGTGGCATCGCTGCCCAGCATTGTAAGATGTTGGGGGTTCTCTGCGACCAGTCCATACGGTATACGGTAGATATGCATTGGAACCATTTCGGTTGGTTTACGGGGACAGAGGCGAGGTCAATGGGATTCTCATGCCACAAATGAAGTTGAACTTATAAAAGTGAATCACTTAATGAAAAGATAATAATCGGTTTATGTGTGTTTTATGTGATGTGTTTATTATCCTTGATGTGTGTTTTTGTGCTACATGGATATGTTGATATAGTGATTGTTAGCTAACGGTGAAAACCGACGTTGTAGACCTTGCAGGTTAGCCGCTGTTGAGGGAGCCGGGAGGGTGGTCAGCCGGGGTTTTCATATTTGTTCTTTTGAGTTTCTTTTGGAATGTGTTGGGGATTTTTTCCTTTCCTTTTCTTAGTTGTTTGTTTTTTTGGGACGGCTGATGATGTTCTTTCCTTTTGAGTCCTGCATAATAAAATATATATAATAAAATATATTTCAGTTTTATCGGTTTCTTTTTGTGCCTTATTGTAAGATTCTAGTTACGTTGTTGTTCAGCTAAGGTCGGGACCCATTGTGAGGTCCTAACCAATAACGTTCCGGGTTCACAGAATTCGGGGTGTTACAAACCGAACACACAAACTCTTCTCTAAAAATCCTAAACAAAATTACAAAGTTGCCCTCACAACCACAATTCTATACTTAGAGAAATCTAGGCTATTTTCTCTTTCAAAAACAAATTTATACTTAACTTCCACAAGCTATAACTTTCCAGACAACCGTTGGATTTCTACCAAATTCAAACATGGTAAACTAAAATAACTCTACTATAACATACCAAAATTTCAACCGTAAAGGATGAGCCAATCATACCTAGATTTGGTCCCGAAAAGGGCTCCTAGAGGACTGTCAAAGAAGCAAAGGAAGTGCAAAAGCAGTGGCTTGGTTTCTGGGTATTCCTGCGGGGGTTTAGAGTGAAAGAAACATTCCTATAGATCACATTCCAGAGAGGACATAAGGGGATATGAGCTAGCTATGAGTCCAGATTCAAGAGAGATGGGAGTAGGGTGCTTACCGACTAGATCTAAGAGGAAGAAAGGTTGATGTTGTCATGCTCAAAGGGAGGAGGGTCGATGTTGTTGCCGTTTGGACTAGACAAGGCTCGAGCTTGCTCATACTTTCTTTGCTCTTACGAAACTACCCAGATCCGAAGCAACATAAGGGAGTTGCTTGTTGTTTGCTGCTGTGTGACAAAGTTCGCTGCTCAGGTCCAACGAAGGAGAAGTTATGACTGATGTGCTCGATAGAGCCCTTTGCTAGTGTGTTGTCGTTGTGTTGCTGTTGCTGTTAAAAGAGGCCATAGAGGAGGAAGTTCGACTTGCTATTGTGTTGTTTGTGGCAGAAGGAGGCCGGACGAGGTTGTTTCTTCACATGGAGAAGGATGAGAGTTCGCTCTTATGATAGCTAGCTAGAATCAAAAGAAAGAGATAGGGAACATGGGTAGTGTTTAGGGTAGGTTGAGGTGTTGTTTGGGCTAAAGGGGTAATCCTACCCTCATAATATGACAAAGATAAGAAGCTAGGAGAGGAGAGGGGTTGAATCTCATTCACATAAAATGACAATTTATAGATGGAAGAATTTAAAACCGGTTTAGGACTGGTGATTCGTTTGAGCTCGATTTGTCCCGAAACTTAATATTAGGAGGGTCGTCTAGGCAATTCTAATATACTGAGGGTAAACCTAAGGACTATCCAAGCAAATGTTATCACCTCTCATCTCCAGTCATACGAGTACATATCACATAAGAACCACAAAACCATGCAAATAGGTGAACACATAAGCACCCAAGCACGCAAAACGCATACGCACATAGATCGAAGACTAGTTAATCGGCTTTGAAGTCGCAACTAACTATGCCTAAAGTTTCGGGTAGGCACTCCTTCTTCTCATATCAATCTCTCATGTGATATCGTTCTCATCAAGTCTAGACCAACGGTCAACAACATCATAGTATGATTCTAACAGAAGGTCGTGAGGGGAGGGTGGTAGGTTGCAGTGTGTAGTACGCTGCCAGAAGAGGCCAACTGTGGTGAGGACCACAAGGGGATAAGGCAATAAGAGCCTGCGTGGGTAAAGGCCGGCAAGAGCATCGTTTGCTTGTTGAGAAAAGGGATATGGGCCGACCTGTAGAGATGGGCGAGGAATGACATCATTGCTTGTTTGTGAGAGAGAGATGTGGATCAGGACAAGACAAGGCATGTGGCAGTCCATCTCTTTTGGGCCGAGGCAAGGCAAGCATGGCAGGTAAGGTAAAGACATGGGCCAAAAGTTGAGTTGGGTTTCCAAGCCCAATTATAAGACCACGTACAATGGGAGTTTTTAACAATAAAAAACAATAAATCTCCTAGCCTAAAGTAACTATTTGTTTCAAAACCCTACCTTAAATCTCTTAGCTAAATACCCTTATAAAACGTACTTTCTGCAGCTTTTGATTTTTTAATTTTATTTTCTTCACTTTTATACTTTTTGATGGGTCCCTATCAATGCAATATATTAGAAAACAAATTAAAATTTATGAATGTGAAAAGAGATTAAAGTAGTTTTTGTTTAAGTTGACGTGGAGGGACGGGAGGGTTTAAAGACTTTGTTAAAGAACTCAACCAATGTACGTGGTCTAAGGAATAAGGGTTTTAACCCATGTTATCCGAATATTTGATCGACTCGAGTCGTTTCTGTTTTCGGGTTTTATACAAAAGAAATGGCAGAAGTGTAATTTAGATAAATAGACGTAATGGTAAAAAAAAAGTAAGACACTATTGCAAGTAGACCTAAGCATCTCCGGACCCGGGCCGGGCTCGCATAAAAATTTTACCTGTTTTGTGGGCCGGATTCGGGCCGAGTCCGGACTTCGGGTCTAAGGTCTTATCCGTACCTGCCCGTATCGGGTTTCGGGCCGGGTCCGTTTTTTTAATATATTTTTTAAAAAAATAAAAATTATACATATTAAATATAAAATAAATAAAATTATAACACATAGTTCAAAGTAGCTCAATTGTCGTGAACGTTTGAACCTTATCTTGAGGTATCGGATTTGATTTCTACTATTCGCATATATATATTTTACATATTTAAATTAAAATATAAATAAAACGGGCTTCCGAGCCGGGCTTAGCGATCCGGACAGGCCTGCACCCTTGCCCGTACTCGCCCGGCGAGCTTGGCGAACTGGGGCCCGGAGGGACCTGCCTTATGCGTCATACCTACCCGTTTTCAAGGACGGGCCGGCCAGGCGGGCTTGCCCGCGTTTACGCATGTTTAATTGCAAGGTAGATGTAAGGGTATAAAAGGTAAGATACTATTGCAAAGAGAAGTCTCGTTATTTTATTATAGTAAGGATAAGGATATATTCTTTCAGATAATATAAAATTCCGGGTGAAAATGGATGAATCAACTTATCAATGAACAAATCATTTTAAAAGATTTCAAGTATGGCAGAGTGCATTAACCATTAGGTAATATTTTCGTTTATTAATTATTTTATGCAAAAATATCAAATTTAATAGCATATTGTCTAATGAGGATACGTTGCAGCAATGAAATATATGCGTCTTTTTTGTTACGTTTTGTGTTTGATTTAGCCTCTTCTTAGTCTTTTATGATTAAAAAGTAATGAAGATTATTTCTTAAGTTGAAATATCACATATGTGATCGATTAGCATTTTAACATGTATTTGTACTTAATTACTTGTGACCAATCCATTTAACCATAACTATAGATCAAGAGCACAATCACCACGTCCAATTAATCTAATTAATCCTTTATCATCAAATCTTCAAATGCATTAATCTGCAGTTCCCTCAACGTTGCCATGGCTATATGTATTTGGTGATCGTCTTCCAAATTTTCATCTTAAGCTTACATATTCACACAAAAATCTACATTATTCACCGTCAATCAACATGAAATTCGGAGTTGTAACAGTTATGGTCCTATTGTTTGGTATGTATATTACTATCGATATTCTACTTATCTATTTTCATCTTACTTAAACTATTGTTTTCGGATGATTTTTTCATAACAACGTTTAAGTTCTATTTTCAGTTTAATATCACGAGCTTTAATTTAAGCCAAGTTACTAAAGTCAGTTCATGGTAAAAAAAAGAAGGTTGGTAACCTAAACCTCTAAAATGATAAAGATGTAAGGAGTGAACGATGGTGTTGTTGGTTGTGTTCGAGAATTTTACAGTGGCTCGAGACTTGTCCCGATGGTAGAGTCCAAGACCGGTCCAGATGATGGTAGTCAAACAAGACTCATCTTGGTGGTGTATCAAGTATAAGCCTCGTTTGACAACCACCAGTAAGACGAGTCTCGGACAACCACTACCTTTTCTACCACCATGAATAACACAATTTTCCGGTCTTTACCGATTTATCAATTTTTTGGTTTTAATAAACAGGCTTATTTTTTGAAAATAAATTTAAAAAATGGGTTAGGATAGGAACGAATAATATGTTAAATGCTCACTTGGCATATTATGATCAAAATTATTAGAAACCCAATAATTCCCGCCCCCCATATGATATTTATAACATAAGTTCATAATCACCCGATCAAAAAAAACCTCTAAAATAATTTTAAACAATATCTTTCTAACATAACTTTGGTTTCAAAGATCTCCTTAACAAGAAATAGGAAAACATTATTAAAAAAATTTAATGTCTAAATATAAGCAAATATTTTCAAATATGGAGTTTTTAAAGTTCAAAATTTATGATTATATTTTTTATAAATCGAAATTAGAATATATTTTTATAACCCGAAAAACAACATTAAAAAATGTGCATATGACATATATGTTTAGGAACTTTATTAAAAATATATCATTATTAAAAAAAACCTAAGAAAAATATTTGATAATTATTCCAATATACAAAAAAGTTTTAAATCAAGCATTTTAAACTACACCACAACATTAAAATATTAGTAAAACGCTAAATTTTTATACCAATATAAGTAACATAACTATATATGTTATAAGATCTCATCGAATATTCACATAAAGTTCTTCTTTCATGTATGAAATGGCGCGTAATTAGTCATTACAGGAAGTAGCGCAACAACAAGCAAAGTGGAGACAACAAGCCACGGGCACAAGAATGGGTTCATTCCGCCGGATCCGGAGTGTTCGTCAAGCGCCGGAGTTTGTACCGCGGAGTGTCAATCGGATTGTTGCACGGAAAGATGCAAACCCCTTTACGGCGGGGCTGTTACAGGCACTTGCTTGCAAGTCCCCGACAATAAGTATGGCAACTGCATTTGTCACTCAACTTGTAGAGGTCGGGGCAAGTTCAATGCTTGATTATGGCTTCTTGTGTTTCAACTTGGATTTTATGATATGATTGTAATAGGTGAATTAAGTGACATATTACTTGTCAAACATAATAGCTAGGATCTAATATTTGAATGTTGGATCCAATACTTTTTAGTCAATAATAAATCTCATATATTTTAATTTGATTTTATTGGGTGATTTTTTGGTCATTTATGATCGAGGAAATTAGATGAAATGAGTTTTTTTTTTCATCAATAAAGTAAACTAGTCTTCTTCTTTGACTTAGGTATAATTTCATCTATTTGGATAATTTTTCTGACCATATATAACTGAGGAAATTAGGAATTGAATGGTTTATGTTGGATGTGTATGAATCGACCGTCGACCGAGTAATGTCCAATTTTAGGTTTATCTTCATATTTCGCGTACATTTTCTAAGATTATAATTATCAACGAAAAAGTATATTTATAGATTAATAACTTAAAAATTATTCACTTGGTTAATTGGAATAATAGTCATAAAAATGACTACAACAATCATTTTTCAGTTTTGTAATAGTGGTCGAGTTATCCGAGCTTAACTCCTAACTCTAACAACATTTTGAAAGTATTATTAGGGAACAAGAATCAGTCTTTAAAATAATTGTTATAAAAACTCAGTTACTCAAACTTAACTTGAGAAAAAACCGAACCACAAGTCATTCATTGAAAACATGACAGAAGTTTAGTGTGGTGGCTTATTGTTAACAAAAAGTAATAGGAGGTGCTTAGTTGGAAAAAAAATATATATAAGAGGTGGTTAACTGAGAAAAAGGAGTAAATAAGGAGTGGTTTTATGTAATTTACTCTAAAGTAATAGGAGGTGCTTAGTTGGGAAAAAAATATATATAAAAGGTGGTTAACTGGAAAAAAGGAGTAAATAAGGAGTGGTTTTATGTAATTTACTCTAATTTTTATTTTTTTAACAAATGAGTCTAAATTCTACCCTCAATGTTGGTCATTTACTATTTATTTGACAATTTATAAAACTAAATAGAAAGTTGTTGGTCATTTACTTCAAGTGAAAATTGATGTTTAAAAAATGGCACCATTAACTCATTAAGTTGTTGAAAGTGTTTTCCAGTAATTAAATTAGTTATAAAGGTATAGCTTAAAATGATCTAATTAAAATTATTTTTAGAGAAAAATTTTGAATACACTATTACTAAATTATTAAAATAAAGCTGATCCATTACATCTTACAAAAATCTTAATATATGCTCTTAAATATAAAATCCAAGAGTTTTGAATTTTTATAAATTAACTAAAATTACACTTACTCATATTCATATCAAAATCCATCATATTAGATCTTGATCTCCGAAGTTAGGATAATAATGACTATATAATTTATAATTATTCTCGAGTTTTAGTAAACAATACACATTGTTACAGTTACAGATTACGAAACCACGTTAAAATACACATTGTAAAATTCATCTCTCAAGCTAAGGAGTGGCTCAAGGAGATAATTCCTGCTTTTACCTTTGGCAATGAAGCTGATCGGGTTGTAACGTCTGACCCCCTTCATCCACCTAAAGCTGGTTCGATTCTTGTCTAGTTCCGAGTGACCACATACGAGCTTCACTCTGGTCTTCAAACCACCACCAGATACAAAACATCCCTCTTGGCTTTGCAGCTTCAAAGAAACACTTCCTTTCTGACCATCCAAGGCTTCAACGATCCGAAAGACCGCCCCTTCATGGCCTCCAGCCTTGGTGATGATCAAAGGCTTTCCGGGTCCATTGTGGGAGATGATCATTCCTGGTTGATCTATGGGCTCCAGCATTGTCATTTGTGCACCCACATTGATCACCCTGAAAGTGGCCTGAACCGCGGCATCAGTGCCCGCCTGTGGGGAGGTCTCCATCCTGACAGTATGGTTCCTTCTTGTCACGAACAATCCGTCTTGTGAGAGAGATACCAGCTGTGAGTTGTATATAGCTGGAACAGGTGTGTGATCCATTGTGCTGTTTTGCGGATGTTGTAGTCTTCTTTTCTGTCTGACAGACCCGCAAGCAAGTAGGGTCCGTAGAGGATGGCGTGAAGAGAGGCGTACATCTCCCTGTCATCTGTAATCAACAGAATCATATCAAATTAATAAGTTGTATATTATGTTTTTTTAAATCAAATTTCTTGGGTATTTTAATTTTATTTAGCGATAATTTGTTGTTGTGTAAATGTAGGAAGTTCAGTTTTTACAATGTAAGTAGGGTAAATAATGTTTATTGGTGTTCTTCCAAAGTTCTAATTGGTGCTTTTCAAAATTATTGTTTTGTTTGAAAGAGTACCATCACTCTAATTTCCTCTGTCCAATTATGATTTGGTTTGTGCATTCCCATCTGAAAAAGAATGAATGATCTTTGGAGTTTGGACATCTTACCTTCAATGGCTTCTATTCTGAGGGTAATGGGAAGATTGAGCACAATCTGATCTCCATCTTTCCAATTTCTGGTCACAGAAAGGAAACTACCTGCACCATAGAGATAGAATTTTCTTTAGTAAATAGCTTGATTGAAAACTGTTATTACTTAATAGAAGGAAGACCTTTCACCTATATGTGGCAATGGTATCTGGTCTCCATTGAGTGAAGAACTCGCTCCACTTGAATGTGTCCAGGATGGTACGCGCAAATTCAGGGTAGATGTTCCTGAAGCCTGTGTTACATTTTACAGTGCAAGTTAACATGCTGTTTTTATAGACAATTTACAGATTGAATGAAATCATATCCACAAATTTTTGTATAGCCATAACCTGTCTAGTAGAAACTGTCAGTGTAACACGGAGATGTTGATCCCATGAAGTTACTTGGTTCACTTTCTGGGTCAAATCAATCTTCCCAGACGCCCAATTCAGTGAGCTAGCTATATACTGGATCACGTATAGCCCAGGGACACTACCACTCTCTTCAAAGTATATAGAATCTCCTAACTTTGAGAACGATTCAATTCCTCCAAAACATAAAAACAAAAGGGAAATCAGCAAGTATTCCAATCAAAATTGATAATCCATGTACCTTTTTATACCTGTCCCGTAACAGCACCAGAAAGAGTTGTTCTTCGTGCCCCAACCATGTGAGATTCGTGCCTTTGAAACTCCATGGCCAAGAGGAAGCATGTATATCATGATCCCCGGCTCCACTCCTCTTTGTATACTCAGCACACCATTGGTGATTGCACGCTCATAGTAATCTGCATATATGGTATCACGAGTCCATCTAAACAGGCTACGAGAGACCTGGAAGTTTTCAGCACTAATAGTTAGTAAGTTAGTATGGATTTGTAAGAGTTACAAGAATAGTGACATGCAAAACCTTACCTTGAGCATATTATATGTCGTGCAGGACTCTTGAGTCTCATTTCCCAAATAATTTCCTAGCCGTTTCGGTTCATCCCTGGTAAGAATAAAACTAAAGGTTTAAATATGTAGATCATGAAATTTTGAGAAACTGCTAGAAAAATGGGTTTAAGTTAGAACTATACCAGTGCTCTCCACATGACGTCCCTCCCGTTGCGTATGAATGAGTTCCATTCACAATGTCCATAAAATATGTCCCTATCTCCTGAAATGTACATTTGAAAGGGATGAATCTCTGCAAAAGATCATCTCTAGGAAGTATTTTTAGTTTAAACAATGCAGTACTCAAAACTTTCTATTCTTTCTATTTTGACATGTACATAATCGAATCTCAAATTATAGGAAAATTTGGCATAGTACTCACTCGATAGAGTTCATCTCCGGTGACTTCATATCGCATTTGAGCACCGATCACAAGTGGGATGTGTGTGTTGGCATGAAAACCCGATATACTATCAGCCTTGAATTCAAAGGATAATATTGTTCGCATCAGCAGTCCAGTGTTTAATTATGGCAATTATAAGATCAAGAAAGAGAGAACAGATTAGCATTACCTTCATGGCTAGAATTCCTAGAAAGCATGGTTTGTCAAATAAATGAGCCAACCAAAGATGTTTTTTGTTCCCCTGCATCCAATTCAAAGATTATACTGGTTATCATATGTAAGAACCTAGGAACAAAGCTGAGAGGCAAACAAAAGAAAACTCACAGTGATGCTGTACAGGCGATAGAGGACATCATTCATGCCGCCAACTTCTTCATTAAGTGACATCCAGTGCCTCTCAATGCTGTATTTTTCAATGACGTTTTTCACACGGTTATGGAAATATTTTACCATTTTGGTCAGAATATTCAGAGCTTGAGTGTTCCCACAGAATGCGTACTGATCCAGGAGGCCTGCCATTGTCTGTCAACAGTAAAAAAAATTTAAAAACATTATGATCACATATACAAGAATCAAACTTTGAAGCATGGATACAACTTGTCTACCTTGTGAATGGTGTAATATGGAGCCCAGACAGGAACTAAGGCTTCAAATTTATCAAATAACTCAGTTGGAAATGCAGAAAGGTATCCAGTACCCATTTTGTCCTGGCATTCCTTCAGAGCTGATATTAGATGAGTCATCTTCTGCTTAAGTGACTCATTATGAGTACTTGCCCACATCTGAGCTGTTGCACTCAGATAATGCCCTTTAAGAGTGGACAAACAAAATGCTTAATAATCAGAAAACCTTCTTAAATACTTAAATAGTAATGTCAAGTTGTTAGGGGGCTGTTAAGTAAATACTGTTCTCTACTCGGGCAATACATATGGAATAATAACCAGCATTGAATTGAATTGAATACTCTATGTATTGATTCTCTGTCACTTTCTTTCATATTGAATTCAGCAATAAATACTTTCTTTCAGATATTACATATGCTGTGAAAATACTTAGTCAGTTTATGCATGCACCAAATGATGACCACTGGGAAACAGCAAAACATGTGCTGATATAGTTGAAGAATGCTCCTGGACAGGGGCTATCACTATCCACAATTACAGAACTCAAACTATCAAAGACAAGATAGTGAATACTCTCTGACACTTTTTTCATACTCACAACAAACCTAATGAAAATAAACCTACCTTCCACTTAAAATTACAGATTCAAACATTTCATATAGTAAAATTCCCACGTACCAGTCGATAATGCTCAGAATTGATCGCATAAAAGATAGATTCAACACAATAAACATGATTTAGCACATCAGATTAACACGATTCAAGGCTGAATTTGAGTTGAAACTGAACTTACCGACAAAATGACCACGAAGGGCACAATCTGGAGCCTCCCATCCTCCATGGTGGATACCAGGTGTCTCCAAGCCGGCGTTCTTCCTGAAATTCCACACCAGTCGGTCAACATCCAGCCATAGTAAGTACTGGAGGTTCGTCTGCTGAGCTCTCCAGTGAAATGACTGAGGCTCCAGTCTAACTTGATGTAAGGAGATTTCCTTTAGGAAATTCGGTGTGGATTTCAGCTTGACCGTCTCCAAATCCAGCAGCATCTTCTTCCTCGGTAAAAACATGGAAGCTAATTCGTCGTGATGGTGCTCATGAGACATCGCCTCCTTCGCAAGATCGTACCGGTAGCTATGAGACGACTTATTGAAATAGTTATCCGTGCATTGTGTTCCATGAGCATGAAAGCACAAACTTAACAAAAGCAACGCAAACATCGCCATTTTTGCTTCTTTTTCCCCATCTCTCTCTTTGAGCTTGGGCTCCTATTTATTTTCAGTCACGTAAGTAATATATCTACATCACGTGAGTAATATTTTTGAAGGATGACACAGCACCTGGACATCCCATATATGTTTATGAACTAATGAAGTGTGAAAATGCAAATTTTATTACGAAACCCCCCTTATGAGTAAAAAGACAAAGTGTACAACCTATACTTTATGGATTATAGAAATAAAATTTATAAATTTGTAGGATGACTGATGACACGGCAAACATCCCATGTATGTTTAGACCTAGCTAATGAACTATGAATAATGCAAATTTTATTACGAAAGCCATCCTTATTGATTTATATGGATAAACAAAATTCAAAGAAATTTTAATTAAAGTAGTTAAAACTTTAATCATTAAGTATAAATTGAATTAATTTAAGATACACTATTTTGTGGGGGATTTTTGTAACATGCGTTCTGAATATGTGTATGTCCTAATGTACGTGGCTTATAGTATAGAGAAAGAAAATGATTTTTATGGACTGAAATAGTGTTTTTGGGAAAATGATATTTTTGATAGGAAGGAAGTCAGTGGTCTCCGACTCACCGGCGTATCTAGTAGCGTTGTATATAAATTTAATATATATTAAAACAAATTATAGTCTTTTTGTTAATAAAAATAAAAACTAAGTGGTTTAGGAATCCGTAAGCAGATTCTAATAACCTTAGCCATGTTGGTTGCAAGAACAAGAATACACTTAACTAATTGCAGACAAATAAAGTATAGTCTTGCATCAACATTAATCACTTGGAACTTGGAAGTAGGATAAGCTTATAAAATAAACTATAATCTTGCAGACAAATAAAGTATAGTCTTGCATCAACATTACTCGCTTGGAACTTGGAAGTAGGATATGCTTATAAAATAAACTATAATCTTGCATCAAGATATCAAGATCAAAATAATAGTTTCATTTATTATGGAAAGGGTTCATTCATATGAAAAGACCAAAATAATTATGTTGAGCAAGAACAACCGCAATTGTGTGTCAACAACCACCATGCTGCGTCACTGCTGCCCTTGTTCGAAATCCTTACACAAGGATGAAATACAGCTGAATTTTCACAAAAGGTAAACGTAACATTGCGGAATGGTATCAAGCTTATGGAATGGTGCGCTGATACAAGGGCAAAGCTCCCAAAGCTTCGCGTTCAGCACTCTCCTTCTTTACCTGCGAAGTATATGCGAAACTTATTGTCACAATAGCAAAAAAGTGCAAGCTTATAGCATGCCCTGCTATTTGTCAGTTCCTACTAACAAGCAACTCTACATTCTAAAACGGCTGTTTGCAAAGGTTAGAAGTACTACATTATAGTTGTCTACTTGTCTTTAACAGGGAAGCGAAGATAATGTTTGGACTCGGAATGATAATATTTGCAATAATCAGCCTCTGCTGGAGGTTGTTATTTATATACAAAGAAGAAATTTTCCACTCTTTTCACATCATTTTATGCTTGAATTTCCTACATCTTGATGCACATGTCAAAAACCTGTTGTATGATACTAAGTTGCAGTAAAATGATATATTACATTACAAGCCATGAAAGACAGAGGAGGCAAATACAGTTCAATTAACCCACATCACCGTCCAAAAACAGGAAAATAAAAAAAACAAATCCTTTGGAGAAATTGTTAAACATTCAGGAGAATAGGAAACTTACCAGAGTCAACATATCTTGAAGGTAGCTCCTAAAGGGTGTCTGCATAGCCTGTAGAACAGTATTCAAGTAAAAGACCATTTATTAATGTTTATAGAGAAAAAAAAGGCACATATAATTTCTCCAAGAAGAAACAACAGTTTAAATCACATGATATTTAAACAAAGATAGCCATGAAACAGAGATCATATAGCAACAAGAAAACATAGAATTACAATAAGAATATTAATATCAATTAATGGAATTTAGCAACAATCTTTTTAAAGGAAAACAAGGAATCCAATCTGCACATGAAGAAGTGTTTCAATCGAGAGAACGAATTAGTAAGCCCACAAAGAGCTGAACAAAGCCACACATAAAGAGCACAACACAGAACACACAAGGTTAAATTGACTGTCAATAAGCTAAACATTGGATTCCAAGGTAAGCAAGTTATTCAAGAAGCACAAAGGCAAGCGGAAGTAATTTGTTAGGTTCAGATGAGCTAGAGTCAAACATATCATCTTGAGAAGCCTTTAGCATGAAACAGACATAAAATTTCAACTGAACTAGGCCAATTATATTGCATATACTGAGAAATGAATCTTAAGCTGTATTCGCCACAGCTACGTCCTACAATCCACGCTCATTATCATACAAACTCATAAATTTGAGCAAGCATGAACACAAAGTGCATTCATTTACAACTTCAGACACCACAGAAACAATCCAAGGCTGCACCCGACGAAGCAGAGAAAGGAATTGCAACCTAGATCCCACATTTTTCACAAGTCAAAGGTGTAGTTAAACCTAATAAATAACAACAGATCCCAATATATTACGCTTCAGCATCCGCCAAACATATATAAATTGCCTATTAGTATAAAATCATAAAGTGGAATTACAAACATGGTGATAAATCTAACAAAACTCGATAGATTTCATGATAAAGTTTTCAGCTAATCCATATGATCAATACCAGAAGAGCAAAAACCAATAAAGGAGAGAGCTAAAACCTGGAGATCCTCGGGAAGATACTCGTGCTTCATCGAGAGGTCCATGGCGCGCTTAAGGCGCTGGTTACGAGCATCAACAATCTCGCGAGGAAGACGATTCAAAGCCTCCTTGATGTCGAGATCTTCCTTAGGATCGTGCAAATCGTCATATCTGAGACCTATTTATCAATTAAAAAAACAGATCAGAAACCCTAATTGATAACCAATTACATTAGAAATGGGAATGGGAGATACCAAATTTGCGGAGGCGTTGGTCTAGGGATTTCTTGTGCATAGCGGCAAGAGGATTCTTCTTGGGATCGACCAACCACTTCACGAAAGACGACATTTCGGCCGAGCTTCTTCGCTCTCTCTTTCTCGCCTGCAGACGTACCACACTTTCACACGCCGGAGAATGGCGTCCGATAAAACCGCCGGAAAAGTAACGATCTAATATGACCTTTTGGACTATTACTCGTGGGCCTTAGCCCATTGAGCCCGTAAGACATTGGCCCTAACGATCTAATATGGCCTGTTCAGTAGAGCTAAGATTTTCCATAACCAAACAAAAATCAAGTTCAATTTCAGATCGCAAAATGAAGAGACCAAACCTAGGAACCATCCGAACAAAATGATAAATAATCGAAAGGCAAAGACTGAAGTAGAAATTTACAGATGTAAACTGCAGGCTTCATTTTGAACAAGGGCAGCAGTGAGACAGCATGGTGGTGGTTGACACACAATTGTTATTTTGAACTTGATTACTTGCTGCAAGATTACAAGTTCCTCGCTAGTAATATTGGTTTCTTCTAGCTTTACAACTACTATTATCTGCTTCACAGATAAAGATTTTGTCTGCAGTAGTTTACCTCTGTCATTAAATATTTAAGATTCAATGTGATAGACTGCTTGATCCTGATTGGGTTATGATATGTTAGAATCGGACACATCGTGTCATTTGATCTGTAGAATCTTGTGAAGTGTGAGTCAGATAACATGTCAAAATCATGGCCAATGTAGTTAATCATGGCCATAGTTAATTTGTCTGCAATAGTTCACCTTCACTTGTATCAATTTGTATCACTCCCTTTCCATTTCTCATCAAGTCACACTCAAAATTCCGAAAATAAAATTAGGGTTTAGTTATTAAGTGTTTTACTAATATCATGGCCATAGTTAATTTAGTCACGGGCCATGTACATGTCGAAATTCTATATTAGAAAGACTCAGCATATCCCCTAATATTGGTAAGTTTATCATTCGCTTCCTCACTATCAACCACTTTTCATTCGTTGCTACGTGAAGAGCTAGACGATAGTATTGAACATTCATAGCAGCTGAAGATGATGAGAAAGACAATGGTGTTAGAAAGAAGCAGCTGTAGTATATCACTTATGTTTTTTCTTTTTTCATTTTGAAAGGATACCACATATGTGGTGTCAGTCTATGAACAAAATAATCTTATTCAATTATACTTTTACTTGTGGATTGTGGATATCATATAGATCTTGTTGAGCAAAAAAAAATCTTGATTTACTCATGGAACTGACTACTGAGGTACCTTGCACTAGATTTATGTAAATTGTTCATTGTTATAACATCTTATTATTTCTCGGCTTGTTATTTGTATTAAAAAAAAAAAAACTATTGTCAAGGTAAGGATATATACAATAATCAACATAAACAATACCATAGTGGAAATGGATATAAAATTTTCCCTCTTTCGAAAATGATCCATAGACTGAACGAGAGTAATCGAACTACTATTTCAAGATTTCAGACAGAATCAAAACACAAATTTTCGTTTCAAATTACGATTTTGCAAATCAAATGTAAACACTTTGAAAACGAAATCAAAGATGGACAAAAGAATAGTTAAAGGGTGGCTCAGATTCGCCTTCTATCAGGCACCACGAAGAAGTCGCCAGAAGCCATACGAACTATGACGAGCACTCTGTAGCCAGCATACATGGAAGAGATCAATCTCTTTCCACAGGGCCTCAGATGCGAACGCCATAGCTAAAAGCTTGGTATCTCCTCCTTACACGCCTGATTTGTCAACGTATTGTACAGAATCCATCATTGCCTGTTCATATTTTCTTTTTCTTTTTTCCTTTAGGGTAAATTATACAAAACCAAACGGAGGGAGTAAACGGCGGTTTTAAGAGCGTAGATTAATCACCGGCGCCAATGAACAAACGCCGGAGACGGCGTCTGTTCAGATCAGAGAGAGGCAAAACCGCCGGAAACTCCCATAGTCCCTCTGTGGCCGCCTCATACTTAAACTAATGAGAGTATAGGAGAAAGGGAAACCTAGTTCGTACTTTTATATTGCTCATTTTCTTCTTATATTTACCTCTTTTCGGTATATATTGGGCCTCTATAATTCGTCAAAGTAAATATCAGTAAATTGCACAAAATCACCCATAGTTTATTCTGTGCATTACCACTTATCAGTTGTATCTTACAAACTTTTCAAAAATTACTAAAACACTTGCAATTTTTTTTTATTTTAAGGTAACTTTGTCTTGATCACCTACGTTCTCGAATCAGTATTTGTTTGTTTCTCCATGGTTACAATGTTAATCGTTCGAACTCAAATATTATGAAGAATTCTTCAGAAATGTATTAATTATTAACCAGGCTTGCACAATATTTATCTCTTTAAATTCAATTGAGAAGATTTGTAGAATTAATTGAATGGAACTTGTAGGCTCAAAATTCTCTAGCTTGGGATGGACTATAAAACAATCTAAGATTGTTTTTTAGAATTGCTCATTTTGAGTTAAGATCAAGTTATTAGTCAAATATATTCTAAATCTTTATATTGAGATAATGCATAACTAATCTAAATGATACTAACAAACCACGCAGAAACGGATATATGAATAGTAAATTACTGAAAATCACCCGTTAATTGGGCGCAAATACAACTAAGTGTAATCCATATAACATATACTTACGTGTCCCATAACAACACCATAATGAGTCATTCATCGTGTCTCATCCGTATAATGCTCCACCTTTAAAACTATGCGGTCAAGAGGAAACATGTAGACCATGAATCCTGATTTCGGGCTCCTCCCCTCTTTGTATCTCAACATTCCATTGGCTACTGCTTGCTCGTAGTAATCAGTATAGATTGTATCACGAGTCCGTCTAAATTGACTAGCGAAACCTTTAAATTTTTAGTAGCAATACGTAGTACTTTACAATGGATTTATATATAAGGATAAATTTAGAAAACGTTCCTTGAACATGTAGTATGTTGTGCATGACTCTTGTGTCTCATTTTCAATATTGCGCATTGACCAATTTGGTTCAGAAAATTTGTTGCACAACATCCCTCCGGTTGCATATGAATTAGTTATGTTTATAATATCCATCCACGACGCCCTCCGGTTCAGACCAAAGTCATTTTCGATACCGGTCAGAATCTTTCCTAATTGTCAAAGTCGTTCCTGATATCGGGTCAAAGTCTTATTTGATATCAGCCAAAGTCGTTTCTGATACTGACCAAAGACCTCAAACTCAATTGTCACTTTTTGTATACCTCAAACTCAATTGTCACTTTCCTACAAAAAATGATAATTGAACTATGTAATGGATATACAATTATTGAATAGGTCATATCAATGGCCGTTATGAAAGGGACAAACATCAATCTTGCAAGATAAAATTATATGTTGATCAAAAGAAAGTCAATATATCTTAAATCACTAAAATATACATTATAGATATAAATTCATCCCTCAAGCTAAACAACGGCTCAAACAAATAATTATTAGTTTTGCCTTGGGGCGGTGAACCAAATCGGGTTGTATGGTCTTAGCACCTTCATCTACTTAAAGATGGTTTGAGTCTTGTTTCTTTTAACATGTCTACGTACAAGCTTCACCGTTGTTTATAAATCACCAATAGAACAAAAACCTTATTGACTTTGAAGTTCCAGATACAAACTTCCATCCAAGCCATTACAAACCAAAAGACTAACATATCACGGCCACCCGTTTTGGTGACGATCATCCCCTATGATCTATATGCTCCAACATTTCTTGTGTTGTAGTGGAAATTGTGAGTGTCATATGGAGAAGTTGATCCCATGAGGCTATCAGACTAACTTTCCGCGTGCGTCAAGCCGATCTTGTGAGACCTCTAGTTCATTGAGCTAGCTACATATTGGATCACATAGAGCCCAATGATTATACCATAATGAATTATCTCGATAAAAAGGTTTCAATTGCTACAATAACATATTGATAAGTATCTCAATAAAAAAAACTATAATTCATATAACATTTACTTAACTATTCCACAGCAACACCATAATGAATTATCCTTCGTTCTCTAACCACATAATGCTTCCACTTTTAAAACTTTGTGGCCAAGAGGAAGCATGTAGATAATGATTTCATGCTCCTCCCCTCTTTGTATACTCAACAATTCATTGGTTATTACTCGCTCGTAGGACTCTTCACAGGTTTGGACCTAGACCGGACCGGACCGGAAAAGGAAGGACCGGATGGACCGGAATTTTTTATTTTTTATTTTTTTTCCACATTTTTTTCGCACCAAACCTACTGCGGACCGGATCGGACCGAGACTTAATTAGTTAATTTTAATATTTTTTGTCACTAAAATTTTAATATATTTATAATATTTTATAACTATTTTTTTTTTATAAATATATCGGTCCGGACCTGTTTGTTCCGGTCCGGTCCAGGTCCGGTCCAAAACCCGGACTGGACCGGAAAATGAACAACCCTACTCGCTCGTAGTAATCAACATAGACGGTATCATGAGTCCATCTAACCTGACTTCGAGAAAGTTGTAAATTTTCAGTATCAATACTTAATACTTTACAATGGATTTGTATATATAAGGGTAAATTAAAAAAAAAAAATTGCCTTGAGCATGTTGTATGTTGTACACGACTCTTGTATCTCATTTCCAAGAACGCTCCCTAGCCGATTTGGTTCATATCAAATTAAACGCTTTCTTCTTCTCCATTAATCTAGTTCGTTATAATTATTAAAAAAAGAATGTTCACATGATGATCTCAAAGAAAGGGTTATAAATAAATTGAATTAGGACCGTCCAATTTTGGGCTGGAAAAAAGGGGCGTGTCGGTAATTAATGTCCGGTCTTAAACCGTTTATTAAAGTTTCAATTAGGAATATTGTAAATGTAGGATTGATTTCGGTTCGGATTTTATAGCACACATAGTAAGTCTGTATTTTATTCATTTTTAAATTAAAAACTAGTTCAACTTGGATTGGATTACGATATTGTGGTCCATTCATGAAACATCAACGTGTGAAATTGCTAACAGTCCGATTCATTATAATTTGCTCCGGACAGTTGCACGTCCCTAAGTCAATCAAATAACAACTACTTTTTTTAAATATCCCTTATCATTTTTAAATCAGCAGTACAAATTCCTCTCGAAAGTAAACAAGAAAATTAGTTGAATTCTCTTTTTAGCAATTACTCGGATCGGACGAATACGGGCAAAATTAAAATACATATTAAATAATCTGATTACGAATTTTAACTAATTTAATTTATATATCGAGTCTTTAAATTGTTTTTAATATACGTATAATTTTCAAACGTTGATTTTTTTTATTTAAACTTTTAAAGATTTTTTTTTTTACTTATATTTTTCAAAGATTTTTAATAACTTATAAATTTTATTTTTTATTTGAAATTTAAAGATCTTAATTTTTATTATTTATATTTCTAATTTTTAATTGAACTTTAATTTTTTTGAAACTTATAAACTTTAATATCTTCTAAAATAAGTTTTTTTTAAACTACTAACAAAAATATATCTTCATTTTTTAGAACTAAAAAAAATAAGAATTAAAATTTTTCCTTTTCTTTAATAATAAGTGTTTTTTCATTTTTTAAAAAAACGATTTTAATATTTTTTTGTAAAATATTTTAGATATTTTTAAATAATTTTGTATAAAAATTCATAAATTTTATATTAAAAATATAAGGGAAAAATTGGAAAAACAAATCCCAAAAAAATAAATTTTGATTTATAAAAAAAAATATCGACTTTTTTAAAAAAAATTATATATTTTTATTATTTTTTTTCATTTGCACAAAATTATTTTTTAAAAAAAAATCAAGAAAGGTTTGATTTTTTGTTATAAAAATTAAAAATATTATACTTTTTTGTTTTACTTTTAACACATTAATTTAATTTTAAAAAAAAACACATTACACTCATAATCCTAATTTTTTAATGACATGTAAAAAATTAGGTGTCCAATTATATCCATAATTAGATTTATTTTTTTTGAAAAAATAAGTTACATTATTATTTTTTAAATACATTGATAGTATGTATCATTTTTAATAATTTTTAAAGTTGGTATTATTCTGAGCTTAATTGATAGTTGTTATTATTTTGACTTTTAAAAAAAAATATTTTTAGTAATATTTATTATTTTAATAACTTGACACATGCTATTAGTCTTATTAATTATTAGGTAATTCACTATTTAAATTTAACTATTTAATTTTTTACTTAGACAGGCTACTTATATTATATAAATCTATTTCATTTACATTTTAATATATTATTATTTAATATTGTTAATTTAAATTTTATGATTTGTTTTACACTTTTTTTTGTTAGTATATGTATTACTACACATGACTTCTTATCTACTGTATATAATAAAGCAACCCATGAACTAATACTTAGCGTAATTTCGTGAGGTCACCTAATCAATTTTATAGTGTCGTAGATTCGTTAACTCAAATCACGTACTCTAACATTTAATTTAATAAAACTTAATTTTTTTTAGGATTGATACTAACTTTGACATTCGAGTATCTCAAAGGATATTGTCCCATAATCCTCTTTTCCGATTGTTATTGCGTTATTGCTTAATTTCCATTCATAATGTTAAAAATACAGTATTACAACAAGTATCAGCAATTAAGACAAATTTCAACATAATGAATTATCAAAAATATATTTTGACTCACAATTATCGTCTAACCCGTGCAGGGCACGGGTATTAAAACTAGTATATATTAAAGCGGACACACTTATTGTCACGTGTCGCCGCCAGGATTTTCCGTCTGCCAAAAAAAATATATCTCCAATTTCAATTAAAAAACATTTATATTTTAATTAGAATATTGTAAAAAAAGTTCTCTTTGATTTTAAATACATAATTTAGCTCATTAATTTGTAAATCGAATTTTAAAAAATTGTTATAAATAAAATTTGATAGTTAACCCACGTAAGTTGTTAAAAAAAAATATGTAAAAACAGATATGTGTACATTTTTAATCTCACTAGTTTTTTCAAAAAATTATCTCTTTATATCTAACTTTTTTATTTACCTAATTTTTAATATGGCACAAAAATTTTAAACGTGAAGACTTTAACCGCACTTATCTATTATTTTCAAAATTTAAATTTAAATTATCCGATTAAATCTTCACCCATATCTTCCGAGATCTCTTATACAATTTAAATTATCAAATTTTGAATCAAAAAACAATTAATATAAATTGTAATTTCTTTTAAATACATTACAATTTAGCATGCAATTGTAAAATTAAATAAAACAAAATTGTACCCCAAAATTCAGGTTAATTAATGCATATCTTTCGTGTAAATCGTAATCAAAATCTTTAAAGATATTTTGCAGGTAAAGAATGAGATACACTCAAATCAAATATGAACTACATTAGTGTAATTTTTTTATATATATATTTATTAAAGCAGATGATTTTTTTTATCATGTGTCAACGTCATAATTCTCAAAGCCTAAATAAATATTTTAAAAGTTATTATTTTTGATAATTAGAAATTAAAATTTATCAATCAATAAATATGAGATTTAGACGGACATATTAAAATTACTTTTTTAAAAAATAAATAAAAACCACTAACAAAACTATCTAAAACTCTACTGATCAATATCTTCATTAAAAACAAAAAAGTTATAATCCTATATTACTTATTTGCTAAATATTTACTAATGCTGATCTTCCTTAAATACGTAAACAATTTTTACATTTTAAATTATTTTTAAATTATCATTATCTATACAATTTAATTATTTTTTTAATTAGATTTTAAAAATATAAAAAGATCTATTTTGTTAGTTGATATTACTGTTTGTTATTTGATCTCATCTAATCAAACTAAAAAATCTCGAAGCTTCTCCTACACACCCCTCAACCTCGACTACCTATATAAGATATCATACCTCATATGAGAAATTCGTTTTGTGTTGTTTTTCTATATCTTATGGATCTCCATTTTTGTTGTTTTACATGTGTTTATAAGCTTTTTTTTTATCCTTTATATTCTCCATTTCCGAAGATTTCGGTTCTTTTTCACCATCATAGTTTTCATGCTTTATGCAAAAGAGTGATTCTACATGGTATGATATTCTTTTCTGCAATTGGTTGCAAGTGATTCATATTCAATTACATATTTTATGAATTGCTTCTAATTGAATGCTCTTACTCTTTAGAATTTGCATGATTTTTCTTTTTAGAATTTGTATATTTTTTCTTGATATCTGAGGTTTGTTCCAATGATACTTTAATTTACAGATTTGTAGTTGATTATAACAACTAACGAATGACATTAGGAAGGGATATAAAGTGGTCTTATCCGTTATAATTTTGAGATTGTGTTTTCATCGCTCTTCCATTCTAATTTTCATGACCAAACAAATTGGTAAGTATCTTATTTTGTGTTGATTGGATTTCGCAATTTTTGTTTGAATATATGGGTTAAATTTTTTTGTTCCTGGGAAAATGAGAAAATGAGAAAATGATGAAGTTGGAGGAAGATCACAAGTAGTAAATTTGGGAGAAATATTACTGGATTATATAAATAAAAAATAGAAAAAATTTGACTAGAGAAATAAATATTTTGTAATTAAAAATAAGAAGATGTAAGGTATTTCAATGAACTAATTACGTATCTTCGAAATATCTTTTGCTATCCTAAATTTTTAATTATGTTACAATTTTTTTATATAAAAACGATAGCTTATATATTTTGATAAACTAATTACTTATCTTATATAAAAAATTTAATGTGTAACAAAATTTAAATAATCTATAAATACAAATTAAAATAATAATATTAACCAATCCCATTTACATCAAATGATTCTAACTGATAAATAAAACCATATTAGTTTTTATTTTATATATCACCCAATAATTATTGATTAGATAATTTTAAATTCATTATTGTTGTTAATTCTAAATCCGAGCTATTGGTTGGTTTCATCCCACTGGATTGACTTGGTTGCAATTTATTTCTTAAATTAAATTACTATAAATAACTAAAATAAAAAAGTTGTGTTTTAATTTTATTTCTTTATTTTAAATTTGCCTTGAATTCGATTTAGATATAATCTAATCATAACAAAATATTTTAAGTTGGCTTGAAACTGATATTTGGAGCAGTTTTTCTTCTTCTAGGACTTTCATCTTTATTTGGAAAGAATGTGGATCTGACGATAATGGAAAACACTTTTCTAAGATATACAATATTGTATTTTTATTATAAAAAAAAATTGTTGTATTAATAGTTAATTTGAAAGAATTGGACTTGAGCCTAATAACCGGGTTGGTTTTCTGTTGCTATATTTTGAAGTTTTATATTACATTAATCAGTCAAGCCATTTTTTCAGCTATTAATAACTTGAAAATATTAAAAATGGTTGCTGTAGTAAGTTAGTGATACAATAACTCCGGGTACAAATTTTAAATTTATTAAAAAAATATGTAGGATTCTAAAATTAAATTATTTTTAAAAGGTAATAATCATATTGTGAAGTATTATTTTTATTTATTTTTTGTTGCATATAATGTTTATAAATATTTTTTTATAACATATGTTTTATTATAATAGAAAATATAATTATTTTTTCATTTTGAATAACTATAAATAATATTTCAAAAAATACTATGAATTTGTTACGTAACATACTTATCATAAAAATAATAAATTATTAATAATAAAAATATAATATCAAAATTCATATTATATATATAAATTTATCATATTTATAAACGAAGTTTTTAAAAAATCCCCCTGGGTAATACACTAGTTAAAGTGAAATTCAAAAACTTGGAAACTCAACCGGAATAAAAGAATTGGAAACTCAACCGGAATAAAAGAAATATACCGGATTGAATATCCGGAATCTCAAATGGGATGAAATGGATCGTTTGAACGGATCCATTCATCACTTCGAAAGTGGGCCCGTTAATTGTTATGAAGTTTGATGATGAAAAGCCCATCCCCATGCCCATGGTAAGTAAGATGGACCTTCAATCTTAGCCAACCAAAGGAATAAATCTCGTCCGTCTATTCTCTTTTTGATCACCAACTCATAAACCCTAGTTCCCTCTTCTCCTGAGCGAACTGACTGGCCGCCGAAACCAACTTACTCTCCTATTTATATATTTCTCTTCTTTCTTAACATCCTCAAGTTTCGAATTTGTATTGGTGTATATCGCAACAGGAATCGGTCTGTTGTGCAGTAATCCCCTTCTTGTTTTGTTGAATTCTCTAACCTATTTCCCAGATTTCATTCATCGATTTGATGATATTTTAGTTGTAGCCCCAGTCTTATATGCATCAATTGGATTGACATTTTCGTATCTGATCTTTACAGTTTATTAAAATTCCAAATCTTTTAACGTTTTAGTTAGCATCCTGTTGTTTTTGGTTGGAGATATGAGGATACCTATCCACCTTACTGATTCCATATGAGGATCAATTAACATGCACTACCATCTGATCTCCATTATTAAAACTTTTCTAATTGTGAGTTACTGTTTGGTGTTTGATTTGCCTATGGTATCTGGTGCTCTGAGCAATCTAATGTCTGCGCATCTCGTTAAACGGGCAAAAATTGAACTTATTTCAGGTTGCGACACAGTTTGCTTGAATCAATAAGCTTTCTGTTACTTTTAATTTTCTGATTACATCATTACCAGTTTTCATATCTTCTTCTGTAAAACCCTAACTAAAAGCTCATTATTTTCTTATTCAGTACGTAATTGTGGTTGGATGTGATGACGTTTAATTGTCGCCCCAGTCTAAGATGCATCAATTTGATGCATGTTGCTGATTGACCATTTTTTACTGATCCACCAATTCTTTCTTTTTTTCTTTCAAAAAATCGTTGTTTTTCTTGAGTTTTATTCCGATGCCAATGCAATCTGTGATGACAATATATTGCTCCTGATAATCAGTGAAGATTATATTCAATAATCACCATCTTTCGGCTGAGATTGCTATTTTCTGTATTTCTCTTCGTACATGTTTCCGCCTTCTCGTGTTTTTAAGTTTGGTTATATTCCAATTAGTCAGAGAAAAAAAAAAAAAATCATATTTGGAAGGTTTATGCTGATTGAATTGTAAAATCGTCACAGAGTTTAAATAAACGCTCAATGCTCTAAATAATGTCATATGAAGTACTGTGCAAATAAAACTGTTTTTTAGGATTTTAGTGATGTAAAATACAGTTTGAGCATTTCATTCAGTTTTAGTGTTGTTAAATTTTACTGATGTCATGTGATACTGTAAATTCTCGAACGTAGTTTATTATTAGTAGTGAGCAATTATGGCGATTTTTTGCCCTTGTAAGATTCTAGTTTCTGTAATTAAAGACACCCAAGTGAAGACATAATCTTTGAAGGTTAAAAATTGATAACTACTGGACCCAAATCAAGATGATAATTTCCGATGAAGTGTATATTACATATTTTATCATGCATTTTATGTTAATGTTATATATGATGAAGAAAGTGTGCTTGAAGAAAGTGATTTATGGGGATGGTGATTATGATGAATAGCGAGAGTGAGCTAGAAGAATATGTTAGAGAGAGACTTCTTACGACTTCTGTTATGTATGGTTGTTTTTGGTTGGAGATATGAGGATTCCTATCCACCTTACTGATTCCTTATGAGGATCATTTAACATGCACTACCATCTGATCTCCATGTATTTTGCGAAAACTTTTTCTAATTGCATTACAGTTTTGTAACAATTTGCCTATGGTATCTGGTGCTCTGAGCATTTTAATGTCTGCGCATCTCGTTAAACGGGCAAATACTGAACTTATTTCAGGTTGCGACACAGTTTGCTTGAATCAATAAGCTTTCTGTTACTTTTAATTTTCTGATTACATCATTATCAGTTTACTTATCTTTTGCAGTAGAACCCTAACTACAAGCTCATTATTTTCTTATTCTGTAAATAAACGTGGTTGGATGTGATGATGTTTAATTGTCGCCCCAGTCTGAGATGCATCAAATTGATGCATGCTGCTGATTGACTATTGTTTTCTGATCCACCATATACGTTTATTTTGTTTCAAAAGTTCTGTTATTCTCGTATTTGATTCCGATGCCAATGCAAGCTGTGATGACAATATATTGCTCCTGATTATCCGTGAAAATTATATTCAATAATCACCATCTTTCGGCTGAGATTGCTGGTTTCTGTACATCTATTCAAACATGATTCCACTTTAAATGTTCCCCCCCCCCCCCCCCCCCCTTCAGTTTGGTGATCTTCCAATTAATCAGGAAGGAATCATGTTAGGATGGTCTATGTTGATTGGACTGTGAAATCGTCACTTGACAATCTTCAAAACACTCGGTTCTCCAAACAATGTCATATGTAGAATGGTAATGTCATTATGGCGTTTGTTTGCCTTGCAAGATTATTGAAAAAGTCAAGCTGTCAATTGATGATCCAAGAAGAAGATATCGAGATTCAGAATACAGTGTTTTGTCCAGTTTGTAGTGTTATAAACTGATGTCACGTGATACTAGTGTCACGGACCGCTCATTTGTGACGACGCATAAATTGGCGAAGCATGACGACTTGCCAAGATACACCACCAAGACACCCTTTGACAAGGATAAAAAGTCGTGGCATGAAAGAAATCCAATGTATATAAGCCTTGTTAAGATGGCACGAAGGAGTGGCACGAAGGAGACAAGGAGTCTTATGGGAAAATCTAGGACGATCACAAAGGATCCAGAATACCCATGAGGATTCCAGAACGCGAAAGAATATTCCGGAAGACGGTGGAACATTCCGGAATAACGTGGAATTATGTAGACTTGTGTGGAAACTTCCGGAACATTGTGGACTACTCTAGAGAATGACGGAATTATCTAGGACCGTGTGGAATTCCGTAGGCTTGGCTAGAGCCCTACGGAATAATCTAGAAGTGTAGAGAAACCTAGGTTTAGTTGTAGAAAGGAAGACTCCTCCGGAATGATCTAGGAGAATTGACTTCCGGAACCTTCTCATAAAGGAGGTGGCCTTGGGCTATAAATTGAGAATGACGGGCACAAATTGAACTTATTTCAGGTTGCGACACAGTTTGCTTGACTCAATAAGCTTTCTGTTACTTTTAATTTTCTGATTACATCATTACCAGTTTTCTTATCTTTTACCGTGGAAGCCTAACTAAATGCTCGTTATTTTGTTAATCTGTACATAACCGTGGTTGGATGTGATGATGTTTAATTGTCGCCCCAGTCTTAGATGCATCAAACAGATGCATTTTGCTGATTGACTATTGTTTTCTGATCCACCAATTCTGAGTTTTTAGTTTCAATTTTTTTGAGTTTGATTCTGATGTAAATGCAATCTGTGATGACAATATATTGCTCCTGATTATCATTGAAGATCATATTCAATAATCACCATCTTTCGGCTGAGATTGCTGGTTTTTGTATATCTATTCAGATAGCCACTTTGATAATGTATGGTATTGTCCTAAATCCACAAACAAGACTAGCTGTTATTTTATGACCTAAGAAGATGATGATAATGTCGAGATTGAGAATTCAGTATGATGTCATGTGATACTGTGTTTTATAATTCGGAGTGCACATTTATGGAGAATTGGCGATTGTTTGCCTTTGCAAGATTCTGATGATGTGCATATATTAAATATGTTGGTTATGGATATTATGGTGAAGGGTATTATGCATTTGATGAAGAAAAAGAGCTTGAATAAAATGGTTAAGAAGATTTGTTTTTCTATCTTTTGCTGTAGAACCCTAACTAAAATCTCATTATTTTGTTAATATGTACATATCTGTCCTTGGATGTGATGATGTATAATTGTCGCCCCAGTCTAAGACGTATCAAATTGATGCATGTTGCTGATTGACTATTTTTTTCTGATTCACCAATTATAGTTTTTTTGTTTTGAAAAGTTGTTAATTTTTGCTGGTTTAGTTCTGATGCCAATGCAATCTGTGATGATAATGTATTGCTCCTCTTTATAACTGAAGATTGTATTCAATAATCACCATCTTTCGGCTAAGATTGCAGGTTTTCTGTATATATATTCCAACACTTTCCACCTTCATGTGTTTTTAAGTTTGATCATCTTCCAATCAATCAGATAAAAAAAAATCAAGTGTTTCGATTTTTGAATGTTTGATAATGTCATAAATTAATCAAAAAAACAAGCTGTAATGATGATCTAATAAGATAAGGATGTTAAGATTCACATTTCAACATAATCCTTATAATTTATTCTTGTATTTCTTTTTTTTTTGGTTAAATATTCTTGTATTTCAAATCTACTCACATTTCATAAACTAATTTCGTTTCAGCTTATTTGGGGAAAGTTAAATTGGCTAAACTGGCTTTATGCTCAGCAGGAAAGCACTACTAGAAGACATTCAAATCTAACTTGTTGGGTTAACTATGACTTGATATTCTACGTCAACCGTCAGGGATGTGAACTTTTACAAGATGTACAACTAGATCAAAGTGACTAAGAGAGAAGCTTTCTCAAAATCAATACTCGCAAAAATCTCAAGGGAAATGGATCTCAATCGGACCTGTATCTACATAACAATAGATTAAAAATATTTTGACGAACAATAGTGAAGTTATTTGATTCTGTTTGAGAACATAAACTTATAAAAATCATAATATTGTAGCTTATATTTTGCGTATTCTGTAAGTTTAGTGAGAGTACTTTATCAAAACTTAAAGTAGCTCCGATTATAACTAACAATAATGTTGTAAACCATGTTCTTTGAAATAAATCATTCTATGTCTTTCCAAATGAAGTTTAGGTTATCCCAATCAAAAAAGTAAATCCTAAAAAGTTAAATCATCCCACGAAGAATGAGATAACCAAAAGGTATATAGGATTATCATATCACACAATTCACAAACAGTAGTCTTTGCTAAATTTAGAACAAAAAAGAGCAACAGGCAAGCCATATTGCCTAACAAAATGTTGTATTAGGATCTTAGAAGCAAGTAAAATGAAAGATACACAAACACAAAAGGAAAGAGGAGACAGAAATCTCCATACAGTCAAATCTCAGAGACAAACTTTCTTCCAACTCTATCACTTGATCTCTACTTTCCTGTATCATTCCCAAAAAAACTTCCTCAGCATATATTCTGTACCTGTACCTTTGCTTACTTTGACAGCATGTCTTCAACCATAGAGCACCAAGTCTCTTTGGGCATAATAATAATGCCTGCTCAAACCAAATCACACATTCATTTGTATTAGGATCAGTCAAGAAAAACCAAATGGCATTACCAGACATGTTCAATCAAAGCTCTTCTTTTGTATTAGAAACAAATAGGCTTGAATTTTGCCTTTCTGCCATTTTCTGTCTTCTGCATACTTTTTCATCTTACCAGTATAACTTATATTATTTGCTCATTCATTCAATCCCATTGCTTTTAATTGTCAATCACAAGAGATTAAGCCCTAAAGAGTTAGACATCTGATCTAGACTGTTGCTCTATCAGTCAGGAATATCTGTCCTGAAAAGATTTGGACTTGGGTGTAACATAATATTAAACTACAATCATCCTACGGAAAACTCAGCTTTTGTATCGGCTTCTTTCCTAGAAAAGTAAATTGTCTATTTACCAAGTTGAAGTTGAATGATGACATCATTAAGAAGATTATAATTGGAAGAGAAAGCAGGAGAGTAGCATAAGTACCAATTTTATAGGCATACCACCTCTAATTTTAAATCTTTAAATAAAGTACTAAATATTCTTAATCATATAAAATAGGCAACCAATCTAAAACCCCACCCAAACAAAGTAGAAAAGCAGAACCTGTCAAACTAAAACACCATTTGAAAGTTATAGTCAGATAAGTAAAATTCTAAATTAGAAAAAGGGCAGTCAAATGTCATCTCATTTTATTTTTAGAAAATATAATAGAATAAATTGGCCAAAATGCAGCCCATCACTGTTTGAAGAAGAAATTCTGCTGGAGAATCAGAGGCAAAGTTGAACAAGACAACAACATTCTTTATGGCAATGTGCCATTCATGTCAAGCACAAACATGCTTCAGCTGAGCTCTGGATGGCCCCACAACAGATAGGATTGAAAGAAACAGTTATTCATTAATTTGTGAAATTAATCATCATTATAATATCAAAATGTTGAAGCTGCAAAAAGTATTACAATCCTTCTTCTGAAACAAATTGATGAACACATCCACTTATATTTGTTAAACACCATGAATAAAAAAGAGCATGAACGAAGAAGAAGAAACACCACAGTCAATTACACTTACCCTTGATCTATCTATTGGCTCCAGAAAACAGCTCAAAGAGTCCACAGCAACCCGTCATTGAGGTTCTTCTCACCGGTAGAGGATTGGAAGCAATCAAAGTCTGATAAACAAAATAACAAAGTAAGAAGCTTGGAATGAATTACATAATATCGAATTTAGAAATAAATCACAATGAAATTTAGCAGAAGTGAAGTAGCAACATGCCTGGTCAGTTGACCGCGTCTGAGTCTCTATCTCTTTGACATTATCCACCTGAGGACTAGTACTGACAACTGTAAAGCCTGCCTGGTTATCTGTCTGCTTAAGAGTCTCCTTGTTTTTGACACTTTCCACCACTTGAGTTGTAGTTACACTTGCAGCATTACTAGTTCCCGACGTTTTGACAGTTTCCAATTCACTGGTAGAATTAACAGGCGTAGCAACTGAAGACTTAGCTTCATCCATTTTAACAATTTTGCTCTCAGTCTTCTCTAACTGTGGTTCCTTTAAAGTTGAAGGTTTCTTCTTTTCATTTGAAATTGGCAATGCTGGATCAGCATTTTTCACCAACCCAGAATCAATCAATTCAGACGTGATTGACTTCTCAAAACCACCATCTACCTCTATAGTAAAAGAAACTAAATCCTTCACCAATTCAATTGAAGCAGCTTTTGCTGTAATTGCATCTTGCTTCGGAATTTCTTCCTTGGCTTTTTTCTCTATGACAGAAGTCACAGAACTAACATCTGGGACTTTCAATTCCTTCACCCCTGAAACAATTGACTTCTCTTCTTCCACTACAACCTCTTTATCTTGTAAATCACCATATCTAGGGATACTATCTTCAGTATTCCTAATTCCAAGTGTAGGCTCCTTTGCTACAACAACATCACTAAAATCAACACCCACAGAATCATTCTTTTCATGTTGTGTTTCCCTTGTGATATCAATAATCTCATTTGACAATCCTTTGCCATTTGTAGCACCACCCACTTCATAATCAGCAATCTCTACTTCACCACTGTCACTTTCTCTATCATCCAATCTAGGATCCTCGCTTCCTATCATGATTTGATTCATTTAGCAAAAAATCATGAAACCAATATGCCAAACCCAATAGCAAAAAAGAAGCAAATTGCCCGGAAAAAGAAAGAAGCACAATCAACTCCTCATCTCTCAAACGACCAACAAATCAAGCACAGAAAGAGAAATTGATTGAAACCCACAAAGCCATGAACACCACAAACGCAAAATTACACGATTTAAAAGCAGAAATCAAAAAGGGTGATTTGTTATAGGGCCAGCCAAGTCATTAATAAGCAAGTTACCTTGAGAGTGTGTAGAGGAACTGTTGCTGCTGCTAATGCTATGGTTACTAGAATTGTTGTGGGCATCCCCATTCTTCCCCTTTTTCTTGTTAGCTTTTCTCTTCCTCGCACCAGACGGCATGATTGCTGATTGATTTGCTCTTGTGGGTCGCAAAGAGAACACAAAATCAAATCAGGGTTTAAGGCGGAATCTTCAAAATTGAAAACCAACCCTCCAAAGTGGTTTGTAATGTCACAACCTCTCTGTGATTCTCTGAATTTTATAAGGGACTGGTAAAGAGACAAAGTCACACATGATACAAGAGGGATGGTAGAGAGAGAAAGTAATTATTAAATTGTTTATTAACAAGGCAGGTACAAATCCGAGTAATCTGTTCATCAAGAATCCGATTTGGGTAATGTGAATTCGGCCAGTACCTGTACTTTACTACTTGCCACAGAAAAGGGGATAATTTGAAATTAAAATTGTTTTTCAAATCAATTTGAGAAGGGAAAAGAAAAAGGAAAATTAAAAATTTTGAGTGAGATGAGCGGGAGGGAATTGATTGGACGGACGTGGAGAGTTGTGGGGATCGGATGGTTTCAAATTTGCCAGCGAGTTGATGTGATTTATGTGAATGTGATGCTACCCTCTACATTGTTGAAAAGGATCTCCTTGGCCTTTTCTTTTTTCACATAATTTTATATATTAATAACTAACAATTAATATTGTGTTTATATATATATTAATGCATAACTTGTTCATTTTTTTTGGTAAAAAGTTTAGGTATCCTCCGTATTTTTAAATGCATTTTATCAATATTAAAAATAAATTAAATAGTAATTATTATTGAGGGTAATATGACCATACATCGTGCTATAATAAAGTTAAACACTTTTCGACATGTCAAATACTACAGTCAAATTAATATCATAACAAAAAGCAATAACGAATAGGTCCAAAAAACCATTCTTTTTACGGAACACATAATAAAACTAGATAAATCAGTCTTTTCTAAAAAAGTTTTGACATTATTACGAATCATAACTAACTCATCGTTTATAAACGTTAGAACTAACTGTTCGATTGGCTATATCAAAGAGAAAATAAAATGGAAATAAAGTGAATATAGTATATCAATATATTAAAATTATTTCACGTGGTTTTAAGTAATGGAAATAAGATAATAAATTGAATTTTAAAATCTTATTGAAAAATAAAATGATCAAAAATGAAACATTTTTATATTGGGATTGAGAAAATATTCATCTAAGGATTGATTTTCCAAGTAAACAATGACAAAATCAATTACAAAAGTAGACTAGAGATTTCAGAATTGCAATTAAACGCACGTAAATATTTATATAAATATGAACCGTTAATAAATTAATCGTTGAAATAATAAGCTAAGTTTTATAACAAAAATAGTGCTTACCACTTAGGCACTTACATGTAGGTCGAACCTATTCAAATCCAAGAACATATGTGACAAATTATTTTTTAACGAGTCTATTTTTATTTCAATAATCATGATAAAATATTATATGTAAACCGAAAGTCAATAACCTTTTGATATACTTAGTAACTAGCTTACACAAACAAAATAGTTATTAATATAAAATTAATATCATAATAAAATAAATAAAAAAATTAGGTAAAATTATATAATAATTAACGATAACTTAAAAAACAAAATTTTCAATAATATCAAATAGATTTAATTATATTATCAACTAAGTTAACTATGTATTTGTAGATATGGAGTATATTAATAATAGTATAACATATTTTATATATATACATGAATTTTACATATAAAAAAAAGTAGTTCTACTTTAAAGTGTATATATCTATATATAAAATAAGATACATTGATATATTCTCACCAAATGACTCACCAAATGAGTATAAATGGTACATAAGTTTTAAATAGACAATATGATAATAGGTAAAAAATTTTCTATAATTACGAAAAATCATTAAGTAAACAAAATCAAATAAATGATAGAATATCCTTATTTAGATGATTACGATATCATTTTGTATCTTAATTTGGAGAGAACTAAAATTAAAAGAATCATGTACACATATGTGGCGCAACTTAATGACGACATGTGACAAAATTCAATATGACGGAGTTTAAGGACGACATGTGACATAATCTGAGGTGACGCGATGCTAGGATGACAAGTGACCAAAATTACTTCTGCTTTACTATTATATATATAGTAGATAATCTAGAAAATAGGATGTCAGTTAGATAAAACTCATAATTTGATTTGATGACCAACACCTAATTTAGGTTTAATACAAGTGAATCATTTAAAATCTATGAGCTCTTTTTCATCACAAAAAAAAATACAGAAACAATAAATACCATAAGCCCTTCATGTCATCTCTACCTCACCTCAACCTCTTTTTTCATAAGTGTAATCTCTAGTTCCTACCTCTTCCTAAATCATTCAAAGCGTTTTTGGTCCATTTCTCCACATTAATTACATTTAAGTTAATTTTGTTTAATAATAATCTTATAAATCATTAAAAAAAAAAATGAAATATCTAGTACAAATATTCATATGATAAGATTAAAGAGAAAAGAAGGGGGGAAAAAAAAAAAAATCTGAAAATGAGTAATTTTAGGTCAATTGAAAAATAATTTTTTTGAATGAGAATGAAAATTTAAGGAATTTTAAAACATAAATTGATCAAACAACATGCAAATAGCTTCTTTTAGAAACTAGTTGTATCATTCTAAATTTTCAGTCCAATTCGTAAATATTTAGGTTGAATTTCTAAGTTATACCAAACAAATTCCTACCTCACTTGGATTGAATTCAAAATTTGAGTTTTTAACTTTTTTAGAAAAAGGGCGAAGTACACAAAATAACCCTTCAAATTAGGGTATTTTTCAAAATTTATTCCATCTGGAATTTTCTTCTTCTTAATATTTTGGTTAACATTTTAGTGGAAAATATATTTTGAAAAAAATATTTTTGTAACATATTTTTCAATCAAATTAACGATTAAATTTTCATTTGATATGAACATCTCATTTCAAATTTTTAATAAATGGAAGTTATTTTTATCAAATAATTTTTAGAGCATTTTTGGTTAATTTATAAAATAACTGTTAATATACAGAATTCCTTGTTATATGATTTTTTTTTTTTGTATCATGATATGCCAGAATTCAAATTTGTAAATGCATGTAATTTTTTTAATGAAACATTATCAGGTGAATTTATCATAAACAATTTGCAATGTAAAAATACATAAAATTAAAGTTATAGCTTACAATTTTTCTATATGTTCATAATATGAGATAAACGAGCCGAACATTGATGTGTTCAAACTCGACTTATTTATAAAGCAAGCAAGCTTGGGCTTTCTATGAGCTTAGATCAAATAACTCATCTTAATTCTCAACGTCCCTAATTTAAAAAAAATAAAAAGTACAAAACTATTTTATGGGTGATCTTGTGTAGTTTTATATTTTGAGATTTTTTAGTTTTATATTTTTGAGATATCTCCCTCGTGTTGGTTGCATGATTTGCAATCTCCCGCTCTGTTCCACTGATTTGCATGGCTCGTTCGCATTGTTCGATCTCTTCATTACACACAAATCATATGGTTGACCTTCCAAGCTCATAAGCTATCATCCATGGTTCGTTGCATTTTCAGGTCAAACTATACATTTATCTAAACTTAAGGTAATAAGAAAAATTTCCTTATAAGTTTCCATTCATCAATCATGTATTCGATTTATAAGGAAACTTAATAACAAATATTCTCAAGAATTCATTTCTCCTCTTGTTCTCACCAAAATCTGTTCTTTCTTTCTCTCAGATTTCCTCACCGCTTGTAGACAGAATTCGAAAATGGATGCCTTAAGACGACAAGCAGGCAAGATTCGCGATCAAGTCGCCAAACAGCAAATTGTAAGAATCATTTAAAATTTTAATTTCATTTTCAAACAATAATATATATAATTAAGAAGTTAGGGTTCCTCAGATTTTAAACTTATCTCAATTATCGTGTTATTCTCCATGTTTTTGATTTGGGAATCCAATTTGATCATTTACCCAGATAAATTTGTGAGGTGAATTGGGAAATTTTGGTGTTATCTTATAGTTTTTGAGTGATTGGTAACCTGATTTGCATCATGTAGACCCAATAGGCGTAATTTTGAAAGTGTTCCTGCTCGAGTAATGTTTATAGGAAGAAACTTCAAAGTTACTACTCTAGCATGAGCTTTACAGACTCCTTTTAGAGCTCATTTGGTGTGTTCAATCAAACATTGGATTTGAATTAAGAATAACATAACCTAATTCCCAATTCAAGATGTTTGTTATGCTGTTGAAATTGATTCTCATTTCAAGCCTTACCACGCAATGAAGTTGATTGCTCTCATTCTCGATTTCATCACATTGCAACCATTGGCCTATGAATGCATGAAACTCAGGCTGTCAAAAAGCACATGAATGGTGGAAATGAAAACTCAGATCGAATGTATGAAGAGGCTGAAATGCTAAGGCATCAACAACTGGACAGATTGTCTAGGTCTACTAAGTTCAAAAGGGTAAGACAAGTTTGTTCTCACAATGTAATACTATGAAACATTCTATTCCGAACACTTTGTATTTTCCCGAAATCTTAGTTTTACTGAGGCTTCAAAATTTATGTGTAACAAACACATTTTGTATTTTCTTGCAGGATTTTCAAAAGGATCTAGTTAAAGCAACAGAGATATTTGTAACCCTTGGCTCTAAGAAAATGGAAGCAGGTGACATTTTCGGTCACAAGCTGTAGAAACTGTATAAGTTTTATATCTATATTTTAGCTTGTATGCCTTTGTTTGTGGATGTTAGGAGCCAAGTTGTCTGAAGACTGCTGCAAATATGGTTCTGAAAATATGGAAGATGATTTATTGGGAAATGCGGCTTTGGTTTATGGTGATGCTCGGAAACATATAGAACAGGAGCAAGACAATCTCAATAAGATCTTATTGACCCAGGTTCTGATATTCTATTGTTATTGTTTTCTGCATACATAATTTGAACCTTTTTCATGATTCTAACAAATGTAAGTTACGGAGTTGATTTCAGGTATTAGAACCTATGAGATCAATGATTAGCAATGTTAATCTAGATGATGCACGTTACCTTGCACAACGTTATACTCGAATGAGACTAGATGCAGATGCTCAGGTAAACAAATTTCTCATTCTGTTATCTGATTAGATTGATATTTTGTTTTGATTCACTTTGTAATCATCTTTAAAAAAAAAAGTTGTTTTCTTGGATCCATCATTGAAGCAAACAGGCAGCAGAGATTTCAAAGAGGAATACTCGAGTTGTGGAAGCTCCATCACAGGAGAGTGTAGCTAAGCTTCATACAGCTGTGGGTAAAATGCAAGAGCTTAAGACTAGTATGGCTACTCTCGGTAAAGAAGCCGCTGCAGCTCTTGCTCTTGTTGAAATTGAACAGGAAAGACTCACCTTTCAAAGGCTTCTTGTACTGGTTCGCAGTTTCGCTTCTTTTTCTATGTTTTCTATAATAAGGGCTTGTTTGGTATCCATACCTGAATATCAGTATCATCAAGATACGAGTCTGAGAGTGATATCTAATATCCATGTTTGTGTTGGGATAAATCCGCGTGTTCCCGACTCACACCGAGTATTTATAAATGGGTATTTATTGCACACTCAAATACAACCTCACTTACAAGCTCTCTTAGAAGCATTATTACTCTCTTCTTGATGGAGTTACACAAATGAGGGGTGACCACCCCTATTTATAGTCATCTCCACCTCCTCTACGAGAAGGTTCCGGAAATCGATTCTCCTAGATCATTCCGGAGCCTTCTCACTCAATCCTATACAAGTCTAGAACTCTCCCTAGATTTCTAGTCTAGTCTACAAAGTTCCGTCGAGTTCTAGATGTCTCAGGCATCTTCCGGTAGATCCGCATCATTTCGGAAGGAAGGTTCCGTCACCTTCCGGAATATTCCGCAACCTTCTAGAAGGTTCAACCACCTTCCGGAATCTTCCGCTTTCTTCTGTCTTCTTCCGGAATCTTCTTCTACCTTCTAGGGTGACCCATTATCATAATATTTGTATTTGAAAATATGAATTAGTCTAAAAGTTTGGTAGGCTGTATAGTATATGAGTTTCCATCATGAAAAGAGAGAAAATTTTTGTGAATGATGGTATCCATATACTTGTATACCTACCAAACACCTGGTATGAATTTTTTTATGTCAATATCCATACCTGATATCTAGATATGGATACCAAACAGGCCCTAAATCTCTGTTCTTTTACTCATAAAGCATTCTCTTACTGAAGCTTGAAGGAGAAAAAAATTATCATCTTACAGTAGCTACCCTTCTTGCTGAGGTTGAAACTGAGGTTAGTTTTTTCCCCATCATTTTTCTAGATCAAACAAAATTTCATTCAGATGAATATACATCATCTCATTCATCTGTCTGGATTGTCTCAGTTGATATCAGAGAAACAACAACATAAAGCCGCAGCCAGTCCAGATAAATATTTCTTAGCTGAAGTGAGTTAACTGCGCATATTTTCTTTGTTGATGGTAGCATTTCATTAAGTTCATGATCAATATATGCTGAAAATTTGTAGGCTACTCATGCTTTCACTTCTGAGTCTGAGAAGGAACTGAGCCTTTCTGTTGGAGATCAAGTCGTTGTTCGTAAGGTATTCGTTTTATCTAATCATCCCCTATGTTCTTGATTCGAGTGGATTGTGTGGCTGCAAATCATTACGGATTTTTCAGGTAAACGCATCAGGATGGTCGGAAGGAGAATGCAATGGAAGAGGGGGTTGGTTTCCATCATCACACGTTGAGAAACGACAAAGTCCAGCTTAAGCATATATATATATATATATACTAGAGCACAGGAGTTCGGTTATACAACTCAATTTTTTTGGGTAGATGTAGATGCTTAATTTCTTCATTTCTTGGCTATATTATTCTTATATTTTTATATTTATGGAGGTTCAGTTGAGCCTTCATCTCTACAACTCCTACATAGAGCAACAGTCAATGGACCTGTAGCAGATTATTTTTAGTATGTGAACAATGGAAAAGTATAGTTACAAACATTCACATCAGTACAAGACCTGCAAATTTGATTTAGTTGAAAGACATTCACATTAATGATTCATCAGCTTATCATATTTGTTAATATTTGTATAGACTTTCTTCGGAAAAAATATCACAAAAAGGTACGGGTGTTATGAATGCGTTTGCTAAACTAGTGTTTAGTGTTTATGGAGTGTTTTTCTGTATTTTTTTTCCCGAAGTGTTTGTGTTTTGAAATACTAAACACTGTTTGCTTGACTTAAAATAGTGTTTTATAGCGTTTTGTAATAAAACTGTGTTTTGACTTGTGATAAGGAAAAAAGCTAAGTAGTAAAAAAGCCGAATTTGAACACATTCTAAAACTAGACTAGTTTAAAATTTAGGCTTGACTCTGGCTTCATTTATAACCGAGTTTGAGCATGTCAACAGTGGACTCGTATAACAACCCTACAAAACTGTTTACATCTCGTTGTTCTAAATGGATTTTCTACTCCATATATCTCTTCATAGTTGTGTTAATCATGCCACGGGGCCCATTGCGATTTGGTTCTAAAACTAGTCTGTAATAGGAATCCTTAGGTATATACTAGCCTTGATCTCTATGAATAGTCGATGGGGTATGATACTTTTGTTCACCATCCCAGCGACATTCTTCATCTTTTCATGGTTTGCGCACATATCTTGACCATGTGTTTCTACCATTTGTACCTATATATGTGTATTTCATCTGCATCTTGTTACATGTAGTTGATGTATAAAGAAAATATATAGCATGCCAAGTTGCAAAAGATGTTGGAGGCATTAGAACCACGGCATCATTTTGCCCGAACTTGGGAAATTAAGCTAAATTTAAGCTTGCAAAGAAATGAACTAGAAAGTATATTCAAGGTGCCAAAAATTGATAACACAAAGCAAAACACTACATTTTTTTTATAGGGTGATGTTATTTACACAAGTAAATTTTTACGATTCAACCGAGGTAAGAAAAAGGCAATGACGGGGTCGCAATGGTTTGATGAAAACACTAGAAATTCGGCTTCCGCCGTCGTTTCAAATTTTAAGCTATGCACATATCCGTACTGCGTGACTGAAGCTCATTGCATTTGAAATTATAATCATTGTTCTAAGTTCTAACGTACGAATTTTGACCAAGATAGGCTATAGAGTGTAACACCCTGAATCCGCGGGACTCGGGATGCTACGGGCGAGACCTCACAATGGGTCCTGACCCTTAGCCTGACAACAATTTCACTGGACCTTTCGACCATGGCACAGAAAAGGCGGAAAACTCCAAAACATTTTAATGTATGCGGAAACGAAAGAAAAACAAGTTGGAAACTCAGCCGAGTCCTCAAAACTATATAATGTGATACAATAACTAAAATCCGAAATATCCATAAAGTGACTCATACAAAACAAGACTCGAAAACATTCCCCGTCCTATAATGTACAGGGACCCCGGCTGTCCACTCCTCCGCCTTACTCGGCGGCATTCCTAACCTGCACATCGTCTACACAAGCGGTTTAAAACCGTTAGCTAATATTCTAGGCATTAGGAAAGCAGTGACGGCACAAACACAGGTAAAACACAAAACATAAATCACACACAAGCCGGTTTATTATATTCCATTACTTAGTCATATTTCAATCTAATTCAACTTCTTTTGTGACACGAGACCCCAATGGTCTCGCCCCGGTCCCTACTTACCGGCAAGGAATGGTACGGATGCATCCGTCCATCTAACCCGCCGGGCTAGTCGCCGAGAATCCCCTAGGCCTCGCAAGGGCTAGGCAGTATTGTCACCGCCCGTTATTATACACTTGGGCCAAATTACACAAATAGGGTCGGTGGTCCTAATTACCGGTTTTAACAGTTATAACAAAAGTAAACACACACCACCAATCAACAAGCAATACTAATACAGAGAATACGAGTTAAGTAAGTCCGGAGACTTACCTCAACTGATCGACGATCGGCCATTACCCGTTATCGTCTATATGCGCATACAATATCAGGTACTTGATCAAACGGGGAACATACCCATCAATACATTTATAATCTTCCGGGAACACTCGTAATATATTCTTAGGAAACCTAGGGTGAAAGTCTCTCATCGAACTCCCTAAGATTTTACTTAACTCCCCAAAGTTACCAAAATGCCCCTAACTTTTCTATAATTCCGAAAAGTTCCCAACACGGGTCTAAGTACCTAACTATATCCAGCAACGTCTCACAACCCTAAAATATCCATCTCGGGTGTGAGGTAACCTCAACTTACGTCCTAAGTCCCAAAATCCAACTTTAAGGAAATTACGGTTTTGACCCCGAATTTCCTGAAAATCCTAAAATGGTCAAACAGTCTCTTAACTTCCGGAAAACATCTAACTACATTTATTATCTATTAAACGACTCCAGACGGTTACTAGAGATTTCAGAACTTCTGATTCAAGAAGAAAATCCGTAAGGAACGTATTAAACGTCACCTAGATTTCTCAATACTTTAACCTCAATTTAACCACGTCAAACATTCCTCAAAAATTCCGAAATAACTCTTATGCATTCTAGGCCATGACTACAACATACGGGAAACATCAGTACTTCCCAAATCTACAACAACAAATCCGTACAAAATCATCAAGGTCTCAATCCTAACATGCGAGTTCTAGGAAACCGATTTTCTTCTAACTTTCCAAGGTCACAACTATTGATCCAGCCGTTGGATCGTCCTAGAATTTTAACATGTTATATACTGCTATGCCATCTACAATATATCCGAAAATCAGCCGTTGAATGTGATTAAAACGTACCGAAACGAGGTCCGAAGTTGGGGATTCGCACACGAGGAAAACTCGAGTTCCGGCTCGATTCCCAACAGCCACACGGCTGTTCCGGCTTGAGGCGGCGGTGGCAGAAGGGAGGCACGGCGCGGGACGGCAGGGACAACAAGGTCTCGGCCAAGATGCCTACGGCTCGGCCGAGATCCAAGCGTGGCTCGGCCGAGATGGCAAGGGCGCTGTGCAGCAGACGCGGGGGCGGCAAGGAGGTGGCGCGGCCGCGGCGTCACAACCGCGGGGGCGGCAAGGCAGGCCGCAGGCGCGGGACGGCCTGGACTGGAGGATCTCGGCCGAGATGTAGGGGCGACGAGGAGCAGCTTCCCAGGTGTGTTGCAGTGGGTGGTGGCCGTCCTCCAACGTCGGCGAGGACAGAGCAGGGGAGGGACGAGGATACCTCGGCCGAGGGAAGAAAGTGCGAGGTCTTCAACCGAGGTGCAGACCCAGGCGAGGCGCGGCCGAGGGCAGGGCTCGGTCTAGAGAGGGAGGGAGAAGTCTCGGCCGTGGTGCAGATTCCTCTTGGTCCCGGCGACAGGCTCGAGAGGTGGCTCTCCGAGGAGGCCGGACGCAGAGGGAGAGACATGACGAGCGGGAAAAGGATGGTGAGTGTAGAGGTGGTACGAGAGAGAGAGCGAGGTGGTGTGCCGGGGATGGAGCTCGAGGAGGGAGACGAGGGAGGCTGGCTAGGAGGGTGAAGCAGTGAAGAGTTGCAGAGGGAGGGAGACGAAGAAGGCGGTGTGCAGGGGCCAAGCGGCTAAGGGGCAAGGAAGCAGGCTAGGGTAGCTGGGCGGCTAGGGTTGCTGTCTTGCGTGCGCAGGAGTGCAACGCGTAGACCGAGAGGTCTCAGCTGGCCCTGCCATCTTGGCAGGTGGGCCCCACGTGGAAAAGCAAGGGAGGAGAAATAAAAGAGAAGAAAGGGAATAAGGGTACGGGATCGAAACCCGTTAAATAATTCCGTAACGGACGTTACGGCCGGAAAAATTTCCGGGCATTTCCGTAAAAATAATTTACGGTTTACGGGTCGGAAATAAATACCGAACATCTCCGTAGAATAATTTACGGAACGAGAATACAACGCTAATAATTTCCAAAATTTCCGGTCATTATTTTATTTTTATTTTTAAATTTTCCGGACTTTACATAGAGCGCATCCGTATTACGCTCTCGGGGAGCACTCTCACAATGAGCTCCAACCTCACAATCGTACTTTTGGAGGAAATGTGTGAAGTTGTTTGGTAGATATCAACCTCGTTTCTATATCATGAAAAAAAATTCTTTAATGTTATTTTAATTCAAAAAATAAAATAGATTTAAATTTATTTTTTTTTAGATTTTTAAATTATAAAATCAAGAAAAAAAACTCATATACCATTAATTAGTATTTATAAAATTATTTAATTTAAAATTTAATATGGTTATAATTAGTTTTAAATTTACTTTTATTTAATTAAAAATGTAAGTTTTTATATTTAAAAAAAATTTTCTAGATTTTTTAATTTATAATTATTATTTTTATATAAAGTATATTAAGAAAGAATATTAAAAAACAAATTTAATATGGGGATACCAAGAGAAAAAAAAAAACTTTATATAGATCCAAGATTGAATGACACCAATAGCAAAAAATCCTTTATATAAATGTTAATCCCGTTTTATATCATGAATAAACCCCCTCTTATTAAGATAACGAGTTAACGACCTCTTAGAGACTGATTTATCATTTCATACAAAGAATTATTCAATAACTTCCACAGATGAAACTAACAAGAGAAAACAAAGTTATTCCAGCAAATCGGACGCCACATCTCCTCGAATAATCAATCAAATCCAAATCTCACCTCCGTGTAAACATTCTCTTTCACTCATTTGGGAGCACTCATATGCAAAGCCACAAGAGAAGCATACGCACCGTCAGGTTTCTTCATAAGCACGTCATGTTTCCCTTTCTCCGCCACCACACCATTCTTCACCACCGCAATGATGTCCGCATTCTTAATCGTCGTAAGCCGATGAGCCACAACCACCGTCGTCCTATTCACCATAACCTTATCCAACGCCTCTTGGACAACTCGTTCCGACTCAGCGTCCAACGCGCTAGTCGCCTCGTCTAAAAGGAGGATCTTTGGGTTCTTGAGCATGGCTCGTGCGATTGCGATTCTTTGCTTTTGCCCGCCGGAAAGCTGGAGCCCACGCTCCCCGACGTTGGTCGAGTATCCGTGAGGAAGTGATGATATGAAGTTGTGGGCGTTTGCGGCTTTGGCGGCTGCAATTATCTCGTTTTCCGTTGCCACGCTGACGCTTGATTTGCCGTACGCGATGTTTGCGCGGATTGTTTCGTTGAAGAGGATTGGCTCTTGGCTTACTAAACCCATTTGTTGCCTTAGCCAACTTAGTTTGAGTGTTCGGATATCGACTCCGTCTATGCGCACAATGCCGGAATCCGGATCGTAGAATCTCTCGATCAGGCTTATCACTGTAGATTTCCCGCTTCCACTTTCTCCTACTAGAGCTACCGTCTGCAATCAAGGACGTCAGTAAGCAATAAGAATCAAATTAACCCACAAGACAACAAAGTGTTGATACTCCATTTGTTTTGGAAGTTGATCGAGTCCAGGCCGAGTAGCTCTAGTATAAAACAATTCTAATCGATCAACTTTAGGTATGCTATTCCAGTAGAACTAAACTAGTTTTGGTATGTTCATGTTTAACACGTTTATTAAAAAAGTTAACCTTGAATTTAATTGAGCGGTTGAAAGGAGCAGGTGTAATTCAGACAAGGACGGGCCTCAAAATAAAACAGTTATATTCTAGACTCGGAATCTTCCTACTTCAACTTATCAGGTCTCCAATGGTGTTTCCCGGTTAGGCTAACCAAATCATTGTCGTTAGGTGTTAGATTCTAGAAGGAAAAGAGTGGATATACCTTTCCAGAAGGAATGGTCAAGCACAAGTCTCTGAAAATTGGGACGTCTGGTCTATTAGGGTACTTGAAGCTTACATGCTCCAACGTGATATCTCCTTTGACTTTGTTCAGAGTCTCACCTACGTCACTATTTGAATCAATAGTCGGAACCCTGTCGAGAATGTCGAAAATTGAAGCGGCGGAATCTCTGGCCTTGTTGTTGTCAATGGCCAAGCTGCTGCTTTGAGATAATCCTAATGCTGATATTGTTAGAGCAAAGAAGACCTGCAGGAAAAAGGTTTTATAAATTTAGACCAATTGAACTACAGAAGGGCAGCTTTTGAGCTTCTATTCTTATATAAATTACCTTGAAAACTTCAGTAAATTTAGCCTTGCCATGTTGTATCAGTACAGCTCCGATGTAAAAACAGAAGGCATTCACACAGTAAAGCGCGAAGAAAGAGAAGCCAAAGCCAACTCCACTCATAAGTCCCTTACGAACCCCCTGTTTTACAGGCCCTTCACACTTCTTCTCATATAAATCCATGACCTTCTTTTCGGAACAAAATGATGCCACAGTTCTAATACTTCCAACTGCATCGCTTGCAACTTGGCTTGCTTCCTCATACATCGCCTACAACCAAAATGCAATCCCAAATATCAATTCAAAACTTAGTCCATGACCTTGTTAGTTTACTAGTTATCATAAGACTTGTTTGGTATCCATATCTAGATATCGGTTATGAATATCAGCAAAAAAATCAGTTCATGCCTAATGTTTGGTCTGCAAATATGAGAATATCTAAAGACACTTTTTCTCTATTTTTTTTGTTTAATATACTTACGAAACTTGAGGCATCCCATATCTTATATTTCTCCTCCTTCACAAGAGGAAAATCTTCATAAATTTCTCTCTTTTCGTGTTGTCATTCATATACTACAACCCGGCTTTATAGGAGTAGTGGATAAGTTAGTGGTTTAATATCCAGAATATGAGCAGAAATGGTAGAAATATATGGTCAAAGTAGAATATAACTTGTTCTAGGTTCAACTTACCTTTGCATCTGCACTAAATCCCTTCATGAATTTAGCTTGGAAGTATCCTTGGGAGAACATCACTGGTGACACTGCGAGGATCACAAGTGCTAATATCCAATTAGCTGAGAATGCTATTACAAGTCCTGCAGTTACCGTGGCTATGTTTTGCGTGATTAGCGATAGTTGATCGCCTACAATACCTCGAACATTTGAAGCATCTGTGGATAATCTTGCTCCAATCGCACCACTAGAATAAACACGAACTTGTAAGCTGAACTTAAAATGGTTACCAAGTATTTGTGAAGCAATGTTACCTTGAATTTGCAGGGTGATCAAACCAGCTAATTTCCTGGTGGACAACCCTTTCGAATGTGAGGTATCGAATGCGTCTTATAAGTCGGGCACCTGCAACTCCAAAGAAGAAATGCTGTCCAGGTATGGCCACTATAGTGGCGGCGGCAAGAGCTATGTAGATAAGTGCCCAAAAGCTTGAGTCTTTGCGTAAGAGAGCCGCCGGTTCATAGAAAATCTTGATAGCAGATGAAAGTAATAGCCCGGAAGTAGGGAAGATGACACCATGAGTGCATGCAGCAAGAGCTCCAAGCAACAACACTGGCCACTCTGGCTTGTTTAGGTATGCTAAACGTAAAATTGAAACCTTTTTTGGCTTCATATTTGCCTCCTCATCAACATCCCCTTCATTAATTTCAACAGGAAGTGGTATTCCATAGTTCATGGAAAATGAGTGATGTCCACTAGAATTCTTACTAATTGACCTTTTCATGGATAACCTCTGGCTTCCTGTTCTCTCCATAACTTCAAGATTCTTTGTATCTGCTTGTGCATCTTTTTCATTAGCACCCTGCTGTAGCTGAACTAGTTGTGAGTAAGCCCCCGAAGGATCCCTTATCAGATTGTCATGTGTTCCTAAACTCAGACAAGATTTTGTAACATTTCAGCTTGTGAAATGAGTTCTATGTCAGAAATATGAAACACAAAATAAATACCTTGCTCCAAAATTTTCCCTTGATGAACAACAGCAATTATGTCGGCATTTTTTATGGTTGTTAGCCTGTGTGCAACAACAACAGTTGTCCGATTTGTCATGATTCTATCAAGTGCATCTTGGACAATGCGTTCGGATTCTGCATCTAATGCACTAGTGGCCTCGTCTAGGAGAAGGATCTTAGGATTCTTTAAGATGGCTCTAGCTATGGCTAGTCTTTGCTTTTGACCTCCAGACAGCTGAGCTCCATGCTCCCCCACCATTGTATCAAGTCCCTAATTGCAATCACAGATGAAAAAAATACATGAATATGATTGTACATTGCAGATAGATGGAAGCTCAGGGAATCTTAGAGCTGACAGTAAAGAGACATCAACCTTTGGGAGTTTATCAATGAACTTTGCAGCATTGGCACGCTCAACTGCCACTCTAATCTCTTCATCGGAAGCATCTTCCTTTCCATATTTTATATTTTCCTTCATACTAGTTGCAAACAAAATTGGTTCTTGGCTCACTAAACCAACCTTCTCTCTCACCCATGACAACTTAAGCTGCCTTAAATCGACACCATCTATCAGTACTTTGCCAGAATCAGGATCATAGAACCTTTCCACAAGGCTAATCACAGTTGATTTTCCACTTCCACTCTGCCCAACAAGAGCAGCCGTAGTTCCACTAGGAATGAACAATGAAAAACCAGAGAATATCTGCACATCTGGTCTAGCGGGGTAACGAAAATATACATCCTTCAATTCAATCTCACCTTCCATTTCTTGCAAGACCGTCCCCTGTTCGCTAGCTGCATCAATCTTTGGTATCCTGTTGATTGTCTCAAACATCTTATACGCTGCAGCTTGTCCTGCTGCAAATGCATTTATACAAGGGGATGTTTGGCCTAAGGACCTGCTCTTAATCACAAAGATCGGAATAGGATATTATTAACTCATCAAATATAGCAACTTTTTGGAAAGGAAGGAACTAATATCATTGTCTCACAAATAAGCATGTGCATAAAAGTTAAACAAATTATTTTGAGCTTATACTTACATTCCACCAGTCATCATTGCCATAATAACATTGAGGACTTGTCCACCATTGTATCCTTTGTTTATGATCAATTTGCTTCCATACCATACAGCAAGGGAATAAGTGCAAAACACCAGAAAGATTACTGAACCAAGTCCTAAACCTGTGGCTAGCCCTTGAAAAACAGTAGATCTGTAGGCAACTTGTAACTTGTTATCATATTTTCTAATGGCTTCTTTCTCCCCTGTATATGAGGCAACCTGTATCCAAAAGAAATTAAAGCAGATGGAGAAAATGAATGTACAGTTGATCTTATATATGAGACTTACGGTTCTGATAGATCCCACAGTTTGCTCTACTACATTTCCTGCTTCTGCATAGGCAAATTGTGCACGGCTTGCCATTTTCGTCATCACTAGTGCCATCATTCCACCAGCAAAGACGAGAGGAGGAATACATGCTATCAAAACTACTGCAAGCTCCCATCCTCTAATGAAGGCAATTGTAAAACCACCGAAAAAGGTTGCCATGAGCTGTATGTACTTGCCTACCTATCATTAGAAACAATCCACCAATACAATTGTTTACCTACTAATCTTGCCATGTGAGTTCAAAACCGAATCTTTGACAGATTATAGTGCAAGAGTAATATGGTCATTCTATGGGTTGAGATGACATTAAGATCTCATTAACATAAAAAAGAAAATGCATTTACCTTTTCACCCATGGCGTCTTGAATAAGAACAGTATCTCCAGACATCCTTCCAATTACTTCACCTGTAGTTGTTTCGGTGTCAAAGAATGCAATGTCCTGCCTTAGGATTGTTCTCAAGTAAAGGCCACGAATTCTTGCACTCTGTCTTTCCCCCGTTGTAATCCAGCATGAAACCTCTGATTTTAAAAATATATCATTATGTGGCGTGTCAGTATTGTGATACAAACAAGAATAACCGAGGGGCAGTTGAACACTTGAACACTCTACAAACTTGTGATAAATGCAAATAAATTGCAATCTCCGCTATAAAGTAACTAATGTCTGCTATTGTAGAATCAACAACAAAATTTGGAAGACGTGTGTAATGAAACAAGATCCATCATGCTCGTCAACTTGTCATACATTACAATTTAACAATTCGTTTCAAAATTTGCACTTTTCTAATCCTTCCCAAGTATTATATAGTTACTGTTCAGTTTACCAGGAGAATTGTCCAAATGATTTTTTACATTGATATAATCCTCTTACTTTTTGGCCAATAATAGTCATGAAAACTCGAATGATTGAGTGGAAGCATTGGACTATGTGAAAACATCTAAAATCAATTGAACTAGTTGAAGAAAACTTTGGACATGGATGGCAATATATAAGGTAATATTGTGGCACATAAACTTGGGTTCACTATAGAATCTGGAATTAGTGGAATAGTAATCCTACACAACATCCAAATCTACCAACAGTGGAGAAGCTGTAAAAAACAAGACAAGAATTAGGTGTCTTATACTTACGTAGTAGGCTCATAATTCCTGCATAGATAGCCAGGAAGAAAAACTTCAACGAAACCTGCAATCAATGTGATAAATGTATCATACTCAAGTTGTAGAGGATAATTTAGTTTCGCCATTGTTTAATAGGGATATATGGAACCAAGATGAAGGTGCATGACATAATTACTTTTGAAATTTCGAGCACAACCTACGGTAGTGAAATTTTAGGAACTTGGAATTTGTCTAACCACAAGGTTGCTTGGCCCTTATCATGCAGTGAGACATTCCTCTTTTTTTCAATGATTTTTAACAGCATTTTTTACTTTATATATCTGGACAGTAGTCAAATAACGGAGGAAACAATTTTAAAGTGACAGTCACTGTGAACATAGCCCATAACATGGCTATAGCTAATTATATTGCCATTGAGAATGCTCGTATGAGACTCTAAGTATTAATTCCGGAAATAAGAATTCGGAAAATCATTGCAATCCCCTCCATTTTTTGTCTGCCACTACAATTTATTAACAAAAGTTTTCTATATATTTTTTTTAATCCTCAGGGAAATCCAAAAAAGGCATCCAACATAGAACTACTTATAAAGCAGCACATAAGCTAAAACACTGTCGCATTTTAGCATTGGCATTACAGCAACATGTCCTAACCACACATTCAACCCATACATATGAAATACGGTAAGTGATAGTGACATATCCATTTGATCCAAAATGGTGCGCTTATGAGTCAATCAGCGAAATGATGCGGTAGAGATCCTTTATATGTTAACCAACAAAGAAATTTTATGAAGCTAGACCTCAGCCTAGCTAACGTAAATTCAAAGTCAAAGGAATTAACAATATGCATCAAAGTATATTCCAAATTTATTTCGGTTACTTTTGCCTAAAACCCTAGATATTGGTTTCAAATTTTGGAAGACCATTCTCCTCCACCCCTCTTTTTTAAAACTAAAGCATCGAAGGAGGTAAATTTCATATATTATACGTCAACTCTAAAAGATATGCTAAGATGTACATAATTTTTCTATGACTGCAATGATATTTTTCACATTACACTTAACTATATTTGCAGTAAAGTCCCAACCGGTTGGAATATAAACTTCAAGTGTTGCCACAAGAGTAGTGTTCTGTTTCTGCAGGCATTTTGGTCAAGAACTAAATTCCCGTATCGTCTTTTAATAAATTATTATCCTATCTTTTCTGTTCAATTACAAATGTGAGTTTTACTACAACTACAAGTTATCCAGCACAAATCAAATTCCTCATCAAACTGTACTGATAAAAAAAATAGTCCTAACAAAATTTGATATTTGTTCCGGTTAAGAAGAGATTCAGAATCAACCATAATTTGATGTTTGATCCAGTTACTATTCATACAAATCCATCACCCTGAGTTGTATACAACTAATCTCCCTCCATATATGTGCTAAGAAGTCACGCTTTATAACGCATGTCTATATAGTTGAATCTGCACTTGCAAAATCAAATTCTCATCCTAGCATTCTCGATTGAGAATCATATTCCCCTGAAACACAGAATCGATGCAGCATATAACAGAGAACAGGACATTAATCTTCTAAATGAAAATTATGTTCGAATTCATATTCTAATACATCATATTCATATAACATGCTCTGTTTTTGCCTTGCGAGTTCTGACCTCCAATTTTGGAATAAAATAATATACAGTTATTTAATACTGAAATTCATCAATTTAATTCACTGCAGCAACACAGCTTAGCTTCCACTCAATTTAGATTCGTCTAGCAATAAATACACAATCTATCACCTCACATTCCATAACAAGAACAACGAACAACGATCAGGATCAAAACGAAAGTAAAAATACCTTAGAAACTTCGTGAACAACGTTCGTAGCATCGGAGCTACCAAACGAGTCGATGATCTGCGAGAGTACAAACGTCATGATCGGTTGCACGATTCCGTTAGCCAAAGCCGCAACACTCCCAACAATCATCAAAATAACATCAATACGATCGGCAAACGCAAACAGCTTGTAGAACGGGACCTTATGCATCTTCGGCTTAATTCCAGCCGCCTCTGTATCAGAATCCTTCTCTCCAATTCGCTTCGTTTTTCTCTCATGATCTCCCATTGTAATCAAACAACCAACCGAATATCCTACAAACAATTCCGATTCCTGTGCCGATGACAAAAGCGTCGCCGGACTTCAATTTGTGGCGGTGGAGGTGGAGGTAAAGGTGACTATAATATCACAAGATGAAGATGAGCGACAAAAAGTAAAGCGATCAGAGATGTAATAAAGATAGAGAGATTGGGGGAAGAGATGAAAGATCAGATTTGCTAGAAGATTTGAATTTCTTGTTGCATCAGGAGTGGAGGTGTCGAACTGTTATTTGTAATTGTTAGTTACAAATAACAGATCGCACCCTACACCGCCCCCACCCCCAACACCTTTTTATTTTCTCCGGCTAGTTACAAAGCGAACGAACTGGAGATTAAAAAGGTTACGGACCGTGGAGAGAAAAAAAAGCTAAAAAAAAAACTCACGTGTATAAATAGGACTTTCGTTACACTCGCCGTCTTAATCGCATATGTATATGTTCCCGGTGGTATGTTCTCTTTTGATAAATGCTGAGATTTTTATGCCTCTGGTGTTACGTCGTTTACTATATATAGTGTATGACCTATGAAAATAACTTTAAAAAAAGAAATATACTAATTTAAGTGAAATTAGGACTCCATTGCTACCAGAAGAGGGCGATGTATGTATGTATTTCTCTGACTTTCTCGTCGGAATACGTTGTGATGGATATTTATTAAACTACTACTATTTCCTATCAAATCTGTCTTTTAATAGATATCAATGTCACACATTGTATATATTAAAGTTTTAAAATGATGCAAACTTCCTCTCAAGTTCTAATAGTTAACCGATTTGAAGTTGTTCTTGGTGTTTTTGAGAAAATTCAATCCAAAAGCTGTTTTTGATCCATTTTCGAATCTTGTTTTTATCATAACTTTGGATTGGTAAGTTTAATTATGTCGATTCTTTTTGCTACATTCCTTATTTCATCTCTAGTTTCATATCATCGAATTTGTTTATGCAATTATGATATTTGATTTTACGATCATGGGTGAGTAGTCTTATATTATGATTTGGGGTAAAAACTCCAAATCTAAGCTATGTCCTTGTGAATTGATGTTGTGTTATTGGAATAATTGAGTAGCAATGCATGTTTAGTAAGCATATAGGAGAGACTTAATCCGTTTGACATGTTTGATCATTGTTTGAATCTATTTTGAATGTCGGATGCTAGATCCTGATCTATATTGTTCCTCTTATTCACATTATATATTTTCAAGCATGATTTTACATTTACTTATGGACCGTCCATTGTGGATGAGACTTACAAGTAATTCCATCAATGGTGATGATTGTTTAGATGCCTATCATGCTAGAGTTTTTGCCTTGCTGGGGCCGAAAGGATGGCTTGCATGTTTGTGATAAGTTTATCCATGCTAAACTAGGTTGAATTGTGTAAGCAAATAGCAAATACCATGTGATGTTTACATGATTTCATCTAGAGCTTAGTAGTGACTTAAAGTTGTCTACCAACACTTGAATAACAAACACCATGTGACATTAAGTTTAGCAGCATTAAGTTCTCAATCCCATATATAACACAACATCATTCTCACTTAGATTAGCAAAGATTTGGATGAATTATCCCAATATCCTAATAGTTTCCAAACCTCGATACTTGTTTACTTGCTAGCTTGTGTTTTGTATACACTCGATAGAAGTGTACCTACTATGCTTTCTCACTCGATCGAAGTTGACATAGTTACTCGATCGACGTTGAACTGTCACTCGACTGAAGTTGACAAAAACATGCATGTTTGTGATCACTTGATCCTTATCTTCCCTTTCCTTCCACACACTTTACATTTGATTAGAGACTTTCTTAGAGAAAAGTATGGACAACATGATCTCTTGAGATTCGACCTTGATGTGCTACATCATATACTTACATTGACACGGCCGTGCACGTGCGTTATTATATGGTCTCCCCAAAGTGTTCATTTTCTTTACTCATACCGGGGACATGTTAGTTAACCTTGCATTGATAAGAGTAAACAATACTATAAGCATTGCTCTAAACATAGCCATGAAACTAATTCTTTCTGTAAGATCGCCGGTTATCCAGAGTGGTGGAATAATGGCCGCAGAGTGACCGATTCTAAGATAGGTTCCGCACCACGCAAAACGGCCTCACAGGCATTTGCACCATCTTCATCTCCTGATGTTGGGAATCAAGGCTCTCTCTTGGTCACTCCAGATTTTCGAATGATAAGGTTACTCTCACTCCCGCAATTTAATATTTGAATTTTTAATGTCGGGAATGTAATATCCGAACTATTATAATTGAAATTCATTATCTAAAACTTAATATCTTAAGTTTTATATCCGATATTCAATAATCAAATCTTAACACTAGTCAAAACACTTAATTTTCCACTAAAATCTAGTTATTAAAATTTTATAATTATATGGACATACTTTATTACTTAGAATTCACCGTACAACCGTTAAAGACTCATTTACTTTATTTATCAATGGGAATTTTAAAATGAACTCATCGTACTCCACACTCGAAGTGCGAAATTTATGTCTAATTAATTCTACACGTGGAGTGCGAAACTCAAATTGAATTCAATCAATTCGATTAACACCCGAAGTCCGAAACATAAATTAATAAAAATAAAATTATTTGCCGATCGAACTGGTTTTACTCTCGAAATACAAAATTAGGTAATTTATAAATATTACATAGATTCATCTAATGCTTTATGCTTTATTAATCCTTGAAATTTTGATATTTCTGCCTTCTTTTTTTGTAAGAGTGAGTGTTTGTATCGAAATGATGATGTCATTTGCAATAGTTCCTCAAGCCTTATGGTTTGTTGGACCCAAATGCACATTTCTCATCATCTATTATTCTATTGTGAATACTTCTATTGCCAGCGTGACGATCTTATTGCTTTTATCTTATCCATTTGATGCTTCGTATATATCCACAAACCGAGCTTTAATTTCATACTTCTCGTTAAATTTACAGATTAAATCATCGGAATAAAAACTCGTTGTTAACTAAAATTTTCAAATAAAAAAATGTTAAATAATAAGCACTCGTCGACAGTTTGATCTCTGACATCGTGATGCAAAAAAGTTAAAACACTATTAATCAATCATCAAACAATATAGTTAAATCGATAATATAAATGAAAGTTAAGCTAAATAGGTGATTTGTAAGGTATTCGCTTTATGAAACAAGTAATTAGGTGTAACAATATTTTGTAAGAGTGTCAATTTGTAAGAGTATGCCAAATTGCAAAAGCACAATTATTTCACGATTATACATAAAATACATTTATGTTATTGTTTTTTGGTAGACTTTGAAGTTGGAAGTCCGTTATTTGAAATCAATTAGATACATTTCTTAAAACTAGACCTAGGGAATATAAAAATGACCGTCCAATCTCTCCGAATAAATGAGCAGATATGCATATATTTTTAGATTTATCTAGGCCGAAAAACTGGCCACATACTTGGTTTGAAAGGATACGAGCATGAGCTTGATTCCTTTTGATCCGCATTATTTTTTAAATTAATTAAATTTATATTAAATAAATGAAAGAAAAAAGTTTCGACAGCCCGCTTGAGTCATACTTCGGACGGGTACGAAAAAGACATGACCCAAATTTTGCTCGATCGGAATGAGAATCCGAATTTATCCATATCTATACGAAATGTAATAAAATTGAACAAGAATTTCAAATTTTAAAACGATACCAAAGTTGAATATACTTGGTGAGGGTGACAAATCAGACTCCACCCATTTTAATTGCCTTCCCAATATATCATTCACTATTTGTGGATCCTATTATTTTCAATTATTTTTAAATTTTCTTTTGTATAACACTTTAAATTATTTTTTCTCTTCCATTTTTTTAAATGTTATTTCCGTAAACTGAAGTGTATGTTATTAAGTTTAATTCGAATATATATATATATATATATATATATATATATATATATATATATATATATATATAAAGTTTTATGTCGACGGTCTACCTGGTGGATGTTATAACACAATATGATCTATATGCATGATACCAAAATGTTTATTCATTAGCTTTACACATTTTTTTTCCTTATATCAATTTATGCTATTTTTATATATGTCCCGAGAGCTTATACGTTGAGGACACACGTCTAGTGAGCCACACATAAAAACACGGGTTTTATACGAATATCAATCGACAATATGAAGAATAACTCGTGTAACTATATGTTAGACTCACAACTTATTATGTCATTTATGTGAAACATTTTATCCCTTACATCTCAACACTCCATAAGACAAAGTATTAACTACCCGAATTAGTTAAAACTTTAACACTCCTCTTCATCTTGTAATCTTGTCTCTCCCTATTGATGATTTTCTCGTTCATCGATCCCCATCATTACCACATTCAGTTCCATAAACCCGGCACACAAAACGGTAAAATATGGCCGAAGGTTTAAACATTCAAAAACGATTTCAACCTCGGTCTTTTCATTCGATTGTCCAACAGATTCCATAATAGGTTAGATTTGATTTTGTAACCGATGTGAGACACACATCTCACGAATCTAAGTCTTTGACGGTTATTTACTACGTACGCCCTCTCCTATATATGTTCTCAAGTCATCAATGTTGCTTTGTTGTGGCTACATCTGTACCAAAGAGCCCCACGCAGAAGTACAACTTTATCTTGGGGTCACACATATGCAATCGATCTCATCCTATAGATATAAAGAATCGAATCCATCACGTGAAGTCCCTGTGGGTTTATGGCTGTGTGTTATTATTTGCTCCGCCACCAAGAAACCCCTTTAGTGTTAAACTCAATAGTAGGTTGCCGATATGACAGATCATAGATGGGGTCATGTGTCAAACAGGCAACCCCAAGCCTGGCAGATAAAACTATTCTATTTTGATTACAAACGTTCGATCATGCGGAGGTCGGTTGTAATGTTTTTACTACGATAGTAAAATGAATAACGAGTCTAGCTAGTATATAATGTTGATGAGATACCCTTCTAATATAAATTGGTTTTAACATGGTTGGAGGATGCAATAGACCAACCTGATTCGGACCTATCAAGGACACACCATAATTCCAATTCAAATTATGTTAGATAATTGTACATCAGCCATATATACGTTTGTGTACTTTTGGATTGGACCAAATAGTTATGGTCCGGTCGTGGATAGTTATTGTTGGAGTCAGTCCAGTCTTAGAACGGATTATTTCGGTCCGGTTTCATACCCTTTTTACCTTTTTTTGTAATTTTAAAAAAAAATAAAACTAGTTGCGATCCGTTTAGGATTTGAATATGACCATATTAAACCTGTATAGTATTTTTTTTTTTACAAAAATAATCAAAAATTAAGGTGGGAACTGGGAAGAATCCCGCAAATCCCGATCCGTCCCGTCCCGGCGGGATTTCATATCCAAAAGTAGCAATCTTGTCGGAAATTCTTAGAAACACCCGTATAAGAACGAAGCAAAAGAAGCTCACTCTGCGAATCCATCAACTACGGAAGAAGGTTCATCAACTCAACCGCCTTTAACAGTTCTAGAAAAAACCTAAATATATTTGTGATTTGTTACAATTATATTTGAAGAGAGTATGCAATATGTCATTATATATTATTAAATTTAATGTATTTTGTTTTAAGTATGGTATCCACGAATGTTTTTGTGTGTAAATTGTAAATTTTAAAAACTATAAACAATTATAGATCAAACGGGATTGATCTCGTCTCATAGCATACCAGTCCCAATCGGAATAGGATCCAACATGATTCATCTAAAAAAACAAGGTCCGTATCGATCTCGTCCCATATATAAACGGGACGTGGGGTGACCTCAATCCCGAGTCATCTTGTCCCGTGTCAACCCCTCCTAAAAACGGGTCACTATGGTCCGGACAGTATTGTCCGGTTTATGAACCACCGCAAGCTGGAAGCTTTTGAGGTGCTTTATTCTTGTATGACTTACCTAATTTTTTTTTTATTATTTGAAAAGTTACGTATATTAGAATAGAGGAGGGGTGTACAGATCAATTCATCTATGACTGAGGTACAGGGAGGTAGGAGACATAATATAATACTAGAAGAAGAAGAGACTAGATGAGCTTAATGGCCAGTAACTTGGCCCAAGAGTGAGAAATGTTGGTTCTATCAGTCCAGTTAACAAATGTGTGTTGCTTGACCATGTTGATGATTTGGTTGGCACACTTAATGGCGTTGCAACGAGTGCTGTTAAAGATGGTATCATTAGGGACTTTCCATGTGAGGTACACAAATGCAGTGATACTTGATCTTCTGGTGTGATAGATAAGGCATTTGTGGTCTCCATGGCAAGCCCAGCCGAGCCAATCATGGAGGGTATGGAGTCTGTCAGGAACTCGAAGCCATCGCAGAACAATGTCCAAGACTAGGTTGGTGTAAGGACAATTGACCCAATGGCTTGCATACGGTATCAGTGATGACATGCCACGAGTAAAGTTTAACAATAGTAGGTAGCTTTCCATGGCCAAACAAGCAACGTAATAAAGCTACACTTAGGGATGTTAATACCACCCCATATCCCCTTGGTCAAGTTGAGAGTGTGGCCTCGACTACGAAGAAGATCATAAGTGATAAAACTAGATATGAACGATTTTTGACAAAATACTACAGATCTAAGTGATCTTGCAAAACAATAACGATTCAAACCAACAAACAAAGACTTGGTGACGCAGTTTGGGTTGAAACCCTACTCTACGGGATTTCAGGAGGGGAAATCCGTCCCAATCCACTAGGTAGATAGAACGTATGATTACAAGTAACAACAACTTCAAGACCAAATAAACCCTAACCAAGAGAAAACTAAACAAGAACAGCAAGATAATAGAAGCCAAATGGTACCAACGCAACTAGAAACAAGCTTCCATTGAAGCTTGTGTTCTAAATCTGATATTCCCACGAAACACACAAGACCGCTTCTCACTTTCTCTCTTTTCTCTCTTTCGCTTCTTGGAGAAGAGGAACTCAGGAATCGACCGAGGGTTTGCACAGTACCACCAAAGCTTTGTAAGGAAGCTTTTATACCTAGGGTTAATAGGAGACGACAACAACACGTGAAGGAGTCACGTGCCTTCATTAATCCAACAATGAGACGGATCAAGGCAAGCCTAGCAACAAAAGACCCAACTAGCAAGAATTACAACGGCAACCCCTTCATTTACACATATTTACACATAATAACTGAAACTTATTAAGTTTCCCATAATGGTACAATATACAAGATCACCATACACATTAGTGCATCTTAGGTTATGTTTGAATCATGTCAGGATATCATTTAACATCTTAAGTGTCCTTGTACATTATCAAACAAGTCCTAAACCACCAACTAATGTATAGGCATTCAAGTATATGTGTAATAGGGATAAATGATACAAGTATTTAAAGTTGTAGTAACTATATGTACAACCTATTAATTATTAACATAACAATAAGCTTCAACAGTCACTGGACCTAGTAATAATATCGAGAATAAACCTAGCTATACATGCTTTGTTCCATGATAGACCTAAATTTGTTAGTTGTATTAATAAAACGTGAATATAACGTTAAGAGTATTCTTTTGATAAACGTGAAAAGCATCATTTTTTCTATAAAAAAAGGACATCTATTAGGTTTATATTGTTTCATGCCCATAATTGTTTATTTACATGAAAAGTAATTATAAAAATAATCTCATTAGCAATACTTTTTTTTCCCTTTCATCTAATTATAAACGCTTTTTTGTGCATATTCTGTTAAATTTTATTTGTGTGATTTTGTGAAAAAAATAGCTTATTTAGATTTGTCGGAGCCTGGAGGGCAAAGGCTTATAAATGCAAGGCCTTGATATACCCCAACAGATTTTGTTAGAGCCCAGGCCCGTGTTAATTTATAAATAGGCCCATAATATTTAATCTATTAAAAATATTGGATATGGCTAATCCCGTCCATGTTAATTATATAAATAGGCCCATAATATTTGATGATCCAATCCGATAGTTTTTTTGAATCATCGGATAGGGATTTTGAGAAGGAAAAAAAAAGTTTTCCCCGGGGAATCTTTAGACACTGCTTAGCGAATAGGATATATTTTTGTAATCCGGCAATAATTACTCTGATATATGAGTCGGATATTCAATCTATTCAGATTATATACCTGAGCCGGTTAAAAATGTCGGTATCCAAATACTCAGATTATTTTTAGATCGATTTTTCTATAAAATGTCCGGATTTTCGAATAAATGGGTTTTTAGATCGCTTGCACACTCCTATCTAAAACAATAACATAGAATAATAACAGGTTTCAACAATTTTTCCTATTCGCTGCAACACATCTCGTCTCCATTTTAGTATCCACATATGTTTACAAGTGAGTTGCTACATCAACCATTTTTTAGATTTTCAATACAATTTTAATGTTCTACCTCCTTCAATTTCACCCGCTAAAGTTTACAATAACGTACCACCAAAAGGTGAATTATTTGTAACAAAACTCCAATAAAAACAACGCAAACATTACCACAACGCACAATTTCATCTCACATCGAAAGGCCAAATCACTTATTCTTCCGTCCTAGCTCCAATTGATTCCTGGTGAATTCTCATGTATTCAAGGTACGATTTCCCTTCGAGCTTGCGAGCAAGGTAACCTTTTAAGTAGTCAACGGTAGAGATTCTTCGAAACCGAGCCGGGTTTTCGGCGGTGACCAAACTCGGAGCCGGTCCGATCTCCAAATCCATGCCCGGGTTATGAAATGTAGCAACCGAAAGCCTCTCTTTCTCGTGGTCTACCACTCCCCGGTGCTCAATGCTTCGGTAAACTCCATTCGACAATATCTATAACATTAAACTTATAATTAAGGTTTAATTGAATGCATTAATTTTAGATCACAATTTTCTATTACTGTTTTATAAAATATTGCATTTTCCTTCTTTAATATATGTATAAAATTAGATAATGATCTCAATTTTAATAATAATTAAAATAACCCTCATTTAGGATATAATTTTATTTTCTCTCTATGATTTTCCTCTTTAAATAACTACAAACTTATTCAAGAAAGGATAGTTTCTAGACTTTATTCTACGGATTTTTAGGATTAAAGTAAATGTTTGTAAAATATGATCATTCAGTTTAATTTTTACAAAAAAATTATCTTATTATCTCACTAGTTTTAATTCATTATTAAAACAATTTATAATTTTACATAAATAGTTTGAGTTCATTTTTTTTATAATTGACTAATATTTATTAAATGAACGATTTATATTTTTCATTTCATACAAGAAGTTTAGTCAGTATTATAATCCAGTTTATGTAATAGGATAATGTGAACTTTACCTCCAACATATCACCAATGTTGACGATGAAAGCATCATGGATAGGGTTAATAGGAACCCATTTACCATCTTTCTTGACTTGTAGTCCTTGAACTTCGTTGACTTGTAGAAGAATCGTGAGGGCATCCCCGTCGGAATGTGGGCTAATTCCGATCACCTTCTCCGGCTCCGGGCACGGCGGGTAGTAGTTTATCCTTACTGCTTGATTGATTCCTTGAAAACACGCGTTGAAGTAGCTTCGAGTTTCTTCTCCCAACGCTTGTCCCAAACAATCTACGATTTTCAACGCCAAGTTCTGCGTTTCCGTTGCGTAACTTTCCAACGTTTCGCTATTTTCGAATAAATTGTTTATTTTTACATAAATATGTATTTGAAACCAAAAATAAAAAAGAAAACATGACAAAAATATAAAGCGGTTTATATATATATAATCTCAGTTATGTAGTCTAACTAAACCCACAATAATAAATATGTATTTTAAACTAATAGTTATGAATTATAATTAACAGTTAAGTAATTAACAATTAAAGTACGTAGGATAATTATGATTACCTAAAATTAGGAGGGAGAGAAGCGAAGAGTCTGGAATTTCTGATGAAGGGAGGATTGGTGGTGATGTTGAAGATATCTGCCCAGTCAAGCTGCTGCTCTTCCGCCACCACAAACGCCTGGCCGAAACCCTCGTGTTCCTCCGCCGTGTGCCGATACTTCTTTTTCTCCTCAGGCGGAAGGTTGAATAGCTCTTTCGCTTCCTTCTTGAATCTCTCTATTAGTGAAGAACTCACCCCATGGTTCACCGCCTAATCAATCATATAATAAAGTATCAATAATTTTACATGTTAATGTCAACTTATAATTTGTTTTACAATGAATAACAACAACCAAATTAGAGGAAAATGTTGTCCTCTATTGGGCTAAAGACTTTAATAGTTCGTATGGGTGGGTGGATCGATCACTTCTTCTTTCATCCAAACCTAACTCTGAACGTACGGTCCCGAGAACGTGGCTATGAATTCAGCAACATTGTCAACGTCACAACCTTCTCCTCTTCTTCTCAGAAGGACCCGGTTACCAGCAGGATTTGCATTCAAATAAATTGCCGACATTGTAAACGTACAATTCGAATGAAACAAGCAGTAATTCCTCAAAGGAGTGGGACCCGGTTTCATATATTTATTAATTTTTTTTTATTAAAATTGATTATGTAATACGGAAGCTGTAGAAGAATTTGGTTTTCTTTAAACTTAAAAATAACACAAACAATAAAAAACACAAAATCTTATATAAAACTACAATATTAAATAGAACTAGAAACAACAAGAAAGAACGTCAAAGGAGGCTGCATGGATCAAGATTTATTACTTGGAAGAAACCCCATTCATGGGAGGCAGAACGGAGACGTTGAAGCTCAGACGAGTCTCCGGCAAGGAGAAGCTGAACGTCGATGACGGGAACTTCGATTCTGTCGGACGGAAGGAGCGGAGGTTCCAGCGGCTTATCACAAACATAGCGAGATGGGACGGCGGCCAACGGCTCTTTGCTGGACACTAGCTCCTGAACACTCGGCACCGGCAATGACTTAATCATCATTTTTACGAAGAATCACGACACGTAGCAGGCTATTTTATTGAGGCTTCTATATCGCTCACTTGCGCATTTATCGTGTAGAATATAACTTCTTTAAATAGACTTCAATGCGTAAGCCGCAAGAAAACAAATATTAAGGGAATGAACCTACGTAGCCGTCGTAATGTAGTTGTGAAAATTTGTGACTAACAATCGAACACATAGTATTATGCTTATCCACATATTACTGAAGTCAAATTCAATTCCGCTTAAGTAATATATAAATATAAATCGGTGACTTATAATCAAACACATAGTTCATAATATTCTATAAATTACTAAAAGTAAGCTTGCCCACTAATTTTTAATATTCATTGCTTGAACACATCAACAAATAATCCTATGATTAAGAGTTTTTTAATAAAAAGTATTTAATATATATATTATGTAATAATCATATACAAATTTAAAAGGTATTTTATCGGATTTTTTTCCTAATCTCTATCTAGATGTAAAATGAAGATTTTTTTCCCATTTAATGCTCTTGTTTGATATTATTATATTTGTTAAATAATTTCTGGTATGAATAAAAATTATGGTAAATTTCGTATTTTGAAAAATGTAATTTCGTATTTATACATTATATAGGGATCTTGCCTCAAAATAAATCCCATAAAAATCGTTAAATTGTTTATTTTTTATTTTTGTTATTGAAAAAATAGTCAAATATAGTAAAATTAATAGATTAATTTGCGAAATCATATTTTTATCAATATCTACCTGTAAAATAAAGATTTGAGCAATAAATGACTTAAAACACTACAATTTACGGAGTAAATCTTTGTAAACAACATGTTACTAGTGTAATACCCGCACCTTGTGCGGGTTTTGAATAATATTGGGTTAACTATATTACTAAGTTATTTTATATTTTATATTTGTTTTGTTTTAAACACATATATAAACTTATTGATAAGTAATTACTTATTGGTTCCGATAAATAATATTAGATGATATTTATCGGTTGATAAAATAGAGATATAAATTTATCTACCAATATGAAAATAAATTAGAGTTAAAAAATAATGTGATGGTTACATAAAATATTACAAATTAAATGTTAAAATAAAAAGATTGATATAAAAATACTGTAAAAAAAATATAATATTTTAGATGTGGAATATTTTATAGATTAGTATGAGATTTATAACAAACTAATAAATATTGGATCGATTATATTTAAGTTTTAAATTCGTTAATTTCAAGATAAATAAATATCGAGCTCGGATCAACAAAATTTTCTATGAAAGCTAGAATTTCCTGCCATCATATATTCTAAAATTAATAGAAAATTAAAAACTAAATTTCATAAAGGATTTGAGATCTAAAGTTGTAAAACTGTAGGATTTAACAGATTAAAAAAAAAAAAATTTAAAAAGTAAATTAAAAAGAGATTCTTTGAGATTTTTAATAAAAATAGATTTTGCAAAATGTATAACATCCGATTTAACGAATTTGAATTTGCTTTAAGTTGACTTTTAAAACAAAAGTTAAATTTAAATTTAAATAGATAATTATATGTAATAGTTGTGCTACACAGCCTACACTAACACCAATTCGCCAATATCAATATCACAACTACAACTTATAGCATATCAAGTTATCATATGCTAATGTTCAATGTTTTGACTTTTGAAATTTTTTTTGTTAAATGCATAAGTATTTTATTTTTTCATATGTTTCAGAATATTCTAATAAATTATTCTCTAGATATTTTTATGCATGTATAAATATTCATAAATAGTTAATTTATATATGCATTTAGCAATATATAATAACTTCAAAGTTAAAAGACATGAAATCATCCTAAGTTCAAATTATTGCAAATATGATTCAAATTATTGCAAATATGATTATTATTTGGGGATGTAAATCACTAATAAAGTTCTTATATGTTATTGTTTCTAAATTCTCTTAATAAACATTGGACTCAATTATTAATAGACCGGATTTCAATAATTAAAAAATAAATAAAAAATCAAGTAGACTAAAATAATCAAAAAAAAAAAATAGTAGTAAACTATTTGTACAATGTAATTCAACGTGGGCAAATTTGCGATGAATCAAAGTGAACCAAAATTGATAGATTAGATTTTTTAACGGTGAAGAAAAAGAGATTTTAAATGAAAAATGAGAATGATAACCACCATCTGTTCTTTACAAGTTTTCATGCTCTAACTTACTGGTTCTTCGATTTTGATGACTCTCAAAGACTCACTGGTTGGATCGAATTCTTCTCAACTTCTCAACTACTAACGATACCGTGCTTTTTGTTAAAATCTTTAACCTCTTATCTTCAAAGAGATTTTGATAAAACCATATAATCAATTCAATTGTCAAAGACTTAACATCAAGTAATGTTTCAAAATCAATTAAATAAGCAACAATTAGACCTACAAATTGAGAGAAATAAAAAGAGATTACTTACTTCTGAAAAATGATGTGAGATTGCGTAGGAAAATTTTGTTAATCAATATAAACTTTGTTACCTCTCTCCCTCCTAATCTCTATAATCTTATACTGCATATTGTGGCTTTATACCGAAACGGAAAAACAGTATAATGTGACTCATAATAAAGTCTTAATAATGGCTATTGGAAATTTTGTTTGTTCAATCTTCTCTACACAATGAATACTAAGTCTCCAAACATTAAGACAAAGACTGAATATTTATGGTAACCGGGTTTGGTCACCTAGCCGTCCAAAGTTCTTTGACCTTTCTTCTTGAATTTGTGTATCTCGATTTACTTGATTTAGTTACCTAATAAGACGGCGGACGGAGATGTTCGAGCTTCAACAAAATCTAAGTAAGCTTTCTTATTCAAGCCCTTGGAAAGCTAATGAATATAAATATATATAGTAAAAGATGAATGGGTAAAATAAACTTGTGATGGAAGATTTAAGTATTACTTTATCCAACTTAAAGATTTGTAACAATTTGTTTAACAAATTCAAATTTGTTTTTTTGCCGTAATATTGGGCCGTTCCCGAATAATTAGTTAGAGGTTTTTTATTAGCCAAACAAATAAATTTTGATTCCTAACTGATAATATTGATTGAATATATATTTAAAAAGAAGCAAAGCAGTTTAGATCGAGTTAGCTTAGAAATGATTAGGCTTATATCATTTTTTTTATTTTTAAGTTAATAATGAAGCACAACAAATTTTTAAAAGTAAAAGATTCAACCGTAATTAGGACAAAATTTATTTAAAATTTCGTATTAATATATATGTTTTTTTTTATTGGTATGGATTATCTAATACTAACAAAATTAGATAAGGATTAAAGATAATTGCAGAAATTTTTTATTGGTTTTAAATTACGTATTTAAAAAAAAGTTTAGATTGACTTTAACCGTGGAGGCGACATGTGGCAGTAGAGGCTTGTAAAATTTCCTTTGGGCTGAGAAAAATCCTGGAGGCGACACGTGGCAATAGAGGCATCTGCTTTAATATATATAAGACTAGTGTATTACCCGCACGTGCGGGTTGAGTTTTTATAATTTATACGAACTTAATTGCAAGAAAAATATTTAAAAATAAAAAGTGTAGTGAAATATATATATTTGAAATTAATTAGTTATCTAATCGCAACTAAAGAAACTAAAAAAAATTCAAATTTTACAATATTCCGATTCTAAAATAAAATTTTGTTCCTTTTTTGTTAAGATTAAATTAGCTCAGATGAAATGATTAAAAAAACTAAAATAAAAAAGAAGTTTAAATACTCCGATTCTAGAAAACATTTGTTAATATTATATTAGATCGGAAGTTGTGAACTAAAACTCAATTTGATATGATAATTGTTGAGATTAAAGTGGATGAGAATTTCAAACAAAATTTAAAAAAAAATGATTTGGTAATTTCACCGCCACGTGAAAATTTAATTGATCAAAAAAAATATGTTTTAATAAATATCAATATACTTATATACTAAGCTTTACATGCAACATATTTTGATATATAATTACGCAAATTCTACTACAAAAAATAGACTAAAATACATTAGTTATAAGTATCCTCTCAAATAAAATAGTGAAAATCTATGCTATAATACGTAATGATATTCCGGTTTAGATATACCGGGTAACAAATATAATATAATTAAATATGAATACAACACATTTTTGTATTAAATATAAATTTTATTCTTATATTGAAAATATATTTTCTCCTTTTTTTCTAAATTTATCTATCTATCTATATATATATATATATATTGTTAGTTACTATATTTCTAATAAAAATATCTCTATGAACAATCACAAACTCTTAAGTTTGAACATAAAATCGAATGAATTTTAACTATAATCTAAAATCATATAATAGAATTAATGTACAAACTTACCTAACATATGTTATAACGATGCTCAATTAAGTAAATTTGGACATATTTATACCATAAAAAATATTGGCAAATATATTATATTCATGTTACGTTTTTCATAATAAAGAATCTACTTAGAACATTAATTTTATCATCATAAAAAAAAGTATGATATAGATGATCAATTATGTAGATTTTAGACATTTATACTTCTAGTTTCATCTTTTAGACATCAAATTTATATTTGATACAAAAAATGTGTCGTATCATATTACGTTTTTATTTTATTTTATTGGTTTTAAATATTGGTTTTAAATGGGACGAGGATTAGTTGGTTAGGATTTATCTAATACCAACAAAATAAATAAATAAATTAATTAAGAATTAGAGATAATTGCAGAAACCTAATTGATCATGCAAATTATATATATATATATATATATATATATATATATATTATTTTTTCAATTTTAACCGATGAGATTCAGACGTTTTTTTGATAATTGGTTAAATAGGTTCTTTTGATTATTAATTAGATAAGGATTAGAGATAATTGCAAAAACCTTTTTATTCGTTTTAAATTACGTATTTAAAAAAAAAGGTTTAGGCTGACGTTAACCGTGGAGGCGACACGTGATATCAGAGGCCTGATAATTTTTCGTTGGGCTGAGAAAAATCCTGGAGGCGACACGTGGCAATAGAGGCCTCTGCTTTAATATATATATATATATATATAAGATTATTCAATTTCATTTTAAAAATCAAATAGTCATAAACATGCATGATCGATAATTCTACATTAAACATTGTAACAACCCAAATTCTAGGAACTCGGGGAGTCATATGTTAGGACCTTACAATGCGTTCCGACCCTAGATTGACGATAATATTACATGATCTTTTACAAAGCACAATAAGGCAAAAACAAATAAAGTCTTAAACATGCATGATCGATAACATAAACGTGTAAAAGAGAAAGTCAGTCATCACTACATGTACTAGAATTCAAAGAAAGTACGAGTCTAGTTCATGGAAAACAAAGAAAACCCAACGTCCCGACTACCTCATACATGAACTTGGTTGACCACCGACTCCGGACACTCAACAATTGTCCTACCCTGTTGTATGTCTAACACAGACGGTATAAACTGTTACCTAACTATTCAAGTCACTAGAAAGAATCCAAAGAAAGTACGAGTTTTTTTAAAAGTATTTAGTATATTATGTAATAATGAATGTTTGGTAAAATGAATATGATTGTGGTTAAATTACAAAAGAATACGTGTTAAAAAAATTTTATAGATGAAAGAGATAAAAAAAAAGGAAGAGGGGTGAAAACAAAACTTTAGCCTCAATTATCCTTATAATCCTTATAATCAGTGTTTAATAGGATCACACAATTCCCATCAACTAATTTCCTAATTTTCATAATTTAATGTCTTTCATCTTCTTTATACCCTTGTCAAACAAGATTAAGATAATTATTCTACCATTTTCATCCCCTTGGTAAAATGAATAAGGATTAAAGAGCATACAATCTCAATTTTACTCTTGCTCCCTTTCTCCATCACTTTATCTACAATTTTTTGTAAAAACTCATTTCTCTTTTTTAAAATTTTTTTTTATCCACGCTCATCTTCATTTTACCAAGCACTAATTTCACTTATTCCTCTTAAAACGATTGCATTTCTTTTTTCTTTTTTTTTCCTAAATAATTTTCTTCATCTTCAACACAATTACGTAATTTTATGTTACCAAACGGGGCATATATACTACGAACGAACCCTTAATATATTTAGATTGGTTCATATCCCATAATTGTTTATTTACATAAACTTTTATTTAAAAATAATTTCATGAGAATAGTTTAGTTTCATCTCACTAAAAAGTATAAACAACCTTTTTGTGCATATTCTTTTAAATTTTATTTGTGTGTTCTGGAATTAAACGTGCTCGTTCGAGAGCATTTTCAAATTGAGTGGTCTCCTAAAAATTTTTTTCATAAATGCAAGGGCAGCAAGGCAGTGATGTACAACGACAAATTTTGTTAGACCGTAGGCCCATGTTAATTTTATGAATAGGCCCGTGTCATTTAAGCTATTTGAGATATCAGTTGCAGCTTATCTGATGTACTAGTCCTGATATCCGATCTAAAATATAACCGAATTGATGATTCGGATTCAAGAGGTTTTTACAAAACACTAAATCGGATAAAAATCGGAGTTTTGAGAGCGGAGCCAAATATCCGAATGATCTGGTAATAAGTACTCGGAAGTTGGATTGAATGTCTTAGTCGATGTCCAATCTATATGGATTATATATTAATTAAGTTAAAATGTCGTACATTCTTAAATTCCCATATCGAATTCGAATAGACTTTTTTTAATAAAATTATCGAATTAGACATTCAATTTCTGGTCGATTCGATCCGGTTAAACGCCACTATCTAAAACAGATAATATAAAATTACAAGTTTCAAACAATTTGCCTATTTACACAATCTTAGTCCACTCCGAACTTACCAAACTCGTAAGTAATAAAAGCTAATAATAAACCGATACATGATACATTAGTCCACTCCTAACTTCTTACTACAACATACCACCAAAAGGTGAATTATTTGTCCCTCAACTCCAATAAAAACAAACCAAACTCATCACTCAACAAGCAAACATTACCAAACCGCACAACTTCATTCGATCACATCGAATGAAACACCAAATTACAAGTTTATACCAACATCATTTTATTCTTCGGTACTAGATCCATTTGATTCCTGATGAACTCTCACGCATTCAAGGTACGATTTCCCTTCAAGCTTGCGAGTAAGGTAACCATTTAAGTAGTCAATGGTAGAGATTCTTCGAAACCGGGCCGGGTTTTCAGGGGTGACCAAACTTGAAGCGGGTCCGATCTCCAAATCCATACCCGGGTTATGAAATGTAGCAACTGAAAGCCTCTCTTTCTCGTGGTTTACCACTCCCTGGTGTTCAATGCTTCGGTAAACTCCATTTGACAATATCTATAACATTACACTTATAATTCAGGTTTAGTTGAATGCATTATTCTTTACATGATCAAGCAAGAATATAGCAATCCTGCAAACTAATGAAGAAAAATATATTATTTTATTTATTGTACATAATTCCTTAATGTTACAAAATAAGTGTTGTTGGGCCTACTTTTGACCTCAATTATATACTTACTTGTACGTCAAGTAATTTTTAAATAATAAGAAAGTCCGTATCAGAAGTTTCAGTCTGTATCCGAAGAACCGAATGCGGGTAATGTGCTTCTAAAAAGGAGAATATTACCTCTAACATATCACCAATGTTGACGATGAAAGCACCAGGGAGAGGGTTAATTGATACCCATTTACCATCTTTCTTAACTTGCAGTCCTTGAACTTCGTTGACTTGTACAAGAATCGTCAGGGCATCGCCGTCGGAATGTGGGCTAATTCCGATAACTTTCTCCGGCGCCGGACATGGTGGGTAGTAGTTTATCCTCACCGCTTGATTAATCCCTTGAAAACACTCATTGAAGTAGCTTCGAGTTTCTTCACCCAACGCTTGTCCCAAACAATCTACGATTTTCAACGCCAAATTTTGCGTTTCCATTGCGTAAGTATCCAAAGTTTCACTGTTTTTATATAAATTGTTATTCACAAGTAAAATAATAAAGCGGTTTTTATTATGTATTAAAAAAATAATTTCATATAAAAAAAGTTAACAATTTTTTGAAACAAGTACATATTATTATATGCAATTTAATAACATAAATTATAATAAAAAACTGATGCTTTGATGATTTGATGATGTCATATCAAAATATCATCATTTATTATTTAAAAATAAAATTCGTATTAAAGAAAATATCATCGTAACTTCTTGATAATATATGACAAGACCAGATGTATATTATAAAATAACATCAATATTATCGTTATAATTTCTGATTAAGAATTTTCTTAAAAAAGATTTAAGTTGTTAATACATGGATTTAGTTTTTTAAAAAATTTAGAGAAAAAAATATTCTTGACCACGAATTTAATAATTTAAAGGTAAATAAAAATAAACTATTACATATATATTTTTAATCTAATTAATCACACCTCTTATAACAACTATATATCAATCTATTTTCAATTTTATTTTCATCAATATTAATTAGTAATTTAAAGCATTCTTAACGTACCAAATTAATCCTAAATAACTTATAACTTATACCATAAAATATATTAAAAGCTCAATTGTGTGAAAAAAAGAAGAAGTCCAATTACTATTTGGTTGATTTTATAAAACAAGCTTTTTATGACTACCTAATAACCAAATAATTAAGATAAATAAACAATAATTAACGATCAAAGTACTTAGATAATTATGATCACGTACCTAAAAGGAGGAGGGAGAGAAGTGAAGAGTCTAGAATTTCTGATGAAGGTTGGATTGGTGGTGATGTGGAAGGTGTCTGCCCAGTCAAGTTGTTGCTCCTCCGCCACCACAAACACCTGGCCGAAACCCTCATGCTCCTCCTCCGTTTGCCGGTACTTCTTCTTCTCTTCAGGCGGAAGGTTGAATAGCTCTTTCACTTCCTTCTTGAATCTTTCTATTAGTGAAGAGCTCACCCCATGGTTCACCGCCTAATCAATCAATCATTCTATTTAAATACAAGTGAGAGAAATCAATAAACCCATGCACGCACAATTTTACTTGTAAATCTCAACCCATGCGTAGTGCCGGGTCGGAGTCGGTTCAATCCGTTTTATGAATAGTGCCTCGGATTTTTTGGGCCTTATTGTAAAACAAAATAGATAGTTATTATCAATGTGTTAACAACTCAGTTGGTAAATAAATATTTGTCCACTCGTTAACTTAGCCAATACAAAGTAGTTTGTCACAAATACATCACTATCTTTGAGGTACCAACCGTGAGTTTAAATAGGTGAACAATACATAAGGAAAAAAAACTATAAATTGAGTTGGATCAGCGAAAACAACGACCCAACATACGATACTTCATACTCCACAATACAACAAATTCTAAATAATTCAGGCGCATCAAGCGATAATGAATAAAAAAAAACTTTTACCAATTTTCATCCATCACCCATTTTTTTTAAATTTTCGGATCATAAAATTTAAATTTTTAATTAAATATGAGTAACATTATCGCCTCAACTAACAAATACGTGACATTAATAGTATTATACCAAGCGATCAATCATTTTCATGGATTAGACTAACATCATGGATATCCATTAAGATCTCCGAAACCCTAGAAAAAAAAGAAAAAAAAAAAAGTGATTATGTAACATTGAAGCTTTAGAAGAAACTGGTTTTCATTCTAGACTTAAAAATAACATTGAAAACTGAAAAACACAAACTCTTATATAAAAAGTGAAAGGAAATTGCATGATATATCAAGATTAATTACTTGGAAGAAACCCCATTCATGGGAGGCAGAACGGAGACGTTGAAGCTCAGACGAGTCGCCGGCAACGACAAGCTGAACGTCTATGACAGGAACTTCGATTCCGTCGGATGGAAGGAGCGGAGGTTCCAACGGCTTATCACAAACATAACGAGATGGGACGGCGGCCAACGGCTCTTTGCTAGACACTAGCTCCTGAACACTCGGCACCGGCAACGACTTCACCATTGTTTTTTACGAAAAAAAACAAATATTGACTACAAACAAAGGAAATCACGACACGTGGGAAGCTGTTTTCTTATGTTTGCTCACTTGCGCATTTATCGTGTAGAATAGTCTCTTTAAATAGACATGAATGCGCAATAGTAGAGGAATGAACCTACGTAACGTTACTAACGGAGTGATGAAAATTTGTGACCAACAATCGAACACATAGTGATATACTTATCCACAAATTACTAAAGTTAAAATACGCTTATATAATATATAAATAATAATTAGTGACTTCAAATTAAACAAATAGTTCTATAATAGGCTATAAATTACTGAAATTAAGCTAGCCCGCTAATTAATTTTAATATCCATTGCTTGAACACACAACAAATATTCCTATAATTAAGAGGTTTTTTATGAAAATATTTAGTACACTATATAATGATTATAAAAAAAGTTAAAAGGTATTTTGTAATAAAATTTCATGATTTATTTATTTAAATTATACTTAAATCATAACTATAATACCCAACATTAATCACCAAAATTTCAATTCTTAAATTCTAATACCTAAAATGTAATACACGTACTTTACTATATCCGAGATTCATATTTTAATACCCAATTTTTAAAATAAAAAAAAAAAGAAATCCGATAAGGAATGAAATCAACTTTAATACCACCACCAATAATTGCCAAATTTGATAGGAAAATTGTCAATGAAATTAACACAATAAAATTCAAAATAAAAAAGCTCATGAAATCCTATCTGAATTAAAAAATAAAATTAGAACGAACAAATTCGTGTATCTCGCAACTATTTAGTGGAGTATCTGGTTTTTTAGAAATAAAATAATTTTTAATAACGAATCAATCGGACCTTTAAATACGGCTATTGCATTCATCAAAAATCAAATCCATAAAATCCATAACTGAAAAACTAAAATAAATGATGAAGATGATTATGACATCAAAAAACAACAAAATGACATTAATGTAAAAATAAGGAAGAAACACAATATTAAATGGGAAAGACCAAAATCGTGTTTCCATAAACTCAATTTTGACGGATCAAAACTTGACTCATGTATAACATCCATCAGTCCGAAATCACTGTGGTGAAATTATTAGCCTTATGCAAAGAAAAATAACTTTAACTCAGTCATAAAAGCGGAAGCTTTCACTCTAAATGCAGGTTTACAAGAGACAATTAGATTGAAGATCAAAAAGATTGAAATCGAAGGTGATAATTTGTGTGTTATCAGGACACTCAAAGGCTTGTGGAGCTGTCCGTGAGATGTCGAGATGATTATTTTCGACTCCAGACTGAATCTTTGTTTTTTTAACGAAATTCAAATCAGACATGTTTTCAGAGAAATCAACATGTTTTCAGAGAAATCAACTCCAGACTGAATAACTCCGGACTCAGAGAAATCAACATGTCTAACCGCTTTCTATTTTATTTTTTTTAAAAAAAAACTTTAATACCAATTTTTCTGGTCAAAGTAGTAACCCTTCCTTATGAAGCCAACCACTAGTCAAGTAAGAAATCACTCAATAAAAGACAATGAAATGAAATCAGGTAAGAAATCAAAGAAACAATAACATCCACTGAATCGATGCGCAACCAATAATCAAAACCAGAAGAACAATGCGATGAACAGTGAGGAATGAACAATGCGATGAATAGTGAGTGATGAACAGTTGTACTTAATCGGTGAGCAAAGCCTAAACGTCTCCCTCAATTTTAATTAGATCTCATTTTTAATATGAAATTTGCTACTTATGTTTACGACACCAAAAAGTAAATTCGTAATTTGTCATGCTAAGGCTTGTTTTCTATATAAATAAAATTCTAAATTTTAATTGAGTTTTAAAAATGTATTTATATTTAACTCGTTTAGAAAGTGAACGAGATTGATCTGAATCCGAGTTGTTCGGCAACTACTACTTTACAGTGTTAATTAAGCCGAGCGAGGCACACTTTGAGATGTTAAGCTCGACCAGTTTGTAAACGAGCCGAGCCGAGTTCGAATCGAGTCTAATTGAATTATAACCAAACTTTAAATTTTTTTTATATTCGTCATGAAGTGAACTAGTTGATTCGAGTCTGAACTAAGCTAAGGTTGTTGTGTTTTGTAAATAGATTTGAGTTTTAGGTTTTAGGGGTCTGTAGGGGAGTTGAAGTTGTAGAGTTTTGTGATTGTGGTTATAAATTTTTTAGATTTGGGATTTATAAAAAAAAATTATATATTAATCATACGAGATGTAAAATGTAAAAGGATTCCTGTTACGTAAAAAGACGGTTACCCTAAAAATAGGGGATTATTAGACGTACCGGCGAAAATCACTATTTGTCACCGTAACTACACACTTCGCGTGCGTAGTTGACCGGTTTCCAACTACGCATACGGCGTGCGTAGTTGGAGTCCGAGAATTTTTTATTTTTTATTTTTGTAATATTAACTACTACTACGCACCCAAGTGCGTAGTTACGGTGTCAAATAACAATTTCCACCGGTACGTTTAGAAACCACGTAAAAATATTGTATTTTTGTTTGATTATCATCATTTTATAAAATTAATATTAATCTTTTAGGTAAGTTAATATAAACGAAATAGGTCGTGGCCTGTTGCACACTCTTTTTTGTGTGAATTAGAGTTCTCTCTAATCCTTAAAATATAAAGATAAAATAAATATTCTTTTCAATCTAGTCATGCAAATTATAAAAAAGATAAATAAATAAAATCGGAGATATTATAAGCTGATGTTAAATGTACAACAATAATTTACTAGGTGCATTCATGTGTATTCCGACTTCAAAATTTTGAACTTCAAAGTGGAGTTTAAATTAAATTTAAGGTCAGTTTATTTGTATTTTATTTGATTTAGAAATTTTAAATTTATTTTTGTGAGTGTTTATTTGAAAATTGATTTATTTTTTATAAGTTTATTTAAGTTTATAAATTATTTAAAAATAAATTTATCATATAAGGTTATTTTTGTTTCGATGGGTTTAGTTTTGTTTAAAATCATATTTGACCTTGTGTTTTCAATCCTAATATTTTTTGTTCATCTCCGAGTATTTCATGTCCTGCTAAGAAATTATCTCGAAAATAAAATATAAATTCATATAAACTCATTTAGTTTGCAAACTCGAAAATAAATCAATCTCCAAGTAAACAGACCCTGCCCGACGAAAGAATCTCTTTCCTACTGCTATTCAACATTTCATTACGCGCGTCGGTCCCAACTATTAAAGTATGCCCTTTCCTTCTATTAAGAACACACTTGACTCCAAACCCCTGTCAACCTTTCTGTGCAACGGTCCACCAATAGTAGGAGAAACGGACTAGGATAAGATTATACGACAGTCCACCAATAGCGGGAGAAAAGGGACTAGGATAAGATTATAGGACGTAAAAAAAAAAAAGTATGGATTTTATTTTAATTTGCACGTTAGCCTATTGCGCTCAAATTATATTATAATAATTTTAATGTAAGCTCAGTTGATCAGGGTTACTCTTCAACATTTTGTAATTCATTGTCTGTGTCCTAAACGATTTCAAATTCATATCTATATTCTATATATTATAAGGGTAATAAAGTTTATGTGTCTTATACACAATTGTTTCGTCTACCTATCACAACTTTTATTAAAATTATATTTTACTTTCATTATAATTTCATTCTTCTTTTAAAAAAAATTGAACCAACTTCTATTAAAATAAAATTTGTGAAACAACTTCTATTAAATTTTAGACTTTAATTTTGTTGGAACTACAAATTTTATTTAACTATATATTACGTCTACATTTTACATTTTATATAACTGTGATAAAAGAATTCAATCTGCACGACAATGTATAGTGTTTCTGCAAGATGAATGACCCCTAAATGATTTTCTTACAACTTCCTTTCAAACTCTTTTGTACTCCAACCAACGTTCAACCTCTCGTAGATCACCCATATTTCGAGATGTTTACGACATCTCCATCTACGATTTTTGTTGCTTTATTCTAGATCTTTTAGATGTGTGATGAATGTGATTTTGGGTTTCTATTTATAATACATGTTCTCAAAGAGTTCGCATAAGGGAAGCTCATTAACATTGACTGTGATAATCATCTAACTATTGCCGAAGTCAAGCCTTTATTTGGCTCTATTCGACCAAAGTTGTCCACACGTATGATACACTTGAATGGATAAATGTATGATAAGAGTGTCATCTGAGTTGAGCTATTGAGTTTGAATTCGAATTTTTTGTTCGAGCTTTTTTTTTAATTAAATATATATATAAATAAGTTATATATGAACATATTTTTGTTGTTTGGTTGAGTTTAAAATCGGTTTATTTAACTCGAATAACATAGATCTCAATCTAACGTTAACTACATGACCCAATATATATAAACGTTGTTACCATTTGCAATCAATCTCTCTTAAATTTAACAATTTTGATATTAACTATTATTTTTAGTGTAACTTTATTTATAACTCGTATATTATTCGTGTTTTGCACGAGATTTTTTTAATTATTATTTGATTAAATTTCTATTTAATCATAAAAGTTTTTGTTTCGAAAGACTATCATAAAAGTATTAATGGTAACTTTTTTTTTTGTTGTTGTTTAAAACTTTTAATCTAAAACTTATTATATATTGTAATATCTTTTAAAGATTTTTAATAGATATTACGTGCGTATCCGCACCTTGTGCGGGGTTGGGTTTCAATAAGTTATATATATTGAAAGATGGGGATTCGGAGAATGAAATTGCATATTATTATGCTTTTTGATTGAAATAGTTCGGTTTTGTGGTATATCTTAACACATAATTAATTAGATAGTGAAATTAAATGGGTATGAAAAACCAGAAAAATTGGTAAAACAACGGTGATTTCAAGTGTAATGAGATATGTAAGATGCTACCACAATAGATTTCTTTTTGTTTGAGATATGTTTTAGATAGGTTTCGAATCTTCATAATTTTCAGGAATAAATAAGTTGGTTATATAAAAATTAAAAGGCAAAAAAAATAATTGGGTAAGTAAAAATTGAAAATCAAATTTTTTAGAAATAGCTCTAATAAGTTAGTAATGACCCTTAACTTTGTAAAAGTTTGAGCTTCATCTTCTACTTGTAACCCGCCATGTATGATATCACCCGAGTAACGCGTGTTTCGCATCTAAACATAAACTATGTGAACTCAATAAATGCAATGCTTGCATAGTACATTAGTTTCTACTGACGACATCGATGGATGGATGCTACTCATCTTTACATCTCTATCATATTCACATTTTACAATAATTTCAGATAGTGTATTATTATTATTATTATTATTATTATTATTATTATTATTATTATTATTATTATTATTATGAATAAAGGTAAGAATTGAGAGAGATAGGAGAAATACAAGAGGGACAGCTTGTCCAAGATTATTCCAGTACATAGAACAAGGACAATAAAGAGAGGGAGAGGAAATGTACAGACAGTTAAAGGTATTAAGTGATAGATATAGGGGCGATCTAGACTGAGGAGAAACTTTAACTATATCTTGGTTGTTCGTGGCTGATCAAACGATAAAATATGGTTGATGGGGCTTTAGAAATGGATGCGGAAGCGTACGGTCGATCCGATCAAGATAGATTGGATCTTCCACGAGATGGAGCGGGATAGCTGATCCTTCAAAAAAGATCCTCGAGTATGAGTTCTTGGATCAAAGACTAGATCCAAGATAGATATTTGAGGAGGGGGGAGAAGAGTGATGCCCAAACCAAGAAGAGGATTTCTCTTCACTATTCTTGAATTCAACTTAGACATGTTTTACAATGAAGGCCAACACATCATTATATAGAGGGCGTTGTCTAAGTACGGGCTAATAGAATTGCATAAACGGGAGGCCTAAGCCCAATAGGAATTGCCTAAAGGGGAACCAATAAGAATTGCCTAGGGAGGTCCAGTGAAAATACTTAGAAGAAGATATTCCACAAAAATATTCATTCTTTTATTACATAATTAATAAAGGAAAATAAATAAAAAAATGACTCAAATGACAAGCTTCATGTCATGGCTAGACATGCCGCTTGCGGGGTCCTCTTAGCCGGATAGACGGATGACTCGCCATCCGAGGACATATCATTAAGTGTATCTTCAAAATGTTTTCCCAAACCATATCATCTCTATTTCTTGCTTTCCAGTGAAAAACAACAAAGTTTCTCACCGTAGTGATTGTGTTATAGGCGCAGATGATGGGGCTATAGAAGTTGTTACCAAATAGATTGTTATTCCGGGCTTTCCATGTACGGTAAATGAGGGAGATGATGGTGGCACCTCTGACTTCCCACATGAGTTCTCTTTTTTTTGAGCCAAAGTAGCAAAAATCCTTGATCAAATCATTTAAAGTGTAGAAGAGGTTGGGGATACGAAGCCATTTCAAGATGATTGTACAAGGTAGGTATAAGGGCAGTCAAACCATAAGTGGGAGAGGGTTACTAGTTTCAAGTTGCAGAGTTTACGGGTAGGTTCAGTAGCAATCTGCCAATCGACTAGTTTGTCAAGGGTGGGGAAGTTTCCGTGATAAACCATCCAATGAAACTACATCTTATGATATTTAATTTACCCCAAATGTCAATGTTCTTGGAGAAGGTGAGATTTATGACATGGAGGATGTTATAGATATTAACAGTAGAGTAGGAACCTTTGTTGTTTTGCAGTTAAGTGATGAGCCCAAGAAGGTTTGTTTTGGAGAGGAGATCGTTTCTGACCTTGAGAATTGAGTTTTAAAAAAAGCTGTTAGAGCTCTTAGTAGAGCAGGTCCAGATGTTGAAGTGACTGAGGTAGTGAACTGAGATCCAATAGCTCTAGATGTTGTCAACGTTTGCGTGGATTTCATAAATACATGCTCTATTCCAGGAGAGGAGTTCCTTGAATCCAAGCCCACCAGCACGTTTGGTGCGACATATCATGTTCCAAGCCACAAAAGCCCTGTTACTATTCTCCTTGCTAGACCAAAGGTAAGAACGAAGAAGACTGGTGATCTTCTCAAGAACATTAGAGGTGAGAAGGAAGATGGAATTCCAATAGTTTTGGATAGCAAATAAAACTTATTTGATGAGTTGCATTCTACTAGAGTATGACAGAAGTTTGGCATCCATGAGTTGATCTTCTTAGTGATTTTTATTGATGAGAGAGAAATAATCCGAGATTGATAATCTTTTGGTACCTAAGGGAACACCCAAGTAGAGAAAGGGCGAGGAAGCTCTAGGGAACCCATTACTAGCATCAATGGTGTCTTTATCAGTATCCGGGACCCCGCTATAGAATATCGTGGTCTTGTGATGGTTGACATCAAGACCAGAGAGATGGCCAAAGTCATCGGGACTTTTTTTTTCAAGATAAGGATAGAAGTGATGTCTCCTCTGAAAAAAAGCATAATGTCATCAACAAAGCAAAGATGGGTTATACGGGGTCGCAAGCACTTCGGGTGAATATTGAAGTTTGGGTTAGTAGTTCTGGATTGGAGCATGTGGGAGAGATATTCAATTCCGAGCACAAAGAGGGAAGGCGATAGGGGGCAACCTTGATGAAGGCCTCCGAGCCCTTGAAGAAACCTTCGGAGCTACCATTGATATTGATGGAGAAGGTGGTAGTGTTGATACATTCACGAATCCAATTGATTACCACAGAGGGGAAGTTCCATCAAATGAAGGATCTGAATGATGAAGTCATGGTCAATGGAGTCAAAAGGTTTCTTGAGATCAACCTTGATTGCACTACGGGAAGGGATGTACTTTATGTCATAGTTCTTCAGGATCTCTTGTCAGAGGAGAATGTTATGCTTTATCGAGTGGCCTTTCACAAAAGCACCTTGATAATTCCCAATAAGTTTAGCGAGCAGGGGACTAATGCGACTAGCAATGATTTTGGATATGGTTTTGTATACTACATTGAAGTAGGAGATGGGTCTGTAGTGTGAGAGAGAGGTAGGGTTATCGATCTTGGCAATCAGAGAGCGTAGTATGGTTGATTTGCTTGAGAAGACGACCATGGTTGAAGAAGTCTTGAATAGCCTCACAAAAGTCGTGTTTCACTATCTCCCAGGCAGATCTATAGAAGTATGCATTGAAGCCATCAGGTCTTGGAGATTTATTGTCTCCTATAGAGAAAAGAGCATCCTTAATCTCATTAGGGGTAATAGGAGTAGTAAGGATATTTGCATTGTTAGTACCAACAGTGGAAAAGCCGGTAATGGGGGACTGTCAGGGTGAGGAGCGTGGAAAGGTGATTTGAGAATGTTTGCGAAATTACTAACCATCATGTTAGCAATCCCATCGTGATTGTATATAGGCCGGCTATTATGATCAAGGACTGAGGTGATTTTGTTGGGAGCTCTTTTGGATTGATGATGTTGGAAAAAAAAGGAGTTGCAATGATAACCAAACTTGAGCCAATTAATCTTTGCAAGTTGAGTACTAGTGGCTTTGAGATCATTAGATGTTAAGGTAACGTTTGAAAGGAACTTTCTTTCTTCGATCTGGAGATTAGTGTCAAGGGGGATTCTCTTAAGGCTTTCTTGGATATGCTTTAGATTGCTTTTGAACTGTTCCATTTTAATCATAAGACCTTTAAATTTAGCACTGGGAAAGCGCTTCAGGATCGACTTAAGAGTCTTCAGTTTCCTGGTCAAAACAAACATAGGTTTCCTTCATTGTGGCACGACCAAGCAAGTTGGACTTTATCCATGAATTCCTCGTGGTGAGTCCATGCATTGTTTGAATCGAAAAGGAGTTTTGCGTTTTTGGTACAGTCATTCAAAGAAAGGATAGCAGGTGAGTGATCAGAGATGTTTGGCAGGTCAAAAAGAACTGAGGATCTGGAAAATAAGTAATTCCAGTTAGAGTCAATGATGACTCTATCAAGCTTGCTACAAATGCGAGTACCAATTTGTTTGTTGCTCCAGGTGAGGCGACAACCAGAGAAAGCGTGATCGGAAAGGTTTGTGGAAGGATCCAGATTCACGTTTTACAATAACTTGAGATAGTGTATTGTTTTAAGTAACCAAGCAGATCACTTTCATGGATGTTATGTTCGAGACGAAGAAGTTCCGAATTACCAATTTCTTTGTTTGCCTTGTTGGTAAGAACTAAAGGCGCCTGTTTTTTTATTGACCATTTTAAAAGAAACCATCAGTAGATTAAGATATTTAGAACACAAAGACGGAAGATGCTAAGTCACTACGTATAAATGGGAGAAATAAAGAATTGTGAATGATTATACATACTTCCACTTTATATAAATGGCGTTGTAATGGTCAATGCATGAAGATTTGCTTTTAGTTCCAACGTGTTCTGCAACATCACAACAAATTATCTAATCCATACATTTTAATACCTTGAAAATACAATAAAAATAACGTTCGTGAGAAAGGTTCCATTCTAATATTATCAAACCTATAATCAAATGGAGGTTTGTATCCAAATTCTTGCCGGAGAATAGACATATTATTCCCAAATGAAGTATGTGCCAACCAATTTGAAAATTTAAAATGAGAAAGGTATACAATACCTGATTGAGTTGTTTGATCGATTTTGTCAATATATTCATAAACTGAATATAAAAAAAAAAGTATTAAAGTAATTGAAAACAGAGTGAATCGAAGAGGAAGACGAAGAAAGCTAACCTAGACCATTGTAAAAAGTTTGGTATAAATTTATAGAGATATTAGATAATTTTGGAGGTAATATAAGAGAGAGAAAAAATGATCAATAATCTTGGGAGAGATTTTAGGAATAGTTTAGATAGGAACCTATATTAGTTAGAGATATATCATTCGTGCTATTAATATATTTGTCACTAAAACGTTTTTTTTTACCATAGAACATCATTTATTAAATATTATCTTTTTGCTAATTATGGTTCAGGTAACACCTAAATTATGAGAACTCGGAATATTCCGGGTTGGAACCTCGCAATGGGTCCCAACTCTAGTTTGACAACCAGACACAAATAAAAAAACCGAATAAAACCTTAAATATGTAAAAATGTCACGAAAGAAAGGAGCGACAATCAACCATCAAACGAAACGTGACATAATCTAAAGGAAAAAGAAGCGAATCTCATCACTAAAATTATATCAAAACCTAAAACGACTCGTACAAAACCGGATTACCACCTCTCTCCGGATCCCTCAACAACTACCTACCCTGCAAGATCTAGTAACGACGGTCCACAACGTTAGCTAATAATTCAATATATAAGTTAATATTAAGTAGTACATACACACGCAATACGGAAATTAAACACATAACATGCTCACACTCAATCGTATTATTATCTTCAAATAGGTGATTCACTTCTATTAGTTTAACTTATAGTGTGGCACGAAGGTCCCCTGACCTTCGCCTCTGTCCCCGTAAACCGAACGGAGTGGATCCAATGCATCTCACCGTATACCGGTATGGACTAGTCGCAGAGAGCCTCCCAGTCACCTGACAACGTTGGGCAGTGATGCCACGTACGATCCGTTCTCATACACTTTGGTCTACTTATACCATAATGTTGTCTTACTCAGGTTATAATAATAATCACCCAACATACACACTACAATAATAAACACCCATATATGTATCATGAGCTAAGCAAATTTGTAAGACTTACTTGAACTGATCCGCTATCCGACTAATGCTAAATCTCGATTCGCAGGTAAATGATCTCAACAACCTGATCAATACGGAAGACGTCTTAACAAAATCATTCTATCAATTATGAAGCTTCCAGAAGGTTTCTAGACTATCTTAGAGATTCTTTTAAAGAAAGAATAAGTAATCATAACTTTTGTAAAAATTACCAAAATGCCCATAACTTTTCCTAAATTCCGAAAAGTGTCCAGAACGGGTTAAAGACCCTCACAACCTTAAAAAGATCCATAACGGGTTTGAGATATACTTAAGCTTAGGGGTGATCATAGGTTCGAAACCGAACCGAACCGCAATAAACCGAACCGAACCTAAAACCGATTTTCCTGAAACCTTGGACCGAAAACCGAACCTAAAAAATTAGGTTCGGTTTCGGTTTGGACCTAAAACCTAAATTTTGAAATATTAGAACCTAAAACCAAACCTATTAGGTCGGTTTCGGTTCGGTTTAGGTTTTGGACCTAAACGGACCTAAAAAATATAAACACTACAAGTATCGATAGATAAATATCAGAAATATGAATTATCCAAATCCAATAAAATGATAAACTTTAAATTGCTAACAATTTTAAAGCCTAGAAAAATAGCAATCTCATAGAAGCATCAAGCAGACGAATCCACAAATCCACCGCTTTATTCAATATCGACGCTTCACATCTACTAATCTACATGATAAGAAAATTATAGAAACACATTAGATAATGTAAACTCATTTACTTATTCATAATACTTATCACCAATCTAGCATACACATAAAGTTTATGACTAAACTCATTCATATTCTCGTACTTTCTAAAAAAAAAAAGGTTTTCGGTTTTATTGTCGGTTTCCGGCTTTTAACCGAACCGAAACCGATTTCTTAAAAAAACACGGACTTTACTTATTCATAATACTTATCACCAATCTAGCATACACATAAAGTTTATGACTAAACTCATTCATATTCTCGTACTTTCTAAAAAAAAAAAGGTTTTCGGTTTTATTGTCGGTTTCCGGCTTTTAACCGAAGACTGAACCTAAATTGTCGGTTTCGGGTTCGGTCTGGACCGATATTGTCGGTTTCGGTTTGGTTCGGTAAACCGAATCGAACTTGCTCACCCCTACTCAAGCTTACATCCTAAGTCAAAAATCCTAAATCATACTTCTTGGAGAAATCGATCACGTACCCCACTTTAAGTTACGATAAAACACTTCTATTGAATACCAAAAATTTTGAGAAAAAAATCTTAAACGTATTATACCATGTCTACTACTAAATCCCAAAAAATTCCATAAGATCACCATAAAAATCTAAAGTTGTCAATATATACACACTTAATTTCATACTTAGTCAAAAATCCTCCAAGTTCCAATACTTCACTAGATATCCTACTTCACAATATCATAGATCAAAATCTAACGGTTGGATCGACTCCTGATTTTTATACTATAAACTACATATATCCATATACAAGATATAAAAAATTCAAACGGTAGAAAATAAGTTTAAGATACATAATGATGATCCTAAAATTCCGACTGCTAAGGCACTTAGGTCGCAAGTTCGATTCTCTCGAGCGTTGATGCTGAAACAAGGCACGACCAGAACAGTCACCCGTTCGAAACCTAGTAAAAGCACAAATTGTAACAGCCCCAACCCTTTGATCATGAGTTCGATACTCATGGACAGCAAGGCCAAGAGAAGAAGGAAGAGGTTTGGCATACCTCTTCACTTACGGTAACAGGAAGAGAAGCGAAGCTAGCCTCCCGGTACTCGTTCCCGACAGCCCAAATTCGAGTGGCTCTTGCTGTTCGACTATCAAACTCGAAGAGGAGCTCATGGTTACCAAACCAGAACAAGCACCTACGGTGGAGGAAAACAAGAGGGAAGGAAGAAAGAAGGGAAGAACACTGCTCACCTTCCGATGCTGTTGCAGATGATGAGAAGAAGAACAACCGGGAGGAGGAGCCGCTTGCTCAGATCACCGCCCTGATGTCGTTGCAGGCCAAAAAGAAGCCGTACACTCTTGGTTTGCCTGCAAAGAATGGCCACAGTTCCGGCTATGGAAGGAGAAGGGGAGTTCGAAGCCGTCGCCGGTGGTCTGACAGTCTCGCCCGAAAAAGAAGAGGAAGAGAAGGAGGCTCTCGTTTCCGGCGTTTTTTGAGCCGTCTGTTTCGTCTACCCAACTCGGTTGCAGTCAAGGAAGCAGAGAGGAGAAAGCGTCCGATCTTCGTTCGTGTTGAGATCCTGAAGAGGATCTCGCAGGAAAATTCGGGAAGCGTTGCCCGCTGGTTTCACACGAGGAAGGAGAAGGAGGCGTGGCCTGATGAAGTTCATGGGCCTAGAGAAGCACATGGGCCTGGAGAAGGAAAGAAAGAAAGGGAACGGAGTGGGCCGGGAAAGAGGAAAGAAAAGCAAATTGGGTCAAAGAAAAGGAAACAGCAGGCCGGCTAGGTATTGGGCTGAAGGGAAGCAACTGGGCCGGAGCAGGAAATGGGCCGTAAGAAAGAATGAAAAAGGGTTGGGCCCGGAAACCTTATAGGCTAGAAGAAATTTCAAGGTAGGTGAAACGATTAAAAAAATGTTCTAAAATTCGATAATGAATCGGTAATTTGACCGCTTAACGGAATAAAAATTCCGGTTATTATAGTTCACCGATGAGGTTTTATTAATTTGACCAAGATTTAAATTGGTATGAATATTTTAGTTTTTAAAAATGCATCGGAAGCTAAAAACAATGGATTTAGCGTAGACCAGGTTTTTACAAAATAAACTATGTATATATGTATATAATTATTAGTTAATATTTGAGCCTATATATTTAAAATCTTAATATATGTGGGAAGGAACGGACATAGCGGGACGAAGAAGGTAAGATTCATATCCTGTTTCATATATTTTTTCGGTGAGACGAAATTATAATTTTGGATGCATAACCGCCAAGATCAAGAAAGGGAAGGGACAGAGATTTGTGGGATTTTGTGCTCAGCCTTAGCTATAGGGGTGTGAAACCAGATCAATCCCGGAGACTGAATATCCGACGATTTTATAAAAGCTATATGTGAATCGGTCCGAGAATATTCGAATATGCGACACTTTTAATCGGGTAGGATATTTGATTAAAATAGTCTTCACCGGATCAATAAAGTATATTCAATCCGTGTTTCTCTCTCAAAACTCCTGTATCCGAGTCGGTGATCCTAAAATCCTTCCGGATCAACCAAACCCGGACAAAAAACATGATTTTGTCCTACCCGATTTGGGGTTTTCCTTGTCTACATATAAACAATGAAACAAATTGTTAAACACAAATCTCACTTATCCAAACTTGAAATTGTGTCCAAACCCAATAATATTTGATTCCCAATAGCCAATTATTATGGCCACGTCTTGCCATATATAATCACGTTCCAACCTCTCTCTGTCCAATTCAAGCTTCCCTCCAATGGGAGATTCAACGTTGAAGCAAACTTCTGCAATTCCTCTCATTCTCCTCTTCCAAATCCTTATCTCTTCTCTTCCAACTTCATTCTCCTCCGACACTCTCACCTCATCAGAATCCCTCTCCGCCAACCAAACCCTCATCTCTTCCGGCCAAACCTTCGAACTCGGATTTTTCTCTGCCGGCGACAAGAAATTCTATCTCGGAATATGGTTCTACAATCTCCCTGTCAAGACCATTGTTTGGGTTGCGAATCGAGACTTACCCTCCAAATCATCCTCCGTCAACCTCAAATTCGGCGACTCCGGCAATATTATACTCGCTGATAACGCCGGCACGAGTCCCGTCTGGTCCTCCGACAACGTCTCTGGCGACGATAGCCTTATACTTCAGCTTTTAGACACGGGAAATTTAGTGATTCGTGAAGCGCAAGATACAAACCCTGATAATTACATTTGGCAAAGCTTTGATCATCCTACTGACACCCTCTTGTCCGGTCAGAAGCTCGGTTGGACCAAGAATCCTGGTATTCTTCTTATTCAATTCAATTCAATTTTTGGTTAGTAAATTACAGAAAATTCACTTCTGATTGGGGGCATTTTCGGAAAGGTAGTGAATATTACAAAATTGCGGTAAATTGCACAAAACTATTTTTAGAAACCGGTATTTATTTTTTAATTCCTGTAAAATACGAAACTATACAAAATCACCACAAATTTGGATTTCTCATTGAAACAACCACTTACAACTATATCATTCTTGATAAAGTTTTGAAAATGTTAAATAGTTATTTTAATTTTATAATTTTGAATTAACTAATTTATTATAATTTATAAGAGTTAAGGATTATATAATATAATCCTTTTCAACATTTTTTGACATACACAAGATTGTTGTGTAGTTCACGAGTTTTAAATTATGATTATAACTTAATTATAATACTCAAAGTCTAATTCATCAATTTTAATTCACGGTATCTAGTACCTAAATCGTAATGCCTAAATTCAATATTCAAAGCTTACCCAAAACATAAATTTAATGTGTTAAATTCAATAATCCAGTTTTAATGTCCAAAATATATACCTGAATATATTTTTTTTACACCTATATAATAAAAACCCTTTTCACCAAATTTGAATGATTTTGTGTAGTTTAATATTGTATGGGTGATTTTCTTTAAAATATGACTACTTATTTTAAATGGTTTTGTGTAATTTACCAAAACAACTACCCACCATTGAATTTGTTTGCAAAATACTAATGACAAAGACTTTTATTATATTAATGGGTTGTTAATTAATCTGGTTGGTTTGGTGTGATTAGAACTATAAGTTAATATATATTGTTGATAGATGCTTTATAACAAAATATGTGTTTGAGGGTGACATTTTTCTAACACAATTTAAGACAATAACGTATCTTTAAACATATCATGTGTAGAACTACACAAATTTGAATGATTTTGTGTAGTTCAATATTTTACGTATGTTCAAACCTAAAAAATAAAAAGTTTACGTATGAATTAATTTGGTGGATTAGTACCGCTGCAAATTCACACGTCTGTATAAACTATAAACATATTAGAAGTCGATTTTATGATAGAAAGTCGCTTAAGCTCGATTTACCCCTGCAGAGTTGGACCGGTTTTTGACCTCATGGGCTAGCCCGAATGATCCATCGTCAGGAAACTATACCTTCCAGATGAACCGGTCAGGTGATCCGGAGCTTTTCCTAGTAAAATCGGGTACCGAGCGAATCCACCGAAGTGGACCATGGGTCGGGACACGTTTCAGCGGAATTCCGGAAATGAAGTCCACTATGGCCCTAAACTTTACCTTCAAAGACACTCCAGAAGAAGTTTACTACTCCTTCTTTCTCCTAGACCCGTCGTTAAAATTCAGGGTCGTTTTGGAAACGGCTGGTTACTTTAGCCGATACGTATGGGTCCCAGACAGGAAAACATGGAACCGGTTCTGGTTCGCCCCAAAGAACCAATGTGACAATTACTTACCATGTGGACCCTATGGGGTGTGTGACGCGAACAAACTGCTGGTTTGCGGATGCCCCCGAGGGTTTACGCCCAGAAACCCGAAGGCTTGGGGAATGAGGTATTTTCATCTTAGACATATGATTTCCCTTACTCTTAATTTTCGTAACAATTATAAAGTACCTAATATTTGCGAATATGTTCCCACCCAAAAAGAAAAATTTGCGAATATGTACATTATTATGTAGATATGGCTATAAGTTTATTTATTCTTAGGTATTCTGGTGATGGGTGTGAGAGGAAGACGCAACTCGAGTGTAAGACTGATGGGTTCTTGTATTTAAAAGGGATGAAGTTGCCGGAGTCGGGGGTGAATGTGGTGGTGGATCGAGATAAGACGTCGACAGAATGCAAGGAGATGTGCCGGAAAGATTGCAATTGTACGGGTTATGCTAATACGGAGGTGGTGGCGGGGGTGGGGAGTGGGTGTATAATGTGGAGAAGTGATCTTTTGGATTTGACAACGTTTGGTGACGTAGGTGGACAAGATCTCTTTGTTAGGCTTGCTTCTTCTGATCTTGGTAAGCTAATTTCCCTCTCAAGAACTTGTTATAAATTATGTTTCATTCAGTGTAATCGATGATATATTTTAAAATCGAACTAGGTAAACGCGAATAATCTTTTTGTCCATAAATAGCCGGACTTTAGATACAAGTTCAATTATATCCGGACCGTTCAATCAATTTAAAATGTTAGTTCTCATATTTTTGATTTGAGTCCGAATTTATTTAGGTTCTACTTGTTAAAATAAATTAACAAGTAGATAAATAAACCCTAAAAAAAATAGGATTCACTTTAACATATTTGTATATGCCTTTATAATGGAAAGCAAAACCATAAGTTAAACTGTTTACAATTGTTTGTTAAACAGATCCTAAATTTTTTCTACATGTAACACAATAATTTTTTAAAATAAATTTTTTTTGCATTAATGAGCTAATTTTCAAAAAAGTGTGATTCATAAACCAAATTATAAATCTAAAATTTACCAGCTGATATACAAAGAACAAATTTCATAAAATAATCACTCTTAAATAAATTTTCTTATATTCGTGCGTAGCACGTAACTATCTATAAGGTAACACATTTGATATATGTAGGAAAGTTCCTAAGGTCAATTGTGTTTGTATTTAAATCTATATTTATAATTTTATTTCAAAATTTATATATTCATATTTTCCCCGGTGTGCTTTCATGCATGAATAGAAAATTTGTGCTGGTTTTATTAATTTTGTATCATACTTTATTTTGACCTCTGATTAATATAATAATCTTAATAAATTGTGGCATGTAACTACTTTGAGTTGTTAATTAATTTCAGTATAACACGGTTAACACCTAAGCATGGAGATGGATTATAGTATTAAATGAACAATTATGTATGACTATTGTTAATATTTTAAATTTGAAGCCATCAATAATGAGTTTATTAAACATGGCTAAAAAAAACTCAATTCTGGTTTTATATGTAATATCATTTTTGAAAATAATAATATTTAAATATTTTCCATTTTTATATTTCTGTAATACATTAATTTTATGTAATTTATACTATAAAAAATGGATTATTATATTATAGGATTCAGCCTGCCGATCTTTATAGGATCGACCGGCCAAGATCGGAATTGGTCTGGTTAAATTAGTGTTATGCATATCATGTGTTGTATTATATTGTATTTGTTATGAACTATGGTAATATTCTTATGTTATTATCTATAGTCTATAGATAAGCTTCAAGCTCAAATTATTCTTGTTGATTATATTATGCACCTCCTTCCCCTACTTGCAATTTATAAAATAATTTCTTAGGGGTCGTTTGACTATAACTTGAAAAATAAATTGAAAATAAATCTAATCTATTTACATATCATTATTTATTTATAAAATTAATCATTAAAGTGAATAACTTCTCAATTTTCAAATTTATTTTCTTTTTTCATTTGTTTCCGTTATGTTTCTAAAATTGCAACCAAACGAGAATTATTTGTTAGTAAGCCAATCATTAAACAAAGAGGTGCGTGATCGGTTTGATCTGATTAGAAATCCCGGATACTGATCCGATGTTTCTATAAAAGTCTGATCCGATTTTGATTATATGGATATCCGATTAACCGATTGAATATTCGGTTAGGTTAGTTGAACATCTGACCTGGATATCACATCCGAATAATTATATTTGGAATTGAAGGACATGATTTCTAATTTTAACTTTTACTTAAAATTCCGATCCGGTGATCCGAAAAATCACCCGAGTCGAATTCGGGTCGGGATATTATTGGATTCAGATTTTTCATATATGATATGTTTCTCACTTCTTCTTTTTTTCAATTGCTCAACCTGGTTAAACGTTGAAGCACAACGCATACTCGAGGGAGGAGCCGCCATGTCCGGCGACCATTAAAATAAGATAAAATTATGAGAATAAATTTAATCAAAACCCTAAATTATTCAAAACATGATAGAGAAACCCAATAATTAGAAGTAATCAAGCATAAAGAATGCATTTCATTCTTTTGCATAGCTGTCTTCTTGTAATCTCACTGTCTTCGGCTGTTTGGTGATGAAGATCGCATATCTGATATCTGTATAGAATCTCACTGAAGAAATCAAATGTTGTTTAACTACTTTGATATTCAGCATGTCGAACACGTGTTTAATGGAATAAAAGCTACCCACATCGGTTACAAGCATATAAAAACCCTAATATAATTAGTTTTAGGTGAAAATTTACACAAGCGATCGTTCTTGTACAATTTTTAGTTTTTACTGACTGTTATAGCTTATTGACTTCCACAGAAACTTCAAAAGCTAAAAAAGGTCTGATGATCGGTGTTACTGTTCCCATTGGAGCTGCTATACTTGCTCTAGTAATAGCTGTATGTTTTATATGCACGAGGAAGCGTAAATCAACTAAGAACACCGATCAACGAGGTACTTATATAGAATTGATTGTGATTTGCTGCTTCTTTAATGAATAATTATAAAATTAAGATATAATGTGTTTTGTTCAGCAGCAGTGAGATCTGTTACTACTGAAAGAAGTCAAGAAATTTTACTGAGTGGAACTATTACGTCTGTCAAGCGAGACACATTCGTCGACAATGGAACTGAAGACTTGGAGCTGCCATTGTTTGATTTTGATGCTTTGGCAATGGCTACTGAAAACTTCACAGATGATAACAAGCTTGGACAAGGTGGATTTGGCTGTGTCTATAAGGTACTTTTGCGCTTGAGTTGCTAGATCTGTTTGTTCAAGTGTTGCGGATAACGATTTACGGGGTTTTATTTTTGTTATAATCAGGGAGTTTTGGAGAATGGACAAGAAGTAGCAGTTAAAAGACTGTCAAAGGAATCTGGACAAGGAGCTGAAGAATTCAAGAACGAGGCGAAGGTGATCGCGAAGCTTCAGCATCGTAATCTTGTTCGGCTTCTCGGATGTTGCGTTGATAAAGATGAGAAGATGCTTGTTTATGAGTACTTGCCAAACAAAAGCCTTCATTCTGTGTTGTTTAGTAAGTTTAAGCCGTGTCTTGTTGTAATTGGGCTTAACACGTATGTGCATTAAATTTTATTTTGATGGGCAGAAAAGGAAAGAAGCTTCTTACTTGATTGGCAAAAGAGATTCAATATCATATGTGGGATAGCAAGAGGACTTGTGTATCTTCACCATGATTCTCGACTGAGGATTATACATCGAGATCTTAAAGCAAGCAATGTTTTGCTAGATCTTGAGATGAACCCGAAGATTTCGGACTTTGGTATGGCAAGGATCTTTGGAGAAGATGAAATGGAGACAAGTAATACTCTGAGGATAGTTGGAACCTAGTGAGTACAAAGAATCGAATCTCATCTTTTCCTCTTTTTTCCGCAGATCTTATTGAAGTACTACTACTGACTGGATCAATGTTGTGTTTTGCTTGTGACAATTTAGTGGCTACATGTCTCCTGAGTATGCAATGGATGGGGTTTTCTCCATAAAATCGGATGTGTTTAGCTTTGGTGTGCTCATATTGGAGATAGTCACAGGGAAGAAGAACAAGGGATTCTACAACAAAGATCATGAGCTAAACCTCCTTGGATATGTAAGCATAACAACACTATGTATCAATTTTTGTTACCAAGGTTTCGGTTTTCGAGCTGATCTATGGGATGCTCATGTTCTATACTCGGCTTATTTAAGGAGACCTGACCAATCTTTTTTCAAGTCAATCTCAAGGCGGTCAAGTAGCTCGGCTTACATAACAACTCTACTGAATATTGACTTATGTAGTCAACTTAGCTCATATAACAAACCTTTAGAAGATTGAAGATTGACCCATGTAGTCATTTTTAGGATTGTTATATGAGCAGAACGAGCTGAATACTGATATGTTCATGTTCAACTTGTTTAGGTACAAGCATAAAAACATGCTCATACTCGGCCTATTTAGTCAAATAAACGAACTCAAATCGAGTTTTTTTCGCCGATCGTGTAGCTCTGCCCATATAACATCTAGATACAATCATACCCGATACCCATACAATATCTGATACCTTTCCGGCCCTAAAACTAACTAACTAAACTGTTTCGCAGGCATGGAAGATGTGGAGGGAAGGAAAAGGAACAGAACTACTAGACTCATCCATGGGAGAATTGTATTCAGCACATGAGGTGTTGAGATGCATACAAGTAGGGCTTCTGTGTGTGCAAGAACGCCCAGAAGAAAGGCCAACAATGTCCACAGTGGTGCTCTTACTGAGTAGTGATTCAGCTTCTCTTCCACGACCAAAACTCCCTGGATTTTGCATGGGATGGAAGCCTGATGATGAAGATTACCCTTTTAGTCAACAAGATGAAACATTCACTATTAATCAGGTTACAATCACTATGGTAGATGGTCGATAGCACACTTTGTATATGCATCTATTCTTATAGGAGAATCTAGGGTTTGCTTTTGATGGTCGTTATACATTTATTCCCATTTGGTTGCAATTTCGGAGACAAAAACAAAAAGAAAACGAATCTAGTTTAATTAATTGTCATTTTGATATGCTATAGGGAAAGAAAATGAAAGAAATGAAATTCATTTCATTAACCGGTAAGTAAACTAGATTTTTCTGATTTTTTTTTCCGGAGTTGCAATTGAATTTACCGTTATACTTTATATTACTTCTATCCTGTTTTTGGATGAATACATCGTTTATTTATATATTTATTATTTTATTTATAGAATTTGTAGTACATAACTCAAGCGAAATGTAAAGAAGGAATAATGCAAGTATTATAAAACATAACTAAGCTATTTTATAGTGTCGGGAATATGCCTCCTGTTAACAATTGGATTTTGTGATAGAATGTCATCGGACTTATATGTTATATCTCTAGCGCACATGCTCGTGTAAAAACAATTGGGTTTTCAGATAGAGCTTTGTTGGACTTTTGTGCTATACATCTAACACATGTGTTAAGTACACCAGCGACTCCAATCTAACTATAAAAGTATAATTGCATCCGTGCAATTAACTTAAACTTATGCATCTAAAACTCAAAATTTTGTGTTATACATCTAGCACATGTGGCCATGTATAAACAATCGGGTTTTATGATAGAACTTTGTCGGATTTTGTGTTATACATGTAATGCACGTGTATGATCTTGTGTTCTAGTACGCACATAACTCCAATCTAACTATAAGTGCATCCGTGCATAGTCTTACGATTAACGTCTTTACGCCTTTAAAACTACATTAAACTTATTTGTTATAATAACCAGATTTTTTTATATTCCGATAACTGATGGAATTAGAAGGTTTTAATCGAATAAAAACGAACTTGATCGGTTTCTTTTTAATTCCTTCATCTCTAGCCATCTCTTCCTAGCCCAACAGGGACCAGGCCATTACCCAGTAAAAAAAACACTACCTATATATCAGCATTGAGAAATTGAGAACTACATACAGACAATCTGGTACACAAGAACGATGAATGAACAAAATATTCACTCAATCTATTTATTCTGTAAATTATATTACGTACTAATAATTAAGTGATACAGACCATGGATATATCTATAACCAATTTCCACACCGAATACAAAGGTTTGTGCCTTTCTGGTAACAAAATATCAATATCACATATAAATCACTAAAATATATTATCACTTATTGCTCAGGATTACATGTACAAATGTAGACAAATATCTTAAATGATCATTTCTAATCATGTCATGCTTGACAAAACTATATATAAATGCTCATTAACTACAATCGTAACAATCAACACAACAAATAAACAACAAATCATCAATGGCAACATCGCAAGGAAGTAAGAATGTCACAATAAGCGTCGCTCTTTGGATGACGCTAGTTTGCTTGACTTTCATGTCCATAACCGTTGATTTGACCACCGCTACTGGTATATATATATATATATATATATATATATATATATATATATATATGTAACCCTACTTGTGTTTTTTTTTTCCGAGTTATAAGTGTAATCAAGAAAATTTTAATGGGTTGGATTTGTATTTCATAGGAGAACGTACAATGAATACAAAAGATGAATGCATAGTGACATGCAAGGATTCATGTGTGCAACATCCTGGTGTACAACGTGAAAAGTGTTACGAACATTGCGATTCGTATTGTATTCCTACCAAAGGTATAACTTCCGTGTTCTAGAAGATCCCCTGTCATTTAGACTTTTTTGGATTATTCTAATAGTCAATATTTCGAGAGAAAATAAATAATTAGTGTTTACTAGTTATTATCAAAGGAAAAGTCTAGATAACTTTATCGTGAATAAGTTGTCTATTTTATTCTCTCAAAATGATAATAAATGTTAACATATGAATGATGTAAGGATATAATTTAAAAAAGCCTAAAGTTTAAGGACATTATCCGAAAATCATTTTTTGTTACATAATCCTATTGTAACACCTCAAATTCTGGGAACTCGGAATGCTACGGGCTAGGACCTCATAATGGGTTCCGTCCCTAGCCTGACAACAATTTTACCGGATCTTACAACGAGACACGAATAAAGAAATCGAACAAAACCTTTAATAATAAAAGAAAATAAATATAATTCAGTCGATCAAATAAACGTGACATAATCCATAGAGAAGACATGAATCTCGTCACAAAAGAAACCCACCACCCAACTAACAAGTACGAAAAACCCGGTTGGTCACTCTCTCCAGATCACTCCACATCGGTCCTACCCTGCAAGGTATCTACCACATGACGGTGAAAACCATTAGCTAACAATTCTAATATTAGTTAACACTATTCTAGCACAAACACACATTAAACACATAAGCATGATTTCACACACATGTGTGACTTATTGTGTGGCACGAGGGATCTCCGCCCCTCGCCCATGTCCCCGTTTACCAAGCGGACTTTGGCAATGCATATCCCCGTCTACCAAGTGGACCATCGCAGAGAACCTCCTAGTCACCTGTCAGTGTTGGGCAGCGATGTCACGACCCGTTTTCCTACACTTGAGTCAATAACATAAATTAGGTCATCTTACTCAAGTTATAATTAAAAACCACCAAACATTCACCATTAAAATATGCACACCAATATTACGAACAACTAGCGAAGTAAGTCTATAGAACTTACCTAAACTGATCGACAATCGGCCATTACCCGTTATCGTCTAGACGATCGACCACCACCCGTTATCTTCTATATGAGCATACAAAGTCCAAAACCTGATCAAACATAAAAACGTTTTAACATCACATTCTATTATCTAGGCAACTTCTAGAAGGTTCCTAGACTTAGCAAAGAAGTTATCGAAACGAAAGATTAAGAAACCCTAACTTTCCTAAAATTCCGAAAAGTGCTCAAAACAAGTCTAAGACCCTCACTATTGTCCAACAACATCTCACAACCCTAAAAGATCCATAACGGGTTTAAGGTATACTCAAGCTTTGCAGTGATGGTTCCCTGTCGCGGATAACTACTCAAATTAGGTATGGGACGATGAACCTTCTCGCCGTCGAGTTGAGGTATTGAGAGTAGGATTGTTGTGATTGTTTTTTCCAAATCAAAAATGATGATGAATTAGGTCTTGAACAGTTTATCTTCTCACAATTGATGCTCTTCAAAATGGAGGAGAAGAAATATAATGATGGTGCTCTTCGATTGGGAGGAGCTAGCAGAGAAGAAAGAAGCCGCGTTGGATCCTCTCGCTAGGTTAGAAGGAAGAAATGATTAAGGGTTCTTGGAAAATAAAAAGTGAAAGAATTAGGTGAAAACGCACTTTATTTATTAAGTAGAGCAAGTGTGTATGAAATATTTATTAATTCCACTAACTATGTACTTTATTTTGATGAAGAAGTTACGTTCGAAAGCTTTGCCCTCTCAAATTCGATATCGACTGCGGAGAAAAGGAAATACTCGACCTCGCCGGGGAAAAGTGGAGATGGAGAAAATATCTTCGGATCTAGCGACACCAACCCTAGATAGGGAGAAGCCGCATTTTGGAGCAATTGTCGGAGGAAGGTGGTAATGTGTTTGTGAGGATGATGACTGCGGCTATCAGTGACCTCAGGGCCGTTGAGACCGCCAAGGAGATGGCTTGGGAGCAGCTTTACTCCGAATCCCGAACCGGCTACTTCCAAGTACTCAGGTGAATCCCGATCCCTCTTCTATTTTCTCTTTGTCTGAAGCGATCTTGATTTTTCTATTCTTTTTGTCTCAGACTCTTCCTGATACATCTGAACCACTAGGTGTGACAATTATGAAGCCTTGAGGAATATTTTCTTATGCATATTGGTAGTGGATTGGAGTTGTGACATTATTTGGGTTTACAATCTTATACAACTGGTTCTCTATTGTGCAGCGTTAGCTTTCCGTAATCATGAGACTCTGCATTATGTATGTCAATATGTTCTTATCATCTATTATGTTGCAATTCTGAAAATATCTTACAAATATGGGTGCAACTTTTGTGAGCTGTCAAGATGCGGTTCATGTTGAAACTCAAAAGAGCATAGAAGATAATGAATACGAAGACATTGGTAAGTTCTCGTAACCTAAATATGGGATTTGTATTAGTGCATAGTTACAATTCAAATTAAATTTTAAAATATTATATAATATCGTATAATTTTTACAAATTCCGTACATCTTAAATAAAAATATTTTTACAAATTCCGTCGAGTTGAGGAATTGAGAGTAGGATTGTTGCGATAGTATTTTGCAAATCAAAAAGTATGATGAATTAGGTCTTGAACGATTAATCTTCTCATGATTGATGCTCTTCGAAATGAAGGAGAAGAAAGATAGTGATGGTGCTCTTCGATTGGGAGAAGCGAAGAAGAAAGAAATTGTCGTTGAATCCTCACACTAGGTTCGAAGAAATCAATGATTAAGGGTTTTTTAAAAATAATAAGAAAAAGTAAAGAAGAAAATATATGATTTAAATTAAAGACTATATTATATATCCCAGACGCCTCCTTATTTTTTTCCATATACAAACAAATCTTGTTACACCAATTATCTTACAAAAATACAATGTACTAACACGGTATTAACTCACTACCTATTTATCCTGTAAATTATATGACATACTTATAATTAAGTGATACCGTCCATGCATGTTTGTTGATATGCAGACTATTTTCACACCGAATACAAAGATTGTAATAACAAAAATATCAATCTAAAAAAGGATTGCTTAGATTTGATATCCACATTACATGTACACAAAGATCTTGAATGATCAATACTAATCACGGCTTGTTTGCTAAATATATAAATATTCATACGCTACAATGGTGACATTCAACACTAGTAAGCAACAAACTATATGACGACACCGCAGGAAAACAAAAGGATCACAATGAACGTGGTTACATGGATGACGTTATTCTGCTTGGTTTTCATGTCTATGACCGTTGATTTGACTACCACCACCGGTAATCCTGCTTGCTTTTTTCACTTATATAGGAAAACCTTAATTATGTGAATGAAATTTGTTTTGAACATTGCGATTTGAATTGTATCCAATAATTACACTTGGGTTCTAATTGCCAAAGCTATTTAAATGGATTTATGATAAGCTTTTAGAGTTTTGGGAGATTTTATATTCAATTTTAATAAGTTTTTTTTTTAAAAAAAAACTAAGATAGATAGGTTACATACTTTATTTGAAGAGACTATTAAAATATCCTAAGAAAACTAATATATTTTATGACGTAAATAGAGCATGTTAAGTATATGAAACCCTATATAATTATATTTATTTTATTGAATTGTATTTTTACATTGAAGGAGATGATTTTACAACTACTTCGAATTGCAACTATAAGTGTACAGAAATATGTGCGAGATATACTGGTCCACAACACCACAGCTGCCTCGGGGTATGCAATGCGTCTTGTATTCCTACTAAAGGTATTATTACATTTATCTCATTTAAATGTATTTTCAAAATTAACGGAACGAAAACAAATCAAGTTCATATATATATATATATATACTTTTGATCATGAAATGCGGTCAAATTAAAATTTAATTAATTTTGATATTCTATAGGAATATATATAATAGAGAAATGAACCACATTTGCATTGAAAATGACAAAACATGCACCTATAAATGAATAATGACATTTAAGTTGGTTAAATTGATTTTTATTTTACTCTTAAAATCACACGGACCATTAATATATGTATGATTGTCATTGTAACACAGTTAAAAATTTTAATTTAATAAACACATTAAATAAATTAAAAGTAATATTTTTTTATTAAAATTTTCTTATAATTTTTATCTCGCAATAAGTTTAACCACCATTTACAATCACTAAATAAAAGTAAAATATAAATTAATCAAAATTGTGTATTATTATCTAGAAGTGTAGCATAACATCCTATGATTTTTTTTTAATTCAAAAATTCAAAAAGCTTATATACTTAGTTGGAGAATCTTATATCTTATATATATATTATAGGAGTAGCAATTCTTGCCACGTGCAAGGCACGGGTATTACACTAGTATATTTTTATTACGTAAATAGAGTTTGTTAAGTAGGGGTGGGTATTTCCGGATATCCGATCCAATAATTTTATAAAAGTCTAATCCGAATACGATTTGAGAGCACCGGGATATCTGACACTTTATTTGGATCGAATATTCGCTCCGAAATCTAATCCGGATATCCAATATGCTCCGAGTATTTATTACTTCACTAGTCAGATATATCTGGAACAAAATTTCGGACGGGACAGACTCGAATCACCAACTACCAAATATTTTCATATTTGAATTTTTCCGGATCGGATCTTCGGATTTACGAATCGAATTAGGCAGATCGGATTTTATTTAGTATTAACCCTAAATAATTATGTTTATTTTAATGAATAAATTTTGTACATTGAAGGAGAGCTTATTACAACTACCGATGATGATTGGGACGAAACGTGTAAAAAAATTTGTTCGATATATTCTGGTGAAGAACGCGAATATTGTCTCCGGGTATGCAATATTAATGGTATTTAAAGGTATAATTACACTTACTCTCAGTTTAAAATTGCAATGAATTATTCTCGAAAATTTAAATAATATCGATAAAAGTTATATTGTTTAGTAGCTAAAATAAAATAGTGTAGAGATCTTTTTATACATGAAATAGATATAATCATTTTATATTATCTTTTGATCGTTTTCATTTCACTCCTCTGATTAAACCGGCGTTTAATATAATTAAACAGAATAACTTGTGAATTACAATAGTTATATTTATTTTAATGGTCTAGATAACTTTATAGTAAATAACTTATTTTTTTTCACCTCAAAATATAATGGTAAAGAACGCGAACATTGGGCGCGTTGGGAGAAAAACTAGATTATTTTAAAATTATAATTTTCAATATCATTCAAATAATTTAAATATAACAGGAATTAAAAAATATATATCCAAATAATCTCAAAATAGTCTAGCTCCAAATAATCTCTGCAATACCCCATCATTAGTGCTTGTTAAACGGGTCGTTGTCTCGCGTCAGGCAACTCGTCTTGAGTTCCAAATTATATTATACTAATATTATATATGAGATTTGTTTTTCATTAACTATTTATATATATATATATATATATATATATATATATATATATATATATATATTTATCGTCCTGAATTAATTATGATTTTGTATATTTTGGTTAGGTACGTAATGGTTTGAAGCCATGCAACGAGAAGTCATAACACACCATTATGTTTATTATTTATTATCTTGGTTGAAGATATGTCGTACTAGCCTAAATTAACGAAAATATATTGTGGTTAATCAAATATGAATAAAAAAGGTGTTCTCTTTTTTTGTTTAAAAGGTGTTATTTATGAAATATTTCTACTATTTTTTTTCTCCCTCTACCTAATGTTATATACATTTATGTATATTAGGTTTCACTTCATGTTCAAATTAGAGTACTCAAATAAAAATATTTAATTAATAAAATATTACTTGATTTACTCGTATTTCTAAGAAAAACTCAAGAGCTATATATAATTACAATTATTACAAGAATTTTTATTCTTAGTATTTTAATAAAGTAAAATTTAATCAATCTTAACAAATCAATCAATAAAAAAAAGTTATATCTCATAATGTCAATTTTTCCTGTTAAAAAATAAATATTTTATAAAAAATACTTCTCGCTAATACTTTTTTCCCACCCACTCATCAATATGGATAAATTTAGAAACATAATAAACCACATTATTTTCAATTAGATTAAGTTAACACTTTTCTCGATTCCATTAGAGGGAAAAATATTGTGGGTTAAAATAATTGTTCAACTAATACAATCTGTTAATTAACTCAAAGATACGAGTCAATTTTTTCCCCAAAAAATATCCGTGATTTATGATTTGAACTAGCCACGGAAGGTTTTTTCAGATCATCAGGTCGAATTTGGACCTTAAAAAGTCATATTTGATATTCGACCATCCGGATCGGATACATCTTAATGATCAGGATAATAAATATTCGGTATCATGCAATGCTAGCTTTATTCCTCGACAACATTTCCTTAAAACCAAGCCCTCCTTCAAGTTTCGGACGGCACACATACTCCCAAGCCACAAGTACTCTACTACTGTTATCCATTTCGGACCAGAGATAAGAACGGATAATGCTTGTGATTTTCTCTATAACCATAGAAGGTAGAAGGAACAACGAGCTCCAATAGCTCTAAATAACAAATAGAACCGATTTCACAAGCTGAGTTCTGTTAGAATAAGAGAGCATTCTAACTAGGGATGGAAATGGGTGTACAACCACCCGATCCAACCGGTCAACCGACCCGAATTCGTGGGTGAAAATCCGAAAAATTCCGGGTGGTGGGCGGTTGATGGGTGAAATTGATGGGTGGTGGGGCAGGTATGGGTGGAGGTACAACCACCCACCACCGGCCCCACCCGACCCGCATCACCCGTATAAATTATTAAAAATAATAAATAAATCTTAAATATTGTCTTCAAGCTTCAACCCCTAAATGTGTAAGACATTTGTAAGCTAACAAAGTGCAACTACATCCCCTTATATCTTCTCCAATCTCGATTTTTTTATATTAATCTCTGCAACCTTCACCATACCTCAATCCGTCATCGGCAAGCCACACACTCCCTTTGCTGCTCGGTTACTTATCGCTCGGTCACTTACACACTTAACCCCTCGGTCACTTACTCAAGTGATCGCTTGTTTATCTCATCAGGTATTCTTCTTTTGGTTGTGGTTCTCTTCATCCTCTCCTCATATCTATATTTGAGTTTTGAGTCGGATTTGATGATAAATTCGATTTTGGATTCTCTTCTAAAGTATGTAATATCATATGATTCATACATCGTGGTTCTTACCCTGTTTTTGGATTACTGCTTTAGTTGATAATTTTAGATTAAGGCATTTAGTTGTTTTATTTGATGCTGAATTACGCTCAATTCAAAAATTGTTGATACTATATTAGAGAATGTTGATGTGGAAGATTCTGCCATGAAATCTTATAGCAGATAATGTATACTTTTTACATTCAAAGTTTAATTTATTTTAAAATTGATGTTATAATTATTGTTTTTAAAATATTTGTATTATTTTATGTTGTTGAAGTGGATCGCTACATCAAGCTCTAAAGGAGTATGATTCTAATATATGTTGATTTAGTGATTTACGTTTGTCGCATGCAAAAAATATTGCGTTTAATTGCATCGTTTTGTATTTATTAAAATTTATTTTGACGTTGGTTTGTAATGTTGGATAATAATCCGTAATTTGGTAGATTTATATTTGTATTACTTTAAAATATAAATGTACATTATACTTGTAAATGTCTAAAACTGAAAGATATATTACACTACACACACCCTGTTATTTCACCCAAACCACCCAAATACCCGGTGGGTGATGGGTGGGTGACGGGTGAAGTGTTAGACCGGTGATGAACGGGGTGATGAGAGTTTATGTAAGGTGGGCGGTTGGTGAAAGTGGAACTTTTACCCATAATTCGACCCATTTCCATTCTTAATTCTAACACTCTAAGATCAAATTTTCGTGGCAAGTCTATTAATAAGTTGATAGTCACATATAGCCAGTATTTTAGAACCAAGTGGTACGCCCAGGTAGTTGACCGGAGTAGCTCCAACAACAAACCCAAGGCTATTACCAATCTCAGTTTGATAAATAAATAATAAAAAAAGTCTAAATTGCTATTATGATACTTACTATATTTGGATATTATCTTTAAACTTTGCATGCATATAAAACGACTAACACTATTTTAAGATTTTAGTAGTTACGTCTAACACGGCTGTCATATTCTATAGATTCATGTCATTATCATCTTTAATAAATTTTTTATTTGTTTTATTTACATTTGTGTCTTGTTGTAATATCTAGTAAAATTGTTATTAAGACAGAGTTGAAAAATGTGACCCATTGTAAGGTTATAGTCCGTAACATTTCATGTTTCTGAAATTTTAGGTGTTACGGTTCCAGCTATGAACACGAACTATGGAGACAAGATTGTAAGAAGATGTATGTACGTGATGGCAAAAAAACTTGTTACCTTGCCCTTGGAATAAATATTTTTGGATGTTTTTATGAAAAGAATACGTTGTAATTAATCATATATGAATCAAATTGTCAGATTATATAAATCTCATTAGGTTATATTGTTATAATGTGTTAAATTCGGTTTGCATAGGAGAAAATATGTACGCGTTAACCCTATTATATTTGTCGACATAATTTATTATTTATGGTATATTGTGATTATCTTAAAGAGTATGTTACACCGATTATACAAATAAATCAAATCGTAGTATATAAGTAAGGTTAACAAACTATTTACTTTATTTATTTGTCGATGAATTAATTTTAGAATGGAATCCTATGACTTATGTGTATAAGTTTACGACGCAAGCACTAGTTTGACTCTTATCATACCCATAATCACGTGGAGAAAGGGTGAAGAAAATTATCACTTTCATCCAGATAACACCATAATCTTCAACTTCAAGCCATAATTACTTGTCAAACTTCCATACTGCCCGAATCATGATAATCAAGAAAGATGAAACTTCAATTACCTTAATAGTTTGGAGGTGTGCCTATCCCAATTTGATTTTGGAGATTTGTTAATTAACGCAAGTAAACAATTTGTAATTGGAAAAAGAGTTGAAGAGTGTTTTGACGGAGACAAATTTTGAGGGTTTTCCTTTCTCGTTCTTATTTTTTGTTAAAACATCGTTGACATTATATATTTATACAGATGCAAATGAATAAATGATATTCCGGAGTCAAGCACGACATAGATCAACACGCTTGGTTGGTTCCGGACATCAAAAGGCCTTAGCCTCGAGAATTGTTATCAAAGAAATCCAATTTGATTTTAAAATTCCAATCATAACAAGATTTAACCATTAATTAATCGCTTTAATTCCGAGAAAAATCTTGTTGGAATAGGAATTAAGAGAAGTTGTAGAAAAAGAGAGTTGACTGTATCCGTGAACTGAAGAGAGGGGTTTCCTCTATGACAATGTGCTGCGATTTTCATAATGTATTGGATAAGGGGAGGAATTAATGTCTATAAAAACAGACATTATATATTTTTGCCTTTTTTGGTATAGAAGGTGATCTATATATCTTCTATATTCTATCTATACTTATATACTATTTAAAAGAAAAAAACAATCTTTAAATCCACGTGTCATTCATTTAAACATTGGATGACACGAAGTTATATATGTATGCGTCGTGTAACGTGCCCGTATCAATGATATCAATATTATGGGACAGCATTTGTACGGGAGAGTGAACTAACTCCAATTTTCTCATATTTATTAAAAAGAATAAGGAAGGAGGAAGAATAAAATAAGTAATAATATAAATAAAAAAGAAAGAGTTTGACATTTCCGTACAGCCGTCTCTCCGACTAATACCAGTCGCATACAGACACAGCTTCATGCCAACGATATTTTTCGACATCTTCAACAAATTACATTTCAATAAAACCAATCAAAGTATAACTTCATGCCAACAGTGAACCCTGGACCAGGCTTTGCATCCCTTTGTCAAGATCGATCAGGGAGACTTGTCCTTCCAACACTCTAGTAACCTGCTCAAAGTCCCCATTTAATTACATAAACTAAACATAGCATCAAGAAAACTAATTCAAAAATTAGTACCATGCTCATCTGTGGTCGATGATGAGGTGAATGACGCACACAAGAAGCAGCACAAGCAGCCACTCGAGTCATTTCGTTCAAATTGTAATTGTTTTCCAACTGTTGATCAACCAAAGATTCAAACTTACCGCCTTCCAAAGCTCTACTGAGCAATGGCCTTGCCCATTCTACTAAACTATAATCCATGTAAGAGTCTCTTGAGCCAATGGGACGATGTCCCGTGATCAATTCAAGTAGCACAACACCAAAGGAGTAAACATCTGATTTCTCTGTAAGTTTACCACTTGACGCGTACTCGGGAGCTAAGTATCTGCAGTGTTCATATATGCATACATTTAGCAAGTTCAAAATCAGGAAATGAGTGCAATTGAATATAGCTCTGACAAACAATCTTACCCAAATGTACCCATCACCCTGGTAGTTACATGAGTATAGTTATCAGAACAGACTTTAGCTAGTCCAAAATCAGCAACCTGCATAATGTATCAACATTGTTTAGAAATAACGAAACCCATATCAACAAAACCCGTACCAACGAATATGTAACCTTTGCTTGAAACTTAAAATCCAGAAGTATGTTGGCTGATTTGATATCCCGATGAATAATCCTTGGATGACCTGCATAAATGCAGTCATCAACCGCAGTTTCACTACAGGAATTTCTTTTACTAATAAAAATGACATACAATCCTCATGCAGATAAGCTAGTCCTTTAGCAGAACCGAGTGCTATCTTCAGTCTAGTTGCCCAGTCCATGGTAGGTTGATCCTTCTGTCCTGTACGCGTGAATGGAAAAAGAAAATTAGTAAAGTTATGGCCTTATAGGACTGAGTATGATGAGATGAGTAATAAAAGCTGACCATGAAGATGGAACTCTAAGGTGTTGTTTGGGACAAAATCATAGACAAGCATTCTCTGTGGACCACTTATACAGTATCCAACTAATGATACAAGATGTTTATGATGAACTCGATTAATAATTTCAACTTCTGCCTGGAATTCGCGCTCTCCTTGCATACTACCAAGTTTCAATGACTTGACTGCTACTTCTTTCCCTTTTTGAAGGACTCCTTTATGAACATACCCAAAACCACCTTCTCCTAGAAAATTGGTTTCCGAGAAGCTGTCAGTTGCTATATGAAGTTCCTCGAAAGTAAACATGTTGTTGGAGAAACTTAACGCCTTTACAGGGAAAGGTGTGTGAATTAGACCCTCGGATCCTGAACTGCTGGAACCAGAACTGCTATTGTTCCTTATAGAAGCTGCAAGATGTTTTGGAGGATGATTTACGGAGTGTAGTGTTTTTGCATTAGGAGGAGAATGTCTGGGCAACATGTATTTTTCAGGTGCAGCAGGATAAATCTGTTGGCCACCAAATTTACCATCTGGGCAGAAATATAGAAAGTTCAGATGATCATTGAATTTACCATACACACACAATTTCACATGTTATGAAACATCAGTATGATAGCTACAGACTACAGTCAAATTTCTTCATTGATGTGCACATGATTTTGGTATCTGCTTTGTCTCATCATCATCATTCACATTTGCTCATAATTTACTGAAATTGAATCCTAGATACAATAGGGAGATGCATGTACAGTCTAATTTCTTCATCGATGCAATGGTAAAGTCAAATTAACTAATGAGGCTAATACAATACCCCTAATCACAACATCAAGTTTGCATAATCAAAATCAATGTCAAGTAATAAAATCCATCAGAATAGCAAACGATCAGCTCAATAGAGTTTCCATTTTTGAACAAGAAGCTGAAAATCAAACCTAGATGTTCAGGTGGAGGCGGCAGATTTCGTTCATCCACATCCTGATTTTTCGTATTCCGATTCTTCTTAAAGAGCCAGAAAGAGAGGAAAGTTAGCAACGATAGTACCACCACACCTCCAACTGCAATACCTACCACAGCGGCGGTAGCTATCCGAGAATGTGAAGGCGGCGACGACGATGGAGGAGGCGCATCTGACGTGGGATCTCCGGAATCGGGAGGAGGAGAATCCAAAGAAGGAAATGATGGAAATGAGAAAGGAGCAGAAGCAAAAGAAGAAGTAAGGAAAGGGGTGGCTTCCGGTGACAGCTGAAGACCGCAAAGCTCTGTTTCACACCCCGACATTTTGACCGCCATAGAATCTGAGAGGAAGAAGAAGAAGGTATGGTTGCTATTATTTGAAAGAGGAAGAGATCGCTTCCGTTGCTTGCGCCATCACCTCACCAGTCTAGTGCTCTTTCATCTCTTACAAATTCAAAATTTTCATATTTAAACAAATCCAAAGTCCAAGGATTTTATCACCTATATGTACTTTTTTTATCGGTTAGAAATGTAGAATTGTAGGATTGTCAAATTGATATAATATTACAATGTATACACAAGTAGGTGCATTTTTTGTGTGTGATGGATATAAATAAAATCTTGAACAAATGAATAGAATAATGCTGGAGTTATTTGTCCTCCTACAACATGCATGGCAGTCTTAAAATTACAGGGACAAAAGTAAACCGAAACCACAGGTACTAAAATTTTGCTTTTCTTTCAATTGGATTACTTGGTAACCAAATGTCTAAGGAACGTTTAATTGATTTCGTTGGGTTAAAATTGAGGTGGAATCCATCGCATGTCTTAGCACGTTGGGTCCAAGTTTAGCACACAAGTTTAGCAGAGTTCCATCTTACAACCAAATGTCATTAAGAGGAGCAGTCCACCAATGTTATATACAAGATTTGTTATCTCAATATTGTCGATGTGAGAACTATAATCTTCCACAAGGTTGATTATGCATCTTTGGTTTGTTTATGACGGTGAATTTGATTACCGTTAAATAATTACAATCATTCGAACTGAACCTGTAAGAGATATATTTTTCAATAATTTGTTATTGTCCTTGCTATTGAAGCGATATATACAAAAAAGACGATTGAAACACAAAAGTTTGGGATCTTTGACGATCCATTACACATAAGAATTCCTTTATCTATTGCCACTCCTTATCTGTTGTCATGGAAGATGGAGAAATTAAAATTTCTGTTTTGTTGAAGATTAGATACTAATTTATTTTCTTTTCCATTTTGTTATTGATAGAAATAGGATCCGTTTGGTTAATTATAGAAACGGAAACGGAATGAAAACGAATTTATTCCATACTAGCTTAGTTCCCGTGCCATGCACGGAATTGGTTTAAATTAATACATTAAAGTTATGATTTAATCTATATAAGTATTATTGCAAAAAACAAAAAAAACTTAACCATAAATATACAAAAAAATAATTAAGTGAGTAATATGATCGGCGCATCTATAACAATATTTTTCATAAGAAAATAGTACATTAATGAATAGTTTAGTAGTCTTTTTTATAAATATCATGTATACTTATTATTGATAAATAGGGTATAATTGTGGTTTTCATAAAATGTAATTCTTCTATTTTTCATCTTTTGTACTTGATGTATTTTTTATTATATTTTTTAATTTTATTTATTGTAATATTATCTTTCTAAATAAATAAGATCATAATATCTTAAATTAGGATATAGTACATGTCCATATCTTCATTAATATCAGCTTAATATTTTTAGAATAAAAATAGAATAATGAGGTGACGCAATATGAAGACGACATGTGGAAAAATATGACGTGGCATAATATAAAGATGACATGTGGTGAAATTTGATGTGGTGATGAGATGTGACATTATTCACTTCTGTTTTAGTATTATATAGGAGAATAGTAGATGCATACCTTATTTATGAACTTTTTGGAATCATTCCTTATTCTCTGAAATAATTGTAGTAAAATTTAATTTATTTTGATACAGAATAAAAAATGAAGAAAGCAAGTCATTTTGCATAATTGCATGAAAGAACAAAAAAATGATTCCATGAACAAGTAATATATACATGGACTAGATACATTTCAAATCCGTTTTCGTTTCCGTTTTCGAAGTTACAATTAAACGGGTGCTAATATTGTTATTTAATTCTAATCACTTTAATTAGTTTACACATGGGATTAGGTAAATTGGTTGTCCAATAATTGTTATAACAAAATTTTCAAACGATCCGAACTACATTAATAGCATTAATTGTCAACTTGTCATTGTCTTGTTGAACTAAATACTAATTGAATCTGGTCTGCGCCATTTTGTAATGGGTTCTTCCCTTTTTCAAGCATCTGTACTCACACATAGAGTTACTATTCTAATTTAACGATTGAACTCTTGAATCTTTTTTCTTACTCTTTGCTATGTCTAATATCTGCAGTTGTCTCCCTTTTTGGATTATGAATAGATGGTTTAGCTTGTGCATGGTGTAAAATTCAATTTAGGGTTAGGTAGTTAAAATTTCTGATTTGGATAATTGGTTCACTTCCATGGCTAGGCCGATTCAGGCGTGTAGGACTTATCTAGGGCTTATATGTATTTGATCTCATTTTTAGGTTGTTTTCTTTTTTTTTTATGCAATTGATCATTGCAGTCTTTTACTTGCTTCTTCCTCATTTCATATACACATTTTATTGAACCCTTCTTCCTTATTTCATATACACATTTCATTGAACCCGTTTGATAAGATTGGATACACACTAGACTCACCTTGAATAGGTAAAAAAAAATTTTGACAGAGGTTAAAATAAAATAAAAAACACCTATAAATTGTATATTCACTATTCATTACTGGTTATACAAAACCCCCAGCCGAGTCCGCAATCGTCATTTGTTCGAAACCAACTAATCATGTACAAGACTTATAAAAAAGTAAGCTACTAAAGTACACTAGTACTACATAAGAGTCCAAAACTACATTCATGTTTATTTATTTATCTATTTATTTATGTATGAAAGAGTCAAATTGTTTGTTTGGCTACAAATTTTAATTTTTAATGTTTTGTATGTAATCATCAATTAAATCTTATATGTGAAGTTCGATGCAAATTCTTATTTATATGACTCGCTTTAAAAAATCGTTGGACGTACGGAGATTTTATGGGTTTTAATTATCATAATAGAGGAGATTATAAAGAATATATATTATGTTAGGGTTTGCATCCGGTTCGGATCAGACCGGACCGGTGGATCGAAATTTTCAAAATCTTGGATCGGGATTGAACCGGTCCGGTCCATTCCGATCTGAATTCGGACCCGTTTAGATCGGAATATAATAAATTAAATTAAAAAAATATATTTTTGCAAAAAAACTAAAAAAAATATATATATTTTAATGTACAAAATATATATGATTTTTTAATATATAAATTTAAAAAAATATTTAAAAAAAAAAATTTCGGTCCGACACAGTCTTTTCCGGTCAGGACCGAGACTGGACCAGATTTGAACCGGGACCGAAATTTCCTAAAATCTTGGACCGAGGATCGAACCGGACCGAAATAAAAAACCCGTCCGGATCAACCTTACACAACCTATATTATGTAATCAATTAGGAGATTATAAAGAATAAATAAAAACTTATCGTACACTTGTTCTCCAAGAATTTGGTTCTTGAATTTGTCCGATTTCGTATTAGATATCTGCAGGAATGTTGTGAAATTACTAATTAGTATTCAAATCAATCTCTCGCGCCTTCAAACTGCAATCAAGAATTCTCCTACAATCAACGTTAATCTTCCCGAGTAAAGATGTCATCAGCTGACTACGCCTACTTCGCCGAATTCGTCGACTTCAGCCTCGACGCAGAAGATGTTCAATGGGCCGATTCTATCATCTCCGATCAGCCTTACGAAGACTCAACGATCTCTCTTGTCAGTACTCTGACAACCGAAAACATTGTCTATCCGCCACCGCTCGTGGATGAACCGCAAGAATCTTTTGTCGTCGGAGAATGGGATGTTTTTTACAATACCTTCGATATGAATCTTTCCGAAGACGTTTCCCAATCCCGACTGATTCCCCATACGGTTCCAATTATGTTGTCGGAGATGTCTCCGTCGATCAAGAAAGGACGTTGGTCTGACGAAGAACATAATTAAGTAAGTTGGCAGCATTGAATCTTGGTCTATAGACGTGGAGGCGGCGGCACGTCCACAACGGTTTCTTGATATAACAGATTGGCAAGAAGATCAAGTACTAATTTTGTGTGCTAACTTTTTTATCTATTTTTTTTCATGGATGTTTTCGTAGACGCTTTTTGATAAGACTAAGAGTGTTCAAGAAAGGAGATTGGAAGAATATTGCAACATTTGTGAAGACAAGAGACTCGATCCAAATCGCAAGCCACGCTCAAAAGTATTACAAGCGTCGTCAATCAAACGAGCTCAATCCCACCGCCACCATCAGAAAGAGGAGGAGAAGCATCCACGACACTACAACTGATGATGTTCCCGATGTCTTTCCGAAAAGTTGTAGATCTTGATCTTTATCATCACTTTCCTTATTGGCTAATTAAAAAAAACATATACAATCATACATAATGGAAATACATAGTGGAATAGCCTGGCTTGGCAGCCCCCCGACGTAGTCACAATTGTGGCGAACTGGGTCACCAACTCTTGTGTTCTTTTTATCTCATTGATTGCGGTCTAGTATTCACATGTTCATCTTTTGATTAATCTGTAAATTAAATTGTTTTTCGGACATTAAATTACGATTAAGGTCATAATGAATCTATTTCAAGAACTTGATCGAAAACAATCTTACCAATAAATTTGGATGCATTTTACAAAACAGTCTCATACACAGACCCACCTTGATGCATATTTAACATCATAGACTTATAATTTTGGAGCAGCTTAATGTTATATTTTGGATCAGTAATATTGGAGCAGCTTGGATGCTTTGATCTGACATGATCACTTTGGTATCACCTTCGTACCCCATAAGCCTTAATAATAGCATTTCATATGTTAAACATGAATCAAAAGTCAATCACAATACCACCAATTTGGCATTTCATAGTCAATAGTTTCCCCAGAAATATCAGCATTGTCAAACAAAAAATACAAATAAATAAAATCACAGGAAGAGTCCTTTCCGGCCTCACTTCGCATTTCTTGAATATGTGGACTAAACTCGGACACATAGGAAGCTTCTGCCAACTTTGCAGCAAGGTTTAGAAGTCCAAAGCTGGGGTTTGAGTACTCTTGGATAGGTAAGTTGCTTAAAATTTCAGCATAATGAGCTGAAAACCCCCTCTGATACAAAGCTGAAGAAAACTTGGCCTTTAATTTTAGTGTTTCATAGCTTGAGTGTACCACCCTCATCAGCGACCCAGTGAAGGACTCTTTATTACTGAACTCAGCCTGTAAATGAAAACAGAATATGCGTTGAATGGCAAACAACAGGCTGATTAAACATGCGTAATAGCATCTGAAGAAGATAGAGGAAAATACAGAAGGGACTCACTATTCAGTGTAACAAAGTTGACAACCAGTCCATGCAACTTGGATCACCATGCTATGAAGGCACAGCTGATTAAACATGCATAATAGTATTTGCCTTTTGCAAAAAATTGATAGCGACATGATAGTTAAATAAGAAAGAAGATTCATCTCAAAAATACAAATCTAACATCACACTGTTGTTGTTGTTGTTGTTTAGAACAAACTCAAACTCTAAATACAAGGAAATTATCCAAACAACTGATTAATTAGTGTACTACAACATGCTATGAAGAGTTCTCTTGGGCATTATGTCGAGTAGGTCGTATGCATAATAACAAATGATATAAATACCTTTCGTAAGTCCAACTAAGCAAGCTATGATCCTTTGATTAATGATTCTCAACAATGTTTAACATGATTCTCAACAATGTTTAACACGATTCTCAACAATGTTCTCCCCATCGAAACAAATCACTACAAAAAATCCATCCCCAATTCATTTCCATAAACAAAATGGACAACCTGGAATTCCGACAAACGCAAAAAAGTAGTTGGCGGAGTTTGCGGGGATTTGGCTACGGTGGTTGCAATTCATCTCCGGTGTATGCACAGTCGGCAGTCGCCGATCGATCCCCTACAGTTTTGCAGAAGAGAAGAGAGAGGATACGCACAGTCGCTATTCGCTCCATGTTAATTTCTAGTTTTCTAGTTTTCTTTTTTTTTTTTGTCGTAACTAATATGTACTTTTCTCATTTTTCTGGTACGATTAATGGCCTTTTTTTTTATTATTTAAAGGATGATTTTTTTTTTTTATAATACGCGGTAAGCTATGAGGAGGAATCCATTCTTCTAGATTCTTCGTCCTAGGACATCCTTTCGGATAAGCTCTTTAACTCTTAGGAAAGACGAGTTGGACGCGAACAAATCATCTTGACCTAACTCAGCTAGTACATCAGTCATTCATCCATAAAAGGATGATGATCAGAGTTAAATGGATGAAGCGAATAAATAATTAATAGTATTTTTTATTAAGGTTTTTTTTTGACATTTCACAGTATTCATAAAGTATATCTTTATTTATTGCCTAACTTTTCTCGATAAAATCGTATATAATTGACAGACATTCCAATCCTATGCCTCAGTTTTAAACAATTTCTTTCCAATTATTGATTAATAAAGTTTTTGGAAAATAACATACGAATGGGTGGGGAGAAGAAATAATACAGCAACACAAATGATGATTTTTTTTAGTAATAACTAATAAACAAAGGTATATTGTTCATAATGTCTCATTGAGAGCTAAAACTCTTATTTTCTAGTAATTGTGTTTGTAGGAGTCTATCGCATCACCGATGTATGTATTCATGGTCAAATTTGTTAATACCTACATAAATAATCAATAAAAAAAACACACAAGTTAATTCAAGATGAAAATAAATACAAATTTTGAAATTTGATAATTACTTTGAACACGTTGATAAAACAAATACATCATAATCATATGATATAACGGTAAACGTACTTGTCAATAACGAATCTTAACGACATCCTTCACAATGTCGACCACCACCTACGACAAAACGGTCGCTATGGAGTTTGATGCAATCTGCTGCGCAAATTAAATGACATTCATTACCAGGATCCGGATTTGGACACCCCTTTATACAGTCTTGAACACATTTCTGATATTCCGCTGTAAATTGATGTAAAAAGATACTTAGGTAATTACTTTGGGTATAATGAATTCAACTGCGTAAGATAAGATCTTAAAAGCCTATGGTACTATGGTAGGATATTCGATCCGTTAATTTTCTAAAAGTTTGATCTGAATTCGATATGAGAGTATTTGGACATCCTAATAACACTTTTATCGGAACGGACATTTGATCCGAGTATTTCTTACTACACTAATTGGATATACCGATCCGCCTTTTTTCTCAAAACCTCAATCTATATCCCATTCATGATCCGAAAAATATTTTTGAAACTGGATATATCTCATTCGGATCGGATCTTCAGATTGACATATGAAATTAGGCGGACCGGATATTTTTGCTCACACTAGATATAACACATTCTATTTAAATTGGATGCCATGTGATTTTTAATGTAATAAAAAAATAATGATTTATTTATTTATTGTGTGTTTAGTAATAATTATAAGATTCTTCAAAATACGATGAAGTAAGTCTAGTATGTATACAAATGAATTATATATACCTTTGGTTTTAATAAGAATTTATTAATATGCATCAGTTTTACAGAAAAATACTAAATTGATAAAATTATATAATCATATTTAGAATCAATATTTATTAAACGTAGATAAGTTTATTTTATTTTTTTAAAGCTAATTAAAGGTGATATATACTTCCCATTAACATAAAGACATTATTAATGATTTCCTATAACTTTAAAAAAAAAATTGCTTCTACCAACTCATCCTTACAATCTTCATTCTAAATGGTTGATTCAAATTAAACGAGATATTTAAGTTAATTGAAAATATTATGTCGACTAATGGTATACATCATGATTCGATGAAATAAGAATGAGAACAAAATTTGTAAAAATATATAATAAAACAAAATTTCTCGTACGTACCGTCGCCGCAGATAGCCATATGCACAGACATAGACATGAGAGTTAAGAAAATTAGAATCATCGTGACTTGCATGTTTGTTTTCTTTGTAGTCATGATGGATAAGTATTTGAGCTGTTGTTTCTATGTTTTTCTTGAAGGTTTTGATCCTAATCGATTGATATTTATAGCATCAAAAGTGTGAGGGCATCATGTATTATGTGAAAAATCTTTTATAATAAGTAAGGCATCTTTTTCTTCCAAATAAATATGATTTTATATAATAAATGATTATATTCGATGTAGAGATATACGTCGCACATAGACAAAAATAAATCATTTCATAACATGTAATTAATAAATTTTAAAATTATATAGGGAAAAGAGTAAATATTGGGTTTGTATATACTTATGCGTTACGTGGTGAGTCTTTCTAATAGGTAAAGATCAAAATAATTATTATTTTGTGTAATAAAAGATTTTATTTGATGCAGAGTTACGTGGCACATACACAAAAATTATTAATTTCATCATATGTAATTAATATGTTTCAAAATTATCCATAGAAAAATGAAGTGTGTATCTTTATGTGGTACGTGGTGGATCTTTGTAATAAGTAAACAATCTTTTCTTTTAAAATAATTATTATTTTGTGCAGATATTATTAGGTGGATCTTTGTAATAAGTAAACGAACTTACGTAGCACATACACAAAAAAAATGATTTATTATATAATTATAGCGATCGGTAAAGTTCACAATTGCACGGTGTTCACGGTAATCGGAACGGTTCCGAAAACCGTGACTGTGGGAAAATATTCATGATCATGGTTTCCGGACACGGTTCCGGTTACCGTAGCCGTGAAAGCTTTAAACTTGGCTTCAAAAAATAGCCGTTGGAATTCGAACGTCGTAATTCGAAAGTTAAGGTTATTGGTGAATTATAAACTGAGAGTGATAAAGGAAGGAAATGAATAAACCATCACCCAAACTCTCAAAAAAATTTGTAGCAAAACTGACAACACAAGACGATGAAGAGATATTGATGTCATTCGATGATTCAAAATTTAGTCCGCCGAGCGAATTTCTTTCACATTTTGAGGTAATAATTTTTTTCGTAAGTTTATAATTATACCCATATAAAGAATTCTTATTCCATTTATTTTCAATTAGGGTCTACCGATTTATTCTCGTGATGAAGGGACCGATTATACTCGTATGTTTGAAATTAACTAATATTTCTACGATCGAGAGACAATGGTTGATTGGGCTTATTTTATGGGAGGAACTATGAATATGGTATTTGTCACAAGTAGGTCATGGAGAAATGGGGGTGGACTTGTTACGTTTTGGTAGACATGTGAACATTTCAGATTCTCTCGGAAGAAGAAAGACGTTGATCTAGATGTTGAGTCATCATCTAGGTGAGCACGTAAATCGATAAAAGACGGGTGGTCATTTGAGCTTAAGGGCTTACAAAGCATAAATGATAAATGGACGTCGCATGTTAAACGTGGAGTGCACAACCATACACTACCCGAGAAGTTGAAGGGGGCATACATTTGCTAGCCGATTGACGCCGAGTCGCCGACACAGTTTCGAAAGGTCAGACGTGAACTCGGGTCGGGTTTCAAGCCGTGCAATATCTTGAAGTCACTATAGTTGGATGATCCCCACAATGTAACATCCATATGACAAGTATACAATGCTGGATTGAAGATTAGGATGCTATAAGCTGAAGGACGAGGCCAACTCCAACAAGCACTCCATAGTCTACAACAACGTCATTACTATGTCAATGTGAGAAGATGTCCGCAGTTAGAGGAAATTTCAGATTTTTTCATCATGCATCTAGAATCTAGGCATCTCCTAAACTTATTTTCTTATGTCATCATAATGGATACGACATATAAGACGAACGAGTATGTTTTAACATTCATTTTGTTTATGAGTATTTTCATATTACATGAACATTTGATTTCAGTTCAATTGGATATGAGAGTCTTGATTGTGCCTCAAAATCTATAGATACAAGTTGCCGTTGTTAGAGATTGTCATAATCACTAGCACGAAGAAGACGTTCCCAATAGCATTTGTCTTCATGGCTAAAGAAAACTCGAATCACTACGAGTTAGCATATATTAGGGAGACTCCAACATGTGTGCGGAAACGTTATACCGGGAATCATTGTGACGGATAGAGAGCTTGGGCTTATAAGTGCATTAGGTGTCATCTTTCCGGATGTGAAGCACATGATTTGCACATTTTATGCCAAGTGCAACATTAACCACAGAGCTTGGGCAGTGACACGATCCCAGGAAGTACGAGCGGCATTTATATCACAATACAATGCCTTGTTTGAATCCCGATCCTCGACGGGTTATGAGAGGCGTTTGGTTGAGATTAAAGTTGATTGGCAAAGTTACCCGAGACTGATGGAGTATTTGGAGACCACATGGCTAATTCCATACAAGGAGGCAATTGTTTGCGCGTGGTGCGACTTGTATCTTTATTTTGGCACAAGGACAACAAACGCGTAAGAACTCAATCCTATATTTATTAAAAGTTTGTAGTATTAATTGTAAATTTATAATAGTGAACTGATTCTATAATGATCCGTAGGTGTGAGTATGCACACTCTTTGTTGAAGAGAACATTGCGTTCTAGTGTGCAAGGATTTCAATTGCTTGTGGACAACATCGACTTGATGGTAGTCGATCAAATTGGAAAGATTGAAGCATCCATAGAGTCTTCACGCGAGAGAATGTTGTTGGATGTGCGTGTTCCAATATTTGATAGATCTTATGACTAAGTGTTCATGAGTTTTAATGCTTCTAGGTAGGGGTAGGAGCAGGCATGACCTAGGAAGTTTAGAATTTTTGTGTGAAATTTTAGGACTTGTTAGAAGGTATATGTATCATAGGCCAAAGTAAAGCTCTTGACTAGTTCTCTTAGGGAACCTTTATTATGGTTTCTTCTTAAGTTGAAAGTTTGAGAAAAATCTTGAACCAATTATGGGTCTTTTAGTGTTTTTATGTTGTTGGACTATAGTGAGAGATAGAACCTCCTTGAACCCTTTTTGAAATTTTAAGAAAGATCAGGGGGAAAATGGTTACTCTAGAGAAAAAGAAGAAAAATTAACCATATCGATTTTGTGATGAATGTTTATCAAAAGTTTTATGGAAGATCAATTCATACACGTTTGAGGGGGAAAATATCGGCTATATTTGATATGTTTACGGTCCTTCAAATTTTTATATTTGAGGAAGAAAATATATGATCTACAAAGACTACAATGTTTTTCATTTACTTACTCATATGGATCATTCATTCTTGTCGAGTTATACCATAAATCTCTAAAGAATCCTAATTCACAATGGTAGAATGATGAAAACAGAAACGAGATGTTGCTTAAGAAATTATAGGATATCAAGATATATGTATAGAACATCATATATATTCATATCTATGTTTAGTATATTGTAATGAATATCAATTTAATATCTACTGTTTTATGTGTTTTATAAAAATAAAAAATTTGATATCCAAAGTGTTACATTTGATATACCCAATATATTAGTATATCAAATATATGATAGTTTGTATGGTATTTTTTTTTAAATTGTTTGCTTGTTGGCCAACTATGGATTAATAATGAAGAAAATATATATCAATAGAATATCCTCATATCATTGATTTTTGCTAGGGGACTGAAAAATCGGATCGTTCGGACCGGGTTTTTTTAGTCCGGTCCATGATTTTTGAAAATTACGATTCTGGTCCGCTTCTAGTCCGGATCGGAAAAGATCGGGTTGGACCAGATTTATATATATATATATATATATAAACAAAAATAATATATTTTATGAACATAAAATATGTATATTTTATAATTATTTTTTAGTTTTCGTAAACAAAATATATTTTATTTATTTTATTCTGGTCCGGTCCCTGGTCTAGGGTTTTGAAAAATTAGGTCCACCGATCCGGTCCGGATCGGATGCACAATCCGATTTTTTCTAATACAATTATTTTGTATTCATGCTATCAATCTTAGAGATAAATAATTTTATTTCATAATAAATAGATAAGGTAGGAAATAATGAACCAACACAACTTTTATTATTGTCCTTATAATATGCTAATATTTTATACATAATAATCCATTAAAAAAAACAATTTTTTTTTAATTTCGTATAGAATTTGTTTCCTGCATGACCTAATGCTTATTTTATGACAATATTTTGGATCAACTTTTGCTGATACCTACATAAATAATCAAATATAAAGATTATAAGTTGATTTATAATGAAAATAAATATTAACATTTCATGATTAGAATACAAATTTAATAAACATAAGTAACTAAAACAAAAAAAAACATAAATAATTACCGGTGATAAATCTCAAGGTTAACATCCCTCACAACCACCACTACCTTTGACCACTTTATTATCACCTACTTATATAACAAAACAAAATTACAAATGAAACACAATTCAAAAGTCAATTAACATTTAACCGAATATATCATATCACGTATTCTCATCTAAAATAGAAAAATATATTATAAAATCTTTAATTTACCATAACTAATGACATGTTTTGTAAGCATATAACCTTAAAGATACTTGTAGTATCATAATATCTCAATAATATAAACATTCGTATATATATAGGGGTGAGAAAAAAAAATCCGATTTGTGAATCCGAAGATTTGATGTAGAAAAATCTGAATCCGAAACTATCCGGTAGTTAGTGATCCGAGTCCGATTTGAAATATATTTCGGATACGGATCACTGTATTGAGAAAAAGTCAGATCGGATCGGATATATCTTATTAGTCTAGTCATAGAAACTCGGATCGGATCGCATATCCGGATCATATATCCAATCCGGGAAAAAAGTGCCAAATTTTCGGGTACTTTCAGATAGGATTCAAATTGAACTTTTATAAAATTATCGGATCAGATATCTGAAAATGTTCATCCCTACGTATAAAATTACTTGCACGAGTTTAACTTGAATGATGTCCAAACATACCTGTAACAACAAGATTTGTAGTGGATGATGAACTAGCAAGACAACATTGTGAGATACAAACGTCACGTTGATTACCCGCTGGAAGTTGATAACAATTTTTGATACAAGTCGGATCGCATCCGTTTCTAGTCTCTGTAACATACATACCGACAACGTGACATTAATTCAACTTACAAAAAAACGTAAGTATTGAGAAATTAAGGATGTTACTGAAGTCATGTATCTACCGGAGGTGGTTAAATGTATAGCCATAGACACAAACACCAAGTATACGAGAATCATTGTGAGATGTTTATTTCCTTGTAGCGTTGTCATGACTGATCAAATCGAGTTTATTTTACTGTGATTATTGTCTTGTATTGTTTGATTATCACTCATGGAGTTTATATAGGAGTTTACGAGATTGTTATCTTTATTAAAATGAGTATAATTAGTGTAGGATAATTAAGAAACATCTTTATTTAACCGTAACTGATGATATGTTTGTTCATTTAAAAAATGGTTGTATACGTTTCACTTTTGCAAAAATAGGCACAAAATCGTATCTACACCCTGTATCACTCATTTCTTAATATAAAGATAGAAGATATTTTTAAAATTAATGACAAAACACAATTAAAGTAAATGTTTATTTAAAATTTTAATTTTTGATATATAATGCTATTTTTTTTATTTAGGACATCGTGGATTCAATGTAAATGTTATTTAAAGTTTTAGGCCAAAATATAATGCTATTTTATTTATTTATTTATTTAGTACATTGTGGGTTTTGTTTTTTCATTTTTGGTATTTTTGGATATCGATAGATAAGTGAAATGTGTCCTAAAGATAAACATTGTATATTTCTTATATTATTTTTTCTTACTATTGCATATACTATAAGGTTAATTTTTTTTAAAATTTTTTGATGGTATGCCTGTGATTCAAGGTTATTCGGATTTTACTAAAGAGTGTTTTGGAGTCTTAACGGTACTCTTTAAGTTTTATATTTTCTCGAATTTCGCCGAATTTTATTAAGCATGTCGGACACTCGTCATTTTACAATAAAGAAAATGAATAATAAATAAATAGATAAATAAATAATAAAACTGTAAAGAAAAAAACAAAGAAAGAAATAAAAAAAAAATAGCGCTGAGCAAAAAACCCAAAATTTACATCTGCTACCCAAAATCAACGCCCATCTCCTCCAAAAATCAAAATCCATGATCTTCCACAAATTTAAAGCACGAGTAAATCACACAAATGGAAGCATATGGTCTTTAGTCCTATGGGAAATCAAAGATGAAGGAGGAGGGATCCTTCCATTTCAGTCCGAACAATGTCCGATAAGAAGGAAGAAAGGAAGAGCGAAAAAACCTTTTGATGAGAAAATCTCAACACCGTGGGTACAAATCAAAGCAAGGGCAAACCTTTCGGGCAAGCGGAAGGAGAAAGAAGAGTTAATCTGTCTGAGAAGAGGAGTATAATCAAAAATAATAATAAATCCAAGTTCTCTGTCGGGGACAGGGAACGAACTCATGAAATTAGAAAGGGCTTCCATGTCGGCTCTTTGGAACCAGATATCCGAAATTTTGAACCAAGGTACAAAGATGAGGAAACAATAAGGAAAGAGCATAGAATCAGAAAACCGGGAGAAAATCGATACAGTAAAGTTGACCCCAAGATCTCCTATCCTAAAGATAGCGAACAAAACAGTCCAGAAACAATCCAAAGCAAGATGAACTCAGAAGCTTGAAAGGGTCTAGTGGTTGGTACTCTGATCAGGTGCTTTATTTCCATCTACTATGAAAATACGCTACCTGTTTCCATTATTCTTTTGCCTTCTATGAACTCTCTTTTAGATACTGAACGAATTATTATTAACAACTTCAAAACTATGACAAAATTTGATATGTGCCTATTGAATGTTGACAATGCTACAAAAATAATTCATGTAGTTGAGTTAACTCGTCTTCGTGACCTTGTGAAAATCAGGAAAAAAAAATGCCAATCGTTGACAAATTGATGGTATGTAATATTAGTGGCAAATTCCACACAATTAAAGGTATGATTTCTTATATCTGTATTGACAAGTGGTATTTGCTTAAATTCATGTACTGTAATCAGCTACACTTTGAAAGAAATAATATAAAGAACGATATGGTAGAAAGTATAAGAACTTGGGATATCATAGCCCAACTAAACCGGAATCTGATTAGGACTAATGAAAAAAGCATAGATCCTTGTCACCGCCCCCGCGGTGTGTGAGCTCTTCTCTGCAGCTAGGACCACAAGAGTGGTAAGCCATCTTGGATAACTCACAAATGCACAATGGTCGGGCACAACCTCGTCCCGCACAAACCATGATACCACTGGTAACCATGGCCCACCTTAACCGAGGAATGAAAACTGATATCCCAAAATAAATCAATTGAAAATTTTGTCCGTTGTGGTCACAAGCCAAATTACTGCTTTAATAAGCACAATAATAATTTCATCATCTTCAAATATCACCAATGCATAACTCACAAATGCAAGATAAACGTAATATAATCAACATATGACGATATCAAAATCATCAATGCAAGCATATAAATGATATCAAACTTAAATCATGTTCATATAAATGCCCAAAAGTACTTACATCGAGAGATCTTAATCAACGTCACACTAGTATCCTCGAGCAACAACGATCGCTCGACAATTCTCATAATCAACCTAACAACAATTAACGTTTCCCAATCAACACATATACCTATAATCACATAAACATACAGAAATCACCACTCAAAAAGGATAAGTCGAGTTACCTAAACCCAACTCGAACGGGTCGTAGGCAAGTCACAAATCGGAAAAATCGGAATAGGCTAAGGGAGGACCACTAGGGCTCCGGAAAGGCTATCAATGGAGGTGATATCACCCCCTTCCCTAATCATATAAGTACATAACACATAAGGCCGAAACTACTCTAATGCATAATAGATAAGCACTCGAGCAAATTAACACATAAGCATTGAAACAACTACACACATAGGCACCCAAACACGTAAGCACTCAACCCAAGATCTAAGTAATTGTTAACCTATGAGTCATTACTAGATTAATGTAGCCCTCAAAATAATTACTTCTTATCCTCTCATCAATCTTCCATGTGGTCTCATTTCTTCAATGAAAGGTTCATTCTACGGCTATGTTCCCTAAATTGTGGAAGTCTTACTATTCTTACCATGTTCGGAAAGGGTGGAGAGGTGGACTATCTCAACCTCGACCTGTAGTGGGTACAACTTTAGTACGTATCATCTTCTCGAAACATCGAGACTAGAAAAGGTTTGTAACAACTATTCCATACTATGCTGCTGAGATCCGCGGAGAGTAGTGGTGGTTTCCTTACAGACTATCTCAACCCAACCATGCATGAAATTTGAAAAGAAAATTCATTTTGAAAGTTCAGACCCCTTTCGGGTTCTGTTCATTTATTTATTCGGCCCTTTAGTAGATTACGAGTGTCATTGTTGTCAACCTAAGCTTTGATACCACGTGTAAGACCCGAGGTCTTAGGGACGTTGTCCCCATGCCAACCATGCACGCGCAAAAAACTTCCCAGGAGGTCACCCATCCTGAAATTGATACCGCACGAGCACGCTTAACTCCGGAGTTATTTGTCCTCACTCTACCACTAGAAAAAAAGAATTATTGTTAACATGGGTAACAACTCATTCTTATAAGTTATCACAATCCTCATTCACATAATGCGGGATGACAATTTTACGTAGTGTTACAATCTCCCCCACTTAAATTGGAGCCCACATCAAGCCAAGGACCGTCCATCGACCCGAGTGACCGCCTACTAGGGAAATAACACTCGTAACTCAAGGTTAGCCTACTAGTGCAAGACCCCATGGTATTAGAGCTAACCCTGATCGAGTTACAAGTGTCCTTGCTCTAGTAGGCAGTCACTCGGCTCGGTGGACGGTCCTTGATCTGATGTGGCATCAGGAGTTTAAGTGGGGGGATTGTAAGACCCCGTAAAATTGTCATCTCACATTATATGAACGGAAATTTGTGATAACTTATAAGGATGGGTTGCTATTCATGTCAACAAGAATTCTTATATTCTAGTGGTAGAGCGAGGAGAAATAACTCTAGAGTTAAGCGTGATTGTGTGAGAGCAATTTCAGGATGGGTGACCTCTTGAGAAGTATTCTACGCGTGCATGGTTGACATGAGTACATCGTCCGTAAGACCTCGGATCTTACATTTACGGTCCTTCAAATTGTTATATTTGAGGAAGATAATACACGATCTACGATGCTTTTCATTTACTTACTCATATGGATCATTTTCAATGTTGTCAAATTATAACATAAATATTTAAGGAATCCTAATTAAACAACGGTATAATGATGGAAATACAAAAGAGATGTTATTTAGAAAATTATAGGATATCAAGATATCCGTATCGAATATCAAATATATTCATATCTATGTTTGATATATTTTAATACGAAAATTAATTTGATATCTATTGTTTGATGTGTTTTAAAAAAATAACAAATTTGATATCCAAAGCGTTATTTTTGATATAGCCAAATATTAGTATATCAAATATATGATAGTTTGTATGGTATTTAAAAAATATATTTTTGCTTGTTGGCCAACTATGGATCATTAATAAATAAAATATATCTCATTAGAATATCCTTCGATCATTATGATATATGTTTGCTAATACAATATATTTTCTGTTCATGACTATCAATCTTAAAGATAAATATTTTCTTACACCAAAAAAAAAAGAAATATTTTTATTTCACAATAAATATATGAGGTAAGAAATAATGAACAAAAACAACTTTTATTATTTTCTTTATAATAAGCAAATATTTTTATTCATAATAATCTATTAAAAACAAAATTTATTTCGTATAGAATTTGTCCGAGTTCAAGCTTCCTGCGTGACCTAATGCGTATTTTATGACAATATTCTGGATCAACTTTTGGTGATCGATACCTACATAAATTATCAAATATAACATCATAAGTTGATTTATAATGATAATAATATTAACATTTAATTTTTAGAATAACTATTTAATAAACATACGAAATTAAAACAAAAAATATCATTAATAATTACCGCTGATGAATCTCAAGGTTAACATCCCTCGCAACCACCACCACCACCTTTGACCACTTTATTATCACCTACATATATAACAGAAAAAAAAAACAAAATGAAACACAAGACAAAAGTCAATTAATATTTAACGATTATATCATATCACGTATTCTCATTTAAAATAGAAAAATATATTATAACACCGGTATTATCTAATTAAGAAGCATATAATAAAAAAATACTTGTAATATCGTAACATCTCAATTATCTACTATATAATACTAAAATAGAAGTGACTACAGCCACATGTCGTTCCTATATCGAAACACCTCAACTTATGTTGTCCTCCTGTTAATCCACCTCATTTTTTCCGCCACATGTCATTGTTAGATTATGCCACCTCATTTTTTCCTCACAAACTACCCTATTATATATTTTATATTTAGTAATTAATGATTCTCAAACACTATATTTAGACCTTATAAAATAATTAAATTTTAATTTATTAAATGCATTAAATTATAACTCTTTTATTAGAAAGTAATGAATATATATAATGTATATTAGGAATTAGGATACACCTAATTAGAAAATTTATTTATATATTGAAGAGATTGAGAGAAAGAATAATATTATATTAAGATACAATTTGAGTTTATAGCATTTTTTGTTAAAAAGTCACTTAATATTAAATCTTGATTATATGCACTATTTATATAATAAAATATATCATAAATTTCATTAACATTTGTGTTAGTTATCTTTGCATGCTTTATTTATAAAATTTTGTTAAAAATTATTTATACTTATCACGATTAAATGTAAATTTTACTATTTTATATTATTAATAATATTTTTTTTAATTATAAATCCGTACAAGGTACGAGAATTAAACTAGTAAACATTCTATAAGATTACTTGTATGAGTTTAACTTGAATGATGTACAAACATACCTATAACGATAAAATTTGTAGTTAACGGTGAACTTGCAAGACAACACTGTGAGATACAAACGTCACGTTGATTACCCGCCGGAAGTTGATAACAATTTTTGATACAAGTCGGGTCACATCAATTTCTAGTCTCTGTAACGTACATACCCACAACGTAACATTAATTCAAGTTACAAAAAATATGTATAGTGTGGGCTAAATCTACAACCATATACAAAAGCACGTACCAAGTATACGATAATTATTATGAGATGTTTCTTTCCTTAGTGTTGTCATGAGTGATCAAATCGAGTTGTTTTAGTGTGGTGAATCTTTTGATTATCACTCATAGAGTTTATATAGGGGAGTACTAGGTTGTTATCTTTTTAAAATATAAAAAATTTAGATGGTACCTGTGGTTTAGGGTTTTTCGAATTTTATCCAGATGTTTTTTTAAGTTCGGATGGTGCCCTTATGTTTTAATATTTTCCGGAAAATGTCCAATTTCATTTAAATTGTAGAGGGATGTCAACTAAAATTATTTTTATTAAAATGAGAAAAACTTCTTTTTAAAAAAGAAGATAAAAGAGGCTAAACATTTTAGACATAAGTTTTTTTAAAAAAATTATTTTAAGTTGACATCTTTTTACAATTTAAATGGAGTTGGACATTTTCCGGAAAATATAAAAATACAAGGGTACCATCCGAATTAAAAAAAAACCTCTGGACAAAATCCGAAATACTCAAACCACAGGACACCATCCGAAATTTTTCTTTAAAATATGTATATTTAATGTATGATAAATGAATAAAATCTTACATTTACGGTAACTATTGATATGTTTGTACAATTTTAAATGATTGTATATGTTTCACTTTAGCCGAAAATAGACACAAAATTGTATATGTATCTCGTATCACTCATTTCTTTATATAAAGATATAAAAAAAATATTTTTAAATCTAATGACAAAACACAATTCAATGTAACTGTTTATTTTAATTAAATTGTAAGCTTTATAAGCTTCCATAAATTATAGCATAACACTACATATTCTCTTATTAGGAAGCATATAATCTTAAAGATACTTATGATATCTTAATATCTCAATAATATAAACATTCATATAAGAGTTTAACTTGAATGATGTACAAACATCACGTTTGATACCCGCTGGAAGCTGATAACAATCCTGGATACATGTCGGATTTGTTAATGCAATTTAAAATAATTGTATACGTTTCACTTTTGCCAAAAATAGACACAAAATCGTATATATACCCCGTATCAATCATTTCTTAATATAATGATAGAAGATATTTTTATATTAATGAAAAAATACAATTCAATGTATATCCTAATTTAAAATTTTAGTTTTGATATATAATGTTTTTTTTAATTCAGGATATTGTGGATTCAATGTAAATGTTATTTAAAATTTTAGGCCAAAACTATATAATGATTTTTTATTTATTTAGGACATTGTGGATTTTGTTTTTTATTTTTAATATTTTTGGATATCGATCGGGTCAGTGAAGTGTGTCCTATATATAGCTAGACAATGTATATTGATATTATTTTTTGTTACTATTACATATACTATAATGCTAATTTATTATATTATGTGAGTTTTATTGTATATACTATAAAGTTAATTTATTATTTATAATAAAATAAACAACAGTTGAAATTAAATTGTTGCACAATTTGTTGAAAAAAATGTTTAGAAATTTAGGTTGTTATCCAATTCTAAACCAAAATGTTTAGAAATTTATGTACTGTGTCGTTATTCGTTTAGACGGATTATTGGATTACTTCGGCTTCTAAATAAATTTTTTTGAAGTTGTTAGAGATAATAAGTTCTCACATCGAAATTGGGGACATTTCGAGTCTAGTAGATAAGGTCGGTGGGTTACTCCTCCTACTGTCAATTGGTATTAGGATAGAATTTCATCGGGTTTATGTGATTGACTAGGGCCTAACGTACGTGCATGTGCACTCGTATGTACATGACCCCATTCTACGGTCGGCCTATATCGGACTTTGACATGGTATCATAGTGGTTAGCCTCTATTCGGCTCGTGCTCCTAACTTATGGGCAAGTGCAACTCGGTCTCTATCTTTTCGTTGCACTTGCGAGGACATGTTTGAAATAATAAGTTTTCACGGCAAAAGTGGGGACATTTCGAGCCTAGTATATAAGGTCGGTAGGTCACTCATCCTATTGCCTATTAGTTTTAGGATGAAATTAACCTCATTAGGTTTATATGTTGGACTCGAGTCTAACATGTATGTGCACTCGTATATACACGATCCCTGTTTTACGGTCCGTTTGTATCGTACTTTGACAGTGTAATTTCTAAAAAAAATAATAATAATTTAATTAATTAATTAATTAATCTGAGAACCGAGTAGAATACCAAAGAGATAAACCGTATCGAACCAAAGATAAGTACACGTTGAACCAAACCAATTGAGACCCAAAAACCAGACCGGCCTAGTGACGAAACCGGTCGGCTTCTTCATTCTCCTTGGGCTAGAAGCGCCTTCTTCTCGGCCAACTCCCTTGGGCCTCCTGGCATTACTTCTTCGTGGGCCAATCAAGGAAGACGCACCACAGGCCTCCAATCTTGTCGCCTTCTCCGACTCGCCGGCACATCCAGACGTTACAACATTGAAGAGGAAAGTAAATGCTAAAAGAGTTGGAGACCGGCCATTGAAGACAATCTTGACCGAGCAAGTGAAGACAAAGCAGAACCCCTCGGCGACCTCTCTCTCTCCTCCATTCTCACGCATCTCTCACTCGCAACTTCCCCAAACACAGTCGAGAGCCACCGGCGAGTTAAGCACCTTTCCATCCACCAACTTAGCCGACCAAGATCGGTAAGTACCTTGCTTACACCTCATCTCCTCTCTTCCCTCTTCCTCCCTACTGAACAGTGTGTACCGTCACACTCTAGACGACAACAAACTGCTTTTTCACCGTGTCTGCCAACTACAACCGGGGAACCCACCGATGACCAGACGGAGGACGAGAGTCCCTAGACGAACCCGAACCGACATCTCCATCGCCGTTGTGACACCAGAGGAGGTAAGCTCCTCCTCTTCTTCATTCTCAACGTATGCATGGGGAAAACAATAATAATCGAAGGATGTATTTTGCTAGGCTCGAACCGTGGATCTCCAAGCCCCTCCTAACAGCATCAAAAACGATTCCTAGGGAGACTCGAACCCGCGTCTCCAACGCTCTCGCCAACCTCTCCTCGCAGTTGGTGAGTTTCGATCTCACGTCCTCAAGCCTCATTTTAATTTCCCTTACCGCTTACTGTTTTTGTCACCACCAAGTCTCGAACATGAGACGTACTAACCCCTCAATTGGCGCCTTAAATGGTTGTTTGTGCGGTTCACAAGATTTAAACTGAGATCACCCGATCCGCCTTCTATTGCTTCCCTCTCATATGACGCCTTGCCACCCGGTGCCAACTGAAGCCGTCTAGTGCGTTCGAAGCTAATCTCGTAACCAACCTATGTACCTTGTTTCGGTAAGTCTCGAACCTCCGATTTTAAGTATACAATTTTAAATCTGGAATTTAAGTACGTGATTTCTAAACCTACCGGTGGAAATTGTTATTTAACACCGTAACTACGCACGAGAACTCACTCAACTACGCACTTGGGGTGCGTAGTTTAATTTTCAATTTTTTATTTTATTTTTTCTCGGACTCCAACTACGCACGTCATAAGCGTAGTTGGCTCCAACTACGCACGCGAAGTGCGTAGTTACGGTGACAAATAGTGATTTTCGCCGGTACGTCTAATAATCCCCTTTAAGTATAAGCCTAATTTCGGGTCGGGTGATGGGTGAAAAACCTTCACTCATCATCTGGCTTTCTCGAAATTCCACATATTTTGTGGTTACGATGATTTGGATATCCATCGGAGTGCGGGTGAAATTGTCACCCCTACTTGTAGTATCATAATATCTCAATAATATTAACATTCCTATAACATTACTTGTACAAGTTTAACTTGAATGATGTACAAACATACCTCTGACATCAAAATTAGTAGTAAACGATGAACTAGGAGGACAACAACTTGAGATACAAACATCAAGTTTGATACCCTCTGGAAGTTGTATCACTCATTTATTAATTTTAAATGACTTTTAAAAAAAATGGAAAGCATGCTTGTATTGATTTGACATGAGTCTCTCTTATAGTTGGTTTGGATAACGGGCTTTTTGTGGTGGGTAAGGCGGTTCTCAACGCGGCCTCTTTGAAGTTGGCTAAGCATAAAAGGGCTAGCTTGTCTTGAAAACCAACATGTATTTCTTCCGTTCGTTTTTGATACGTTTGGTTTTCTTGCACCTGATGTCGTCGAGATTCTCAAGAGGGTGCAACGGGTCTCGCATGGTGATTTCGTGTTTCCTAGGTCTTCAAATGTAGTGTTTAGGAGGAACGAATTTGCTATTCAGAAAGGGTTGACGGCACAGCTTGTTGTCCGCCTAACTTCTAACTCGATGTAATATTTCTTTATTTGATTCATATAATATAACAAATTTATTAATGCAAAGATAAAATATATTTTTAAAGTTAATGACAAAACACAATTTAATGCAAATGTTTATTTAAAATTTTGGTTTTTGATATATAATGCTACTTTTTGTATATTAGTAAATTGTGGATTTTTTTCCTTCTATTTTGGTCTTTTTAGATACGGATCGGATTAGTAAAGGGTGTCACAAAGACAAAAGCTAAACACTGTATTATTGATTTTTTTGTTTATTATTTAAGTCTCATTTTCACTAAAACATGTGCATATCCAAACCGAAAAAATTACAATATGGTTTAATTTTGTACCACAATTATCAAATCCGGTCCGTCCTGCACCGTTTTTGACACTTTTAACATTTATTATAAGTGTAAATACGGGCCAGATTTTTTTTTAACATATCTTTATAAGGGTTAAAACGGACCGGAAAAGTTACGTTCTGGTTTGATCGTGAACGGTAATATTTTGGTCCGATTTGGACTGTTTTGTATATTTTTAACATTTGTTACGATCTGGTTTTATCCTGAATGTTAATATTTTTTTAACATATCTTATAAGGGTTAAACGGAAAAGTTACGACCTTGTATAATCCTGAACGGTAATATTTTGGTCCGATTTGGACTGTTATGTACACTTTTTACATTTGTCTTGAACGGGGCGGTTATGGTCCGGCCCGATCTATCATATTTACAGTAGACCATCCATGGTGAACGAAGAAGGCACTCGAAGAAGTAACTGCTCCGGGACTGCAAGGGATCAAGTAAAAGGAGAGGCTCCTCATTGCAGGAACAAAAGGTGTCGTAATAGCATAGAAAACAAAAAGGCTTGAGGTCTCGCTTGCTCCAGTGCTCCTGTTGAAACTATTCAAAAGGTGGAGCTTTCAAAACCATAAATTCATTCCGTGGTCGATAACTCGATAATAATAATGATATAATATTTTTATAAATTAATATTGTTGTTTAGTGACGGAGGTTCTCGAAAGTTTGACGTCTGACCGAACACAAAGATCCATTTATATTGACTTTGATTTGTTTATCATTGACTGATTTTGCAAGATCCGATGAAGATGAAAGGATGATGGGTCTTCCATCTTCATCATCCTCTCGACAAAAACCATCCCCTGCGATGAGTTCTCCATTCTCATTCTTCCTAATCTTGTGTTTCATTACTCTCAAATCTTCATCGTCCACGAATACCATAACAACCACCGATCCGCTCAAAGACCCATCATCTTTAACCTCCAACAATGGAGTCTTCAAACTCGGATTCATCACCCCACCTGGCTCAGCCAACCGATATGTCGGAATCTGGTACGATGAAGTGTCACAAGATATCATCTGGGTAGCTAATAGAAACTCCCCTTTAACCGACTCTACTGGTACACTTCAAATTTCACAAGACGGAAACCTTCTTCTTCTCAACGGCGAAAACCACACAATTTGGTCAACGTTATCATCAATGGCGGATTCTTCATCAGCAATTGAGGCCCACCTTCTCGATTCCGGCAATCTCGAACTGGTGGAAGTCGATTCCCAGACTGTAATTTGGCAGAGCTTTGAGCATCCAGTGAATTCGTTCCTCCCTGGTATGAAACTTACCTTCACCAAAAGCCCTAATTCCACTAACCTAATTTTTCTGCGTTCATGGAAGAGCAATTCAGACCCGTCTGAGGGGAAATTCTCGGTCGGATTTGATACGTTTTCAGTCCCTCAGATTGTAATACGTGAGGAAGGTAACGATCTTCCCGTTTGGAGGAGTGGGCCATGGAATGGAAACATGTTCATCGGCATCGAAGATAACATCAATTTTGGGGGCGCGGCTAGCTCAGGGTTCATCCTCGCAGCCGACAGAAGATCTACAATGTCTCTTTCGTTCACTTACTCAGACGGTTCATCATCTTCATTCTTGTCGAATTACGCCATAAACCCTCAAGGAACCCTAATTCAACAATGGTGGGATGCTGGGAAGAGAAGCTGGGAGGTTGCTTGGCAAGCTCCGCAGTCCAATTGCGATGCTTATGGTTATTGTGGAGCATTCGCTAGCTGCAATTCACACAATTCAAGGATTTGCCAATGTTTGAAAGGGTTTATCCCCAAAAATAAGATTGAATGGAGCAAAGGAAATTGGAATAATGGATGTGCCAGAAGAACTGCATTGATATGTAATGGGGATGGATTCTGGACATTGAAGACTGTTAAAGTGCCAGATAAAGCAGATTGGATATTGGGTTTGAACAACGATGAGTGTAGAAGTCAGTGCTTAAGCAATTGTACTTGCTTGGCTTATATGTATGATACTGGTGCTGGTTGTCTGTGGTGGAGTAGGGAGTTGATTGACACTGTCGAGTTGCCTGGTGGTGGAGGGTTGGATTTGAATGTCAGGCTTGCTAGTTTAGAGTTGCAGCAAGGTATGGTCAGAGAATTTGTCATTGTTTTTGTATGGTTTTGTTGTTTGCTTCTCATTCTTAAATGTGTAGCAGGTTCGCAATTCGGGGTGGGTTTTCATCTTCTTCTGCAGGTAAAGGTAATAAAGTCAAAATCATTGGTGCTATAGCTGGAATTCTCGGAGCAGTTATTCTTGCTGTTTGTGTATACTTGTTGTGGAGAAGGATGTGTAGAAAACAAGGTAAAGAAATTTCCAGAAAATTCTGATTCTTTACTTTCTATATAAACAGAATTTAATCAGTTCATGAGAATCTGTATCTTGATGATGATTTATGTTTGACAAATTATAAATATGATCAGATGAGAGGACTAGACCACAGATTGATTTTCCGGAAGGTAGGAACGAAGTTGAACTTGAAGAACTGCCATTGTTCAAGTTGGAAAAGCTAGTTATTGCAACAGACAACTTTAATATAAAGAACAAGCTTGGACAAGGCGGATTTGGTCCTGTTTACAAGGTATGAGTTAGTTAGATAGTATAATCAAGAAGCTAGATAATTAAAACGAAGGTTGATTATTTAGGGAATTCTTGAAGATGGACAGCAAATTGCAGTAAAAAGACTTTCAAGCGCATCAGGGCAAGGCATGCAGGAGTTTATGAATGAAGTGGTGGTGATCTCTAAACTACAACACCGGAATCTTGTCCGACTCTTAGGTTGCTGTGTTGAAGCAAAAGAGAAAATGCTGATTTATGAATACATGCCAAACAAGAGCTTGGACGCCTTGCTTTTCGGTTTGCATTTTAAAAAGTTGTTTTTATTTTTCTAATGTTTGATTATATTATGCCAATTCACTTACTTTAGTATTGCTTCAACATTTAGATCCCGAGAAACGGGAAATGCTGGACTGGAAAAAACGCTTCAGCATCATACAAGGGATATGTCGAGGACTCGTTTACCTCCACCGGGATTCTAGGCTGAGAATAATTCATAGAGACCTCAAAGCTAGCAACATTCTCCTAGATGAAAACCTAAACCCAAAAATCTCAGATTTTGGGATGGCGAAAATATTTGGTGCTAACCAGGATCAAGAAAACACGAAAAGAGTAGTGGGAACTTAGTGAGTGCATTCATCTCTGATAGAATACATAATATAAACAGATGAAATATGAATGCTTTACTTGGAATTATGCAGCGGTTATATGGCTCCTGAGTATGCAATGGAAGGAAAATTTTCCGAAAAGTCTGATGTGTTCAGCTTTGGTGTATTGATGTTGGAGATAGTAAGTGGAAGAAAGAACAACAGCTTCTCTCTTGATGATGATTCATTGAGCCTTTTAGGACATGTATGGAAAACATACTTGAGAAGTTACTGTAGTAGTCATAAATATACAGATTCATCTTTCAATGCTGATTTTTTTTGTTATTTTCAGGCATGGGAGTTGTGGAACCAGAACAACATAATTTCAATGATTGATCCGATGATTGTGAACACATGTTTCCTAGGGGAGATCTTGAAGTGCATACGAGTTGCGCTTTTGTGCGTGCAAGAGTTGGCTAAGGACAGACCCAGCATTTCTAAATTAATGTTTTATCTTGGGAGAGAAATTGCAGATATTCCGTCTCCGACAGCACCTGGGTTTGTACTCAGGCAAAAACAGAGGTTTTCAGGTGAAGGCTCTTCGTCTCAGCAACGGCAGCAACAACAGCAAAGTAGCAGTTGCTCTGTGTACGAGGATGAAACGGTTTTGATTGCTCGCTAGATACTTAAATATTTTTAACTTACTGCATATAAGAAAAAACTTATTTGGAATTTCTAATTGTATGATAAAGATAAATAAGTAATTAAATAGCAGTTTCATGTTAGATAAGATATTCTGTTAAACTTATTTGAAATTAAACGACGAATTAGGTTTCTTTTTTTTTTTTTTTTTTTGAAAGCACGAATTAGGTTTCTTTAGTAATTTAGTTTGAATATTGTTGCCTTGTATCAATGTATACAAATTAGGCTTCTTCGCCCTTCGCCGACTTCTCTGTGTATGTCAATGGCGTTCAAACAAAGCTTCTCGCTTTCTCTGTTACTGCTCTTGTTTGTGTTGTCGCCGGCTTATGCGCAATCGCTAACATGCTTGACACAAAAGCTGAACAGGAAGTACATACCTTCACTGGACTTACAATTCCGGTGACAACAACACTCTCTCAATCGCCTTCCTCGCGCCTCCGACGGGATGGATCTCTTGGGCTATTAATCCGACCAGCACCGGCATGGCCGGCGCCCAAGCCCTAGTTGCTTTTAAAGATAACTCCGATGGATCTATGGCGGTCAAGACCTTCAACATCCGGTCGTACGGTTCGCTTGTGAAGGGGAGTTTGGATGGCTTGGTGGTTAAGGAAATCAGTGCCGAGTATATCAACGGCATGATGACGATCTACGCTACATTTGTCTTGCCGGAGTCGTTGTCTGCCTCCGGCAAGATTAATCATGTTTGGCAAGTGGGGTCCGCCGTCTCCGGCGGGTTTCCAGGTGGACATCAATTCGAATACGACAACTTGCACTCTATGGGAACCTTGGATTTGTCATTGTCATCATCGGGTGTCAACACAGCGACAACTTGTGAATCGCCGTCAGGCGTCACCGTCGACCATTGGACAAATTTGAAGAGAATTCATGGAGCTTTGGATGCAGTAAGATTGGGATTCTTGTTTCCTGTGGGAGTAACCGTAGCAAGATACCTCATAACCTTCGATGCTGCATTGGTCGACTTTCACCTCAATCAAATCATACTCCTCCAATATCATATTTGGTCCAACGACACACTACTCTCGAATTTTTTGTGCCTCTTAGGTGGTCCAACGACCCATCGGATTAGATATTCGATATTTTATTTAGCTGAATTGATTGTCTAATTTGATCAGGTTGACGTCGGATATCCGACCCAAAACTACAGATCTAATCGGATTATTCAGCCGGATATCGGCATTAATATTGTGAATTAGGTTAATGATTATTTTTATTTCGTTTAAGTTTTAAATAAATAGGTCCGACAAGGCGACAAGAGAAGTAAAAAGATTATTTATGCTTTGTTTAAGTTTTAAATAATCAGGTATAGATCATGACTTGCTGAAATTTTTTTAAAACTTTTAAAACTTATCACCAGTCAAATATTCATTCCAAAGCCGATCCGAAATACTATTTTTTATGGATTGTATCGGTTTCGGAAAAAAATCGTCGAGCTCGGATTTCCTCGGATCGGATTATTCGTATATTTGGACCGGATCGATGGATTGGATTATTTTTAACACTCCTATGACCTATCCAAGATTCCTCCTTTCCATCTTGTTTTTTTTTCTATACATATTTTATAACATTATTATTTTCATTATCTCTTTTGTTATTTTTAAAAATATAATACTCTTATTTTCATTCTTTCAAACATTTTTTTATAAAATAAAACATATATAGTCTTTCATTTTGTTTTTTTTTCCAGGGATGTGCACAAATCCCGTAGATTCCGGCCCAGTCCCGATCCTGTCGGGACGGGATATGGGTCTTACCTTCCTCGTCCCACAAGGTCCGTTCCGTCCCATATATATATATATATATATATAGGGTTAGGATCCGGTAGGAACAATCCTTAGAGTAGGGTATAATAACTCCTAAGATCCGTTAGATTAAAATTTGTACCTTCATGATAGAAGGTGCATAATAAGCTTTCCAAGGTGAGAATCCCATCATTGTTCATTTTTCATTATTCATTCATTAAACTAGTTCATTACCCGCACCTTGTGCGGGTTTTGTTTAAACAAATTTTATTATAATGTTTATATATTAGGTATTGAATATTAATCTTAAAAATATGATTGTACTAAGAAAATGAATTTTCTTTTATAAAATTCATGACAAGATTTTTAACAAATAAAGCTTTATTACAAAATTATACTTTAACATAGTCAAAACAGTAGGTTAATGAATCATATGACAGATATTAATCCGTTATGAATAAAAATTATACTTGAACTTAACCAAAAGGCCAATAAATGTATGATTTGTTTAGTATTCAAAATCTCTATTTATACGTATATTCAAACTATCAACCTTACATAAATAGTCGATGTGGGATAACAAAATCTGAAAATAGTTAACCTTACATAAATAGTCGATGTGGGATAACAAAATCTGAAAATAGTTAACGACCCACATAAAAGTAGGTCAATAACCCATGTAACGAAAACTAATCCGTTATTATAAAAACTATACTTCAACTTAGCCAAAAGGCCAAGAAATGGATGATTTGTTTAATCTTCAAACCCTCAATTTATATAAGTTGATTAAAGATCCATATAACGGATATTCCGTTATGAATAAAGATGGGAGTGGTAAATGAAAATATTTAACATCCCACAAAAAAATTATACTTCAACTTAGCCAAAAGGCCAAGAAACGGATGATTTGTTTAATCTTCAAATCCCTCTATTTATACCTGTTCTCAAACTATCAACCTTTACATATAGTCGATGTGGGATAGAAGCGTTAAAAAAAAGTACGTGAAATCGTTCAAAAAATTGTGTAATTTAAATTAAAAGATTTGATGGCTAAATTTTTAAAAAATAAATAAAAAAATATTAATATAAAAGGAAGGAAATAAGAAATATATAGGGTGAGAATTATAATGTACATGAGAATTTTAGATTTTATTGTCAGTTAACGTAAAAGATTTGATGGCTAAAGATTTTACGGTTAAATTAATAATTTAGTAAAAAAAGATTTTATGGTTTATTAAATAATTTAGTAAAAAAAGGATTTAGGGAACAATCGTGAGACCGCCATGTCAGCATTTTGACGGTTGTTTTAATAAAGTATATATATAAGATACAAATTAGGAAACAGATTTCTTATTTTTGGGCTATCCCAAAAATAAATGTTGAAGCAATTGATCGTTAATATATTTGGACGTTAATATATTTTATAGAGAAATTTGATCGTTAATAAATTTTATAAGAAATTTGATCATTAAATTTGTTAGGATTGGTCGTTAAAATTTGTTTTGGTAGTTAAAATATGAAGAAAAAAAAACATTTTAACCACCAATTTTTCTCTATGAAATTTTAACGACCCACAAAATATTTAACATCTAAGATTTAACGACCCACAAAATTTTAACGATTACTATATTAATTATATAAAAAATATTTTAACGACCAAATTTTCTCTATAAAATATAATAACGACCCAATATGAAAATAATTTAACGGTCAAATTTCTTATAAAATATTTAACGATCAAATTTAACCAGCATTTTTTCCATATTACAAATTTTAATGACCAAATTTAACGAACAGTTCTAAATAATTTATTTTCATATTGGGTCGTTATTATATTTTATAGAGAAAATTTGGTCGTTAAAATGTTTTTATCATAATTCTATTAGAGGCAATATAATATTCTCATTAATTATTACAATAAACAATGTTAAATCTTGGACGTTCATTTGTATTAATCTAACGGCTATTATATGTCCTTATTCCCTACTCTAAGAGAGGTTCCTACATGATCCTAACTATATATATATAGTTAGGATCACGTAGGAACAATTCTTAGAGTAAGGAATAAAACTCATAAGATCCGTTAGATTAAAGTTTATGAACGTACATGATTGAAAGTTTTATATGGTAGTAAATTAAATAGGTACTTCTATTTCCCTTTAATAGAATTTTAGTTTTTTTTAATTTCTGACAAAAATATTCAACAATCAATGTTCATTCCTTAATAGAAATATACATTCATCAACATTTTGACTAAAATATATAAAATCAATGTTCATAAAATTTTAACGACCAAAATAAAATTTAACGACCAATTGTAACCAACATTCTTTCCATATTACATATTTTAACGACCAAAACCAAATTTAACGACCAAATTTTAACGACCAAAATTTAACGACCAAAATTTAACGACCAAATTTAACGACCATATTTAACGACCAAAAACAATAAATTAACGACCAATCCTAACAAATTTAACCAGAATAAAATTTAACGACCAAAATTTAGCCACCAAATCTAACGACCAATTTTAACGACCAAAAACAATAAATTAACGACCAATCTTAACAAATTTAACCAGCATAAAATTTAAGGACCAAAATTTATCCACCAAATTTAACGACCAAAAAAATAAATTAACGACCAATCCTAACAAATTTAACCAGCATAAAATTTAACGACCAATTTTAACGACCAAAATTTAACGACCAAAAAAACACATTAATGACCAATCCTAAAAAATTTAGCCATCATAAAATTTAACGACAAATTTTAACGACCAAATTTTAACGACCAAATTCTAACCACCAAATTTAACGACCAAAAAAAATAAATTAACGACCAATCCTAAAAAATTTAACCAGTATAATATTTAGTGACCAATTTTAACGATCAAATTTTAACGACCAAATTCTAACCACCAAATTTAACGATCAAATTTAACAACTGGTATATATTTTAACGACCAAACAAAATTTAACGACTGATATACTAGATTTTAACGACCAAACAAAATTTAACGATTGGTATACTATATTTTAACGACCAAAAAAAATTTAACGACTGATATACTATATTTTAACGACCAAAATAAAATTTATCGACTGTTATATTATATTTTTAACGACTGACATACTATATTTTTACGTAATTTTAATGGTCGATAATTTTTTTAAACGTTCGTTAATATATAATTATACCGATTTGAAGATTTGTTCAGCCAAAAATAAGATATCGACTTTCCTTTTCTAAACATATATTAATGACTAGTGAATTAAATTGGAAGCATCATATGAAACTCTCCTATTTAACCTTATTATGTACCTTCCATCATGGACGTTCATTATATAATCTAACGGATCTTAGAGGTTCCTACTCCCTACTCTAAGGGAGGTTCCTACCGGATCCTGACCCTATATATATAGATGGGACGGGATATGGGTCACGATCTAGTGAGAACCTAAATTACGGTAAGAAATAAGAACATCTATAAACCGTTAGATCAATGAACGGATGACTGGGATTTATATTTCGATTTAGGCATTTTTCAATTGGTATTTAATACACCATCGTGCATATGGTAACGGAAATATACTTATATATGTAATTACGGAAATAAAATACTATTATAAGGTGCGTGATTATTTATTTCAAGACGATACATCCTTAAAAAGACAATTATTGTGTCTTTAGAGATTATTACTCGTACATTCCACCGACGATGAATTCCAACATCGAAGTTATTTTTTTCTACTCGAAAATATTGTGCACGTTTGTATTTTTTACAATTGTGTGTTTAATGTTTGAGGTAGTGCAGTCAGCCGTGCATTGTGTGGATCGAATAAGGGATTTTTTGAAGTCGTGCTAAAATTTTGTATTGGTTTCTACATTCGTGCAACATGAGTCGTGCAACATGAGTGACTCATGCACAAAATAAAGTAAAAGCATAATTCACAATAGTAGAACTTGGGTCATGAGCTGGTATTACTGTATTAGTAAACGTGTAGATGCAAAATGATCAAGAGTGGTACATGAGTGAATGAGTGAATATTCATGCATCAAACGTGCATGTAGTACAAGACTAAGTGAATCATGCATGCATCAAATGTGCATCAAGATCCATGTAGTGCACGACTAAGCAGTAACATTTTACGCGTAATGTACGACTAGGATGCAAATTTTTTTTTATATGTATCCTTTAATCCTGCATGCAACACACGAGTAACACACGAGTCCATCAATTGGGTCAACGTGAGTGTATACACGAGTGAATAATGCATGTAATGCACGAGTAAAATAAAATTAATATGTTAAATGTGTCAATGAAAGATTAAAAGACTAAGTTGAAAAAATCATGCACGAGTGTGATATACCGGGTACACGTATGAGGTTAGAAAATTTTATGATGGATATATATACGATATCTCTAATAGGTAAAACGTCTTAATTTATTATGGTAGTAAATGATTTCAATTTTTATAAGGTAATCATATATTACTATCCATACATACAAATCGGTGTAATTAATTAAAATGCCAAAATAAAACTGAATAATCAACGTTGATTTTGTTTAATCGTGTGGTCGATGTTTGTTCTTATATCTTACCGTAAGTTTGGTTCTTACTTGATCATATCCCTATATATATATATATATATATATATATATATATATATATATATATATATATAATAATTAGATATATAAACCTAATTAGTAGTGATCGTTATATAATTTTGTTCTAATAAAATTGACAGTTGTTCAAATCCATCTACAAAAGAGCAAAGGAAAAGTGAACTCGGTGCGACATTGTCTAAAGAGTAGTAATCATTATGTAATTTTGTTTTTATATTTTATTTTGTATGTTTAGACTAGACAAGTTAATTATGATTTGTAAACCTTGTTGTGGCATTCAATTTTTGGATATTGACGAACATTTATTTTCGTAAATTGTTAATTTTAAACCGAAAAGGCAAAAAAAAAATTATATAGATCATGCGAGATTGGTCTCATCCCGGTCTCAATCGGAATATGGCTCAATGGTTTTTAATAAAAAAAACTCAAGTACCGTCTCAATCCCGTCCCATATATAACGGCCGACAAGGTACGTGGGGTGACCTTATATACCGAAAACGATACAATTTGTCTTGCTTGATGTATGCAAAACTCATATTTATGTCAAAAGTTTCAAAATTGAAGGGAATTGACAATCATACACGAAAATAAAGAACACCGGTTTCTTAAAATTTAAAAATTCCTTTGGAATAATAGGTAAACATACAAATGAATCTCTATTTCTATAGAGTTCACAAGATTCATCTGTTACAACATACAAGAATGAAACTACAGAGGTTGTTTTGCCTGGGGAAGTGGTATTCCGAATCACAGTGGACAAGGTTGTCTGTCATCTACGTGGTCTTCAATTCAAGCAAGTCCAACACTGATACACCTTCGAACCTGATCGGAGTCAAAATTGACCAATGTATCGTCTGTCAATTCTAATCCCCTCACTTAAGTCCAAAGCTTCCATGCCTAAAACATGTCGCAACACATTATTATGACGAAATCTGTGTTATATGCTACAAAATATGTCTAAAAGAATAAACAAGGTGGTAGAGTTTTTGCATAATCAACGCCCTTGAACATGAGATTATGTAACATGAGTGTCTCGATGAAATAGTATCTTTACTTTATATGCTTTTGATTATTCACGACTATTTCATCGAGACACTCATGTATACAAGCAAGTCCAACACTGCAAATGTAACATACATACTTTTTTATTTGACACAAGCATGTATACATGAGTGTCTCGATGAAATAGTCGTGAATAATCAAAAGCATATAAAGTAAAGATAGTATTACACATAATCAACTATCAACCGCAGGGAAGCTACATGATGGGCAGCCTCCCCTGCAGTTGAAAAAGTCATCCATTAATCACGTGCAGACGGGTTAAGCTACAAGAACTCTAGGATAAGCATGCTTGAGAAAGATTCGAGAATAGAACGCTACTCTGAAAAGAAAACTGCTCCAAATCCTCCTTCCCCAACCTTGTTTGAATCAGAGAACCCGTTGGTTGCTATGACAACATACTTAGAGTCAAATGTTGTTAGCCCGTCTTGTAAGATAGTTTGCCAAGTAAGTAATTGCTGTTTATGACAAAAACTAAACCAAATTAGTAAGAGAGATCACCCTGTCCAATTTTCTCATATTAATACTAGGTTCAGTTGCTTATAACTTTATGCACTGCAAATGTGATCAAGAAAGAGAGGAAGAGGGCACTCACTAAGGAGAGAATAATTAGACATTTAGTCATGAAACAACTTCAGAGATTACTTCCTATGGAAAATAATTAGGAAGTTAACATTCCTTATAAAAAAAAGAAAAAGACCAAAGAGCCATGGGATTAGACATTTAGTCTGTCTTTCACACAATAAAAAACACTCACACAATTGACAATTTAGCAGCATTTCTTGCTAAGAACCATCTCAAAGATCCCCAAAAAAATGGCCTTAAACACAACAATGGAGTTGAGAATACAATAAGCATCAAGTCTTGCTTCAGAATTGTACCACAAAAAACAGTTATTGTAACACCCCAAATCCGTAGGACTCGGAGTGCTAGGGATTTAGGGTGTTACAAAGTTGGTATCAGAGCCCAGGTTGACAACAATGGCACTAGTAATCTGCAATAAAGTTCGAATAGATAAATAAACAGAACCCGAAAGGGGTCTGACTTTTCAAAAGGTTTTGGTTTTGAAATGAGTACAAAATGTTTTGGGATATCGTGTACGTAAGTCATCGCCCCTCTGAAGATCTCGACAGTATATATATAGATATTCTGTTGTGATTGATTTGATATATACATACGGCATATATATAGCCTTCTGAGTTAGGTTTACGTCCTCTGCAGATGGTTCAGACTAGAGCCTTACCTGTAGTTGGACGAGGTAGAGGTAGACCCCCTCTAGGTAGAGGACGGGGTAGTTGGGGGACAGGGTCCACAGCGAGTCCGGTCAAATGCCTCGGATTATGTCTCCATGGGAGGACTAGAGTTTCGTGAGTATATCCGGCGAGTAGAGGAGGTTGTCAGAGTAGGTAGACCTATTCCAGATCTACCAGTACATGAGGGACAATCTGAGAGGTCCCACGGGGTTACTCAGGTGCCAGTTGCACCGGCGCCTGTTGCTAAGATTGCTCAAGTTACAGAGGAGCATAGAGGGCCTAGACCAGACACTTGGTTGAAGGCATTTCACCAGATGGGTGTACCCCCTTTCTCTGGGAAGGTGGGGCTCGAGGTTGAGCTGTGGATTGGACATGTGGACTCAGCTCTGGAGTCCATTAGATGCCCAGCAGATAGGCAGATAGAGTTAGTGCAGACTCTGTTCAAAGACTTAGCACAACACTGGTGGAGGTCTGTACGAGCACAAGTTGACAGTTATGTTTAGATGCGGACTATGATCAGAGAGCGTTTCTGCCCTGCCTCACCGAGGAGGGAGAAACTGCGGGATTTTGTGGAGGCTGGGTTTGAGGACGTACCAGTCTCAGAGGCTATTCGGAAATTCCAGGAGGAGCTGGCATTGCTGGGACCAGCTGCACCTTTTGTGGACCAGCATGTATATTTGTTTTCCCGACGACTGAGGGATGCCACCCGGGCCTATATGGCAGGATTTCATTGTGTGTCCTTGATGGACTACCAGGATAGAGCCGCCGACTATGAGCGAGAGCGGGCTAGTCAGAGGAGAGCTTCTCAGACCGGAGGGTCTGAGAAGAGACAGCGTACTGGGCAGACCAGTGGTATTGGTGGAGTTGCTGGCTCAGGACGAGGCCAGAGCCGCCAGAGTCAGCCCTCATCTGCATCAGCTACAGATAAGGTACGACAGTGTTTCAACTGTGCAGAGTATGGACATATTAGATCAGAGTGTACAAGACAAATAGTGACTTGCTTCACTTGTGGTGGACGAGGTCACAGAGCTGTTTTCTGTAGACAAGGCGGAGCTTCGTCTCAGCAGGGTTCTACTCCTGCCAGTATAGCGAGAGGTGGGCAGAGGCCACCTCAGCAGCAGCAGATACAGGGACAGCAGAGAGTCCTAGATCGTCCTACCACTCAGGGATCTGCTCCTGGGTTAGGTAGAGGCAGAGGTCGTGGTGGGAGCACCACTGACACCAGAGGGCCACAGGGCTGAGTTTTTGAGCTGAGGAGTGCAGAGGAGCCAGCTGCACCGCCTGTTACAGGTACCATTCTGATCTATGGTTTACCTGTTAGAATTTGTTTGATACTGGAGTTATATCTTCTTTTATATCTGATGCTTGTATTGAGTGTTTGAGTTTAGATATGATTGAGGGGTTACCCTTTAGTATAGGGTTACCCGATGGTAGTAGGGTCAGAGGTACCCATGAGATTCGTGACTGTCCCATTTCTGTAGGGACCCGTGTTTTACTGGTTGACTTCTTTGTCATGCCATTAGAGCATGAAGAAGTCATACTAGGTATGGATTGGATGGATGGACTTTCTACAGTCTTAGATATAGGTAGGAGGACCGTTACTTTTCTACCGAGTTAGGACATATAGAGGTTTACCGAGGATGGGACCTTGGAAAATCTAGTATGATTATCGGTGCGATACGAGTAACTAGATTGTTTGCACAGAGATGTGAAGCCTTCTGGTGTTATGCCATGAAGGAGGGGGAGAGTCCAGCATTAGAGGATATCCCAGTGGTCTGTGAGTTGCAGATGTGTTCGTTGAGCTGTCCAGTTTGCCGCCCCAGAGGAGTGTGGACTTTGGTTTCGAGTTAGAGCCTGGTACGAGACAGATCTCGAAGACCCATATCGGATGGCGCCTATTGAGATGTTGGAGCTGAAGAAACAACTTGAGGAGTTGGCCGAGAAGGGTTTTTAGTCACCCTAGTATATCTTCATGGGGAGCATCTGTCCTCTTCGTACGGAAGAATGACGGATCGTTGAGACTGTGTAGTGATTACAGAGAGCTGAACAAGGTGACCATTAAGAATAAGTATCCATTACCGTGTATGGATGACTTGTTGGAGCAGCTTTAAGAAACGATAGTATTTTTCCAGGATTGATCGACGTTCGAGATATCATCAACTGAAGGGATCAAGGTGGATCCAGCGAAGATTGAGGCAGTAGTAGCATGAACTACACCGACGAACGACAAGGAGGTACATAGCTTCCTTGGCCTAGCCGGTTATTACAGACGCTTTGTGGAGGGCTTTTTTGTAATTGCCCGTCCACTGACGAGTTTGCTGAGGAAGTGATGCGCCCTTAACCACCATGACCGCGGATGAAGAGGACGATGCTTTGCGGGTTCGCTCCGATGGACCGCTCACTCGTTCCCGAGCCAAAGCCATTGCCCAAGCTACCGGCTCAATCATCCGACGCACCGTCACATCACTTGGACCCGTTAGTGGCATGCCATGTCACCACTCCACCATGACATAGGCTTCCGGCGCCACGTCATCAAGCTAGCAAATATTATTATTATTATATTTTGCATTTTAAATAATAATAGACTTTAATTTTCGGAACATTAATTCCGGAACTTAATTCCGTGAGTTAATTTCCGGCATTGATAGTCTAGACCTTTGGTTTCGAGAGTTGCCCCGACTTTATTTCCCGCCTTTATTTCCGTCATTCAATTTCCGACTTTTGGTGTAGCCTTCACCAACTATATAAGGGATGCTTGGCTTCACTTGTAAAGCATGTCTAATATTAATCAAGTTATTTGAAGGAAAATCCTTTCTCTTGATTTTGGCATCACTTCCTCTTCAATCCCCTCAAAGTTCTTCCTTGGATCAAGTCTTAGATCCAAGAACTCACCTTCGAGGATTCTTCTAAAGAATCAAACCCTCAAATCCATTACAACGTTTGCTCGATCTCTCTAGATCGAATCAAACCTTCGCTCCCGCATCCATTTCAAATCGCTTCCGCCTTACCAAACTTCTTTCAAAGTTCTCCATTGCACATAAACAAGGGGTAGTTGAAGCTCTAGCTTGGTCTAGGTCCGGCGTTCGTTCTTCAAAGATTTTAAGGACGCATCAAATTGGCATCAGAGCAAAAGGATCGAAGCTAAGTTCTCTTTACTCTTGTTTTTGTGCGTTATTTTTTTTTATCCTTCTTTGCCTTTGTTGTTCTTCCCTTCTTGAAGATCTTCAACTTGTTCTTCGTGTTCTTCGAAGTTGTCTTAAAAATTTTTTTTTCTCACCAAACAAATTTAGGAGATAGTTGGTTTGCCATCAAACCATCTATCAAAAACAATTTGTTCTTCAACCGACCCAATCCGACAAGTTTGTTAATCGATTTTACCAAATTTCTTGGGAATTTTTGTTAACAAATTCGGATATCTTGCATTTTGATATTCAAACAAAAATTAAAAAAATCAAAACTCTTCAACAAAGCGGATTTGTTTCCAAAGTGTTTCATCTCTTGCATCAAAAAGTTGCAAAGTTCAAAAAAAAAATAAAAAAAATATACAAAGTGAAAAGACGTCCGGCAAACCGGTCCATCCGAAAAATCGGATTTTACAAAACGGTCAAAGACCGAAAGCAAGCAAAGCTTGCCGAGTGAACAATCCGTCCATCTTCTGTCTCTCAATTTTCTTACATACGTGCAAAATATCACTTGTTTATTTGTGTGAATTGGTTCAAATTTTGTTGGATTTGCCTATCTTGCTTAACCGTCAAACGGCCTTCCCAAAAGTAGAACCTTAACGCACTTGAACTTGGGTAACGTTGACTTAACTCGTCACCTTGCTCATTTGATTGCTTGCATTTGTTTGTATTCATTTGGAATCATGACTAACGTGGATATAGAAAACTCACAGGATGCTCGTGAACGAGAAAATGCCTCCTTATCCGAGGAAGTTGTTAGTCTACAGCAACAAATGGAGGAGATGAGGGCACAACTTTTGGCCCTTACGACCGCTCCACGCCCCGCCCCAAATCCAAATGACACCATGGTCGAGACTTCCACGTCCGACGCTCGTCGGAAGGGCAAAGGTCTTTTGGGAACCGACCCATCTCAAAGTCTTAGGCTTGCCTCAGTCATCGAAAGCCAAACTCAACAAGACGGCAGGCACCACCTCAATGAGACCGAGAACAATAATGGCCCGACTCCGGATGATCTACTTTATGTAGATACAATGGATCAGAATAAGCGCTTCGAGCGCAATCGTAAACGGTACGGATCACCCCAACCTTTATCTAATGCACATAATACTAACCGTCCCATATAGGAAGAATATCGGCACACCAATCAACAAGATCGTCATCCTCGACGTTCCGGTAATGATCGTTATGAGCAACGCCACCAACGACGTAGCCGGCGTTCATCATACCGCGACTATGATGAGTATGACGAGATGGACGATTTTGATGAGTTCTCCGACGATGAAGCCAACTTGGAACGGGTGGCTCATGTCCGTCCATGGCACCCACCCGTCCGAGATCCATTTGAGAACCAAGACCGAGGAGAAGAATGGTTGCCTTCTCCTAACCCACCAAGGCATGCACATCAACGAGCCCATCATGATGATATGCCACCGCTCCGTCCGGATCCCTACAAAGCTCGTAGGGAAGGTAAACTTAAATTTTCAATATTTTATGGGGAATATGATCCTTGTGTGTTTCTTGATTGGGCACAGGACATGAAAAGGGCTTTGAAGCATTGCCACTATGAGGAGTACGAGAAGATCGAAGCGGCAACCTTGTACTTTGAAGGCGATGCAAAATCTTGGTGGAACCGGTATGAACACGTCCGTGAGAACCGAGGATGGGAACCGGTTGCGACGTTTGATCAACTGATCTACGTCATGACAAAGAAGTATGTCCCCGACGACTTCAAAAATGATATGCGGATGCAAATTGCCAAGCTCCAACAAGGCAAACTCACTCCGGTGGCCTACTTGGCCAAGCTCGAGGACATGCATATGAAGGCCGGCATCTCGGCCTCGCCCTCCGCCTTACGCACCAAGTTCATGAGTGGCCTCAATCCATCAATCCGACGACCCCTTGAGATCGTTCCATATAGAGACTTGGGAGCTTTGTGCCATGCGGTCATGAAGCTTCACAAGCAACAACAAGAGACTCCAAAATACTCAAGGTATAACTCCTCTCCAAATCAATACGCTTATTCTACTAACACCTGTGCTCGAGATGTATCTAGTTATCAAGAGTCCGGCGCCACCAAAGGAGCCCAACGGATGGTCCAATCCACCCGACAAGCGGATACCGAGAGGGCACCACAACGTGGTCCCAATGTCCCGGCACAAGTGCCTCCTGCCCGCACCCCTCAAGGACCTCCACCGGTGGCACGGTCAAGGGAGCCCGTGTGTTATAAATGTAGCGGATTCGGTCACGTCCAACGTGATTGCCCGAACACAAAGCGTGTGTTGTTTGCCAATCCCTCATATGAAGATGAGGAGGATGAAGAAGACGGCGATATCATCATTGAGGATGACCAAGACGTCGACCCCTACTACGGAATGGAACCATGCGACGACCAAATGGCTTGCGGCCCGGCACAACCCGGTAATTTCGCCCTTGTATCTCGTAGAATTTTAGCCGTTAAGGAATTTGTCCCTATTGATCAACGCGAGAATCTCTTTCACTCTCGTTGTTTGGTCAATAACACTAGTCTCTCTCTCATAGTTGATGGGGGTTCTTGTTGTAATATTATCAACGAAAAAGTGGTAAAACACTTTAAGTTGCCTACAACCCCCCACCCAACACCTTATGGAATCCAATGGATTTCCGATAAGGCGTGTGACACCGTCACAGGACAAGCTTGGGTGACGTTTTCCATAGGCGGCTATGTTGATAAGATCCTTTGTGATGTTATCAAGATGGACGTCACACATGTATTATTAGGACGACCATGGCAATTCGATCGTCGTACATTCCATGATGGTTATCTTAATAGATACATGTTCCAATATAATGGAAAACGGGTCACATTGTTGCCTATGACTCCACATGAAATATTAATTGATTATGCGGAACGGAAGAGGCAACAAACCATTGATGAGACCACTACGCCGGCAACATCGGACCCTCCTAGGAGTCCTTCCGATGTTGTGGGTGCTAGTACTTCCGGATACCGGAACACCGCCTCTAGTAACCGTGCTATTGAGTCTAGAGATAGTAAATGAAGCATCGTCCCAACGAATGCAACTTTACCATCTCCGGAACCAATAATCAAAGGCCGGTGTGAGCCGAGGGTACTTTTCGCCCAGAAACATGATGTGACACCGGTCAAGGAAGGCAAGTTGCCATGCTTCTTACTTGTTCCTTTTTGCTTATCTACTTCCAATGACCTTAGTAATATGCCGCACGAGGTGTCTACTTTGTTGTCTGATTTTCAGGACGTCTTGACCGATGAACTACCACCCGGCTTACCACCGATCCGTGGAATTGAGCACCAAATCGATTTGGTGCCCGGCGCGTCTTTACCCAACCGTGCCTCTTACCGTGCAAATCCGGAAGAAACTAAGGAGCTACAACGTCAAGTCCAAGAGCTCCTAGACCGGGGATATGTTCGTGAGTCACTTTCACCATGTGTCGTGCCGGTCATTTTGGTGCCCAAGAAGGACGGGTCTTGGAGGATGTGTGTCGATTGCCGAACCATCAACCAAATAACCGTCAAGTACCGGCATCCGATCCCGCGCCTCGACGACATGTTGGATGAACTACACGGCGCCACCGTGTTCTCAAAGATTGATCTCCGGAGCGGGTATCACCAAATCCGGATGGCCGAGGGTGACGAGTGGAAAACGGATTTCAAGACAAAGTACGGATTATATGAGTGGCTTGTCATGCCGTTCGGACTCTCCAACGCCCCATCAACGTTCATGCGCCTCATGAACCATGTCCTTCGCCGGTTTTTGGGTAATTTCGTAGTTGTTTATTTTGACGATATTTTAATTTTTAGTAAGTCTTTGGATGAGCACATCGGGCACCTTCGCCAAGTGCTCGAGTGCCTTAGACAAGAACAATTATTCGTCAATGTTGAAAAATGTGTCTTTTGTTCCGACACAACTATATTTCTTGGCTATGTCGTGTCTAAGGACGGACTCCGAGTAGACGAATCCAAAGTTCGCGCTATTCGGGAGTGTCCTACACCTAGTACGGTCACCATGGTCCGAGCCTTTCTCGGCTTAGCGGGCTTCTACCGACGCTTTGTCAAAGACTTTAGCTCGGTAGCGGCGCCGCTTCATGAGCTCACTACTAAGGGTGTCATGTTTGAGTGGCGTGATACCCATGCTCGAGCGTTTGATGCGCTCAAAGACCGACTTTGCAATGCACCACTACTCCAACTCCCAAATTTCTCGAAAACCTTCGAGGTGGAGTGTGATGCATCTAATGTTGGCATTGGGGGGGTTCTTCTCCAAGAGAATCAGCCCATTGCTTACTTTAGCGAAAAGCTTTCCGGTCCACCACTCAACTATCCAACCTATGACAAGGAACTATATGTTTTAGTTCGTTGTCTAAAGACATGGCAACACTACTTGTGGCCGAAGGAGTTCGTGATTCATTCGGATCATGCGGCTCTTTCGTATCTCAAGAGTCAAACTAATTTGAGTCGGTGCCATGCAAGTTGGGTAGAATTTTTAGAAACCTTTCCTTATGTCATTCGGCATAAGAAAGGAAAAGAGAATGTGGTAGCCGATGCCCTTTCTCGGCGATATATCCTCTTGGTGCATATGGACTCCAAGATCCATGGCTTTGCTCTTATCAAAGAGTTATATGCCACGGATCTTGACTTCAAGGATATATTTGCCAAATGCCTTGACCTCCGAGAGCATGAGACCTTCTTTATTAATGATGGCTATTTGTTTCGCGCGGGAAAACTTTGTATTCCGCATTCATCCATACGCCACTTGTTGATAAAGGAAGCCCATGAGGGTCGTGGTCACTTCGGTGCTACCAAGACTCTCGCCGCTCTCCAAGAGCACTTCTTTTGGCCGAAAATGCGCAAGCATGTGACACGGTTTTGCACAAGTTGCATAACATGTCATCATGCCAAATCGCGTCAAGGTCCGGACGGATTGTATTCTCCTTTGCCTATACCAATGGGACCTTGGGAGGATCTTTCTATGGACTTTGTAGTTGGCCTACCTATGTCCAAACGAGGCAACGACTCCATTTTCGTGGTAGTCGACCGTTTTTCCAAAATGGCTCATTTTATCGCGTGTAAGAGCACCCAAAATGCTAGCGATGTTGCCACATTATTCTTTAACAATGTGGTGCGCTTACACGGGATACCACGTTCCATCCTTAGTGATCGGGACGTGAAATTTGTGAGTCACTTCTGGAGAACGTTGTGGGGAAAACTTGGAACCAACTTGTTGTTTTCAAGTAGTTATCACCCCCAAACCGATGGTCAAACGGAGGTGACCAATCGGACTCTCGGTGCTCTACTTAGAGCAACGCTTAGGAACAACCCACGAAAGTGGGAGGACTTAATTTCGGTTGTGGAGTTTTCATATAACAGGTCTAGGCACTCGGCAACTAAACTCTCACCATTTGAAGTTGTCTACGGCCTTAATCCACACACGCCATTGGACTTCACACCACGTCCACTCAAGGACGGTGAACACATCACCGCCGCAAGTCGAGCCGCCTCAATCATTGAACTTCATGAGCGGACAAGAGCACAACTCCAACGTCGTGCCGCCCAACTTGCCGAACAACGCAATAAGGGCCGTCGCGACATATCTTTCGAGCCCGGCGATCTTGTTTGGCTCCACTTAAGGAAGGAGCGTTTCCATCTCGACGCAAGGGCAAGCTATCGGATCGAGGTGATGGCCCTTTCCGGATCCTATCACGACATGGTCCAAATGCCTACAAGTTGGAGCTTCCGGATTCCTACGGCGTGCACCCAACGTTCAATGTCAAGGATCTAGCCCCTTATGTTGAGCCCTTATTTGACGACGGTGAAACGGGGACGTTTCACATCCAAGATGGGGGGACTGATGCGCCCTTGACCACCATGACCGCGGATGAAGAGGACGATGCTTTGCGGGTTCGCTCCGATGGACCGCTCACTCGTTCCGAGCCAAAGCCATCGCCCAAGCTACCGGCTCAATCATCCGACGCACCGTCACATCACTTGGACCCGTTAGTGGCATGCCATGTCACCACTCCACCATGGCATAGGCTTCCGGCGCCACGTCATCAAGCTAGCAAATATTATTATTATTATATTTTGCATTTTAAATAATAATAGACTTTAATTTTCGGAACATTAATTCCGGAACTTAAGTGAGTTAATTTCCGGCATTGATAGTCTAGACCTTTGGTTTCGGGAGTTGCCCCGACTTTATTTCCCGCCTTTATTTCCGTCATTCAATTTCCGACTTTTGGTGTAGCCTTCACCCACTATATAAGGGATGCTTGGCTTCACTTGTAAAGCATGTCTAATTTTAATCAAGTTATTTGAAGGAAAATCCTCATTCTTGAGGGCATCACTTCGCCCCTCAAAGTTCTTCCTTGGATCAAGTCTTAGATCCAAGAACTCACCTTCGAGGATTCTTCTAAAGAATCAAAA
>CM008281.1:23274-41567 GCA_002319775.1 Fagopyrum tataricum
TGATCATGGAGGATGATTAGTATTTGAAGGGTGATAAACTTATACTAAGGGATTGAAGTTTCATGGATTTCCATGGGGTGAAACCCGAAGAACGAACACTTGGTCAGAAATTCGTGATTGATGTAGATGCTTGGATGGATCTTAGACCAGCCGGTCTTTCTATGACTTGTTTGATACCATCAATCTCTGCTATTTATCGGTGAAATATTGAAGTTTATGATTAGTTCCATTTATTCTCCTAATCTGTAATGCAATTGCATATGGTGTTGACAATGGTATGCATATCGGATATTAGATATTGATATCATTATCTTGAATGACAGATACGAACTCGCAATGGATCTTGATTCTTGAGTACATAGTTGTTGTTATTCATTCATGTCTTGTGTATAAAATTAGCTCTGAGAAGTCTTTTGTTTTAAAAAATGGCAGCATAGTGAAAGAAGTGGTAGAGGGAGAACCAAATAACTGTTGGAATCAGTTGCCCACAAATTGCATGTAATACATTCATCGAGTTCTCTCAGATCTCTGCTATCCGGATTAAGGTTGTGAAACCTCATGTTGCAGTTCATGGCCAGTTAGACTACCTTGGGATAGAGATTTTTCGGAAGAGAATGACAGATGTCCAGAGTTGAAGTGTAAACCACCTTCAAATGCTTTCTTGGATTTGCAGATTCAAGTGTTGTACTAAAAAAACTTCTCCACAAAATTGATGTTTGTAGTTTACAGAAGACAATATCAATAAAAAATTTGCACATTTGAATTATGGATAGGCTAAGCTTTTTGGTAGCTTTAGTTTTATTTTTTGAGAAGAGTTGGTTTAGCTTATTGGAAAGAGTGCTATAAAACATGAAAATCTAATGAAAAAATTTATCCAGGTGTTTTTTTAAATTTTTTGGTTGAAAATTCCAAGTAAGGTCACCTCCTATAATACAACATACATCTCATGAGATAAATAAGGTAAAGTTATCTAAATTTATAGAATTAAAAAATCTATAGAAAAAAATCTCCTAAAATAAATTTCGGTGAAGCTTTGAAATTTTAAATTTTATCAAAAAGCTAAAACTGATGAAAAAGTTTTCTTACCAAAAACTACTTACCTATTTTAAAACACAAAGTTTCACTAAAAAAACTAAGTGATGTGCTTAAAATCAAGAAGACTAATGCAATTTGATTTTTGAAGTGCGCAAGTGATTAAGCATATACATAATACGTCATTATAATTACCAATTTCAAGTACAACGACACATTAGAATACCGTATGAATTTATACAACAATTCATACGATTATAACTATTTTTAGCAGAAAGCTTGACAGCAGAAAGGAGGCTATCTCTAAAGAACTCGAAATATTATACGATCAGATGACCTCCCGTTAAAGCAAATTTTGCACATCGAGGACACCACAAATCTTCCAGCCTCGTATCAAAATACACCGTACAACAATTTAGCAGCTCATCGGACAGACTGAGGATCACTCCAATCTTCAACTGATCACCTCTTGAAATTGAAGTTCACTTGCAACAGATACCGCATTCTTATTTGATCAACATTATACACTATATACTCGTTGTACAACAATGAACCCTACACGCAATACACATGTATGATTACAAACCCAATCAGCTACCGATGATGCTCCAGAAACATATGGATTGTTAGATTGAACTGCGAATGTATTATTAACTCTTACCATGGAATCTTTCTGCTCTGTCGGCTTTCCAAATGGAACTATTACTCCGTCTTTCAGTGTATGGGCCTCCAAGGGATCAGGAGCCGTTTTTCCAACTCCTTTGGTGCTGCAGCACATTCCATAATCCAAAATTAACATACTTTCCTTATAAGGATACAGTTTCGCATATAGACAGGAAAAATAAGGATAGTGATTGCGTAGTAATTTAAATAGCACACCTTAGCTTTCCCTTTGGCAACTGATCTGCATAATAATTTGCATATTGAAGCTCTTCCATGTCACCTAGAGCTACCTACAGAAAATACCACCAAGCTTTTGTCAAAGCTTTGCCATAAATTATTACTGACTTCTGAATTATATCTTCTAATCCTGTTCAAACTATACTCCTCCTCCTACATGTAAATCCATTGATCTCCTTCCCCTTCCATATAAATTTTAGTACTTTGTTGTACAAGTCCTTTTCTGCTGCATTTCCAATAGAAGAAGATGGATGTAATAAAGTGACTAACTAACTCACTAAACTGATCACATTAGCATTATGAACTATCTTTTTTATACTTTCTAGTTCATCCTATATTAGAATATTTGAATTTATAGTTACCAGAATTTATGTACATCTCACATTAGAATAAAGTCTACAAGTCATAATATTTTTCATTGCCTGAAAATTTATTTGGCAATATTGGCAGAGAAATATACCTCACATAGAAGTAAAACACCTGATCTGGAAGTTTGACTAGCATAGCAATAATTGGCACTCTTTGAGAACATGTCAGCAAAATAAACTCCTTTCCCAAACATGTATCCTGTTACAGGAGCTTCTGGGGTGCAATGCGCAAACCTGTTGCAATATTTTGTCGAATTAGAAAATTCTTCTACATAGTAAATAGTAATACCAAAGATTTAGAGGGGCAACGGGTACCTTGTGATAAAATGCCAGTCCAGTTTGTAAGTCTTGAGCCATGCCATAAGAGCATCCTGTTTTTTGCAGTGGCATACTGCTCAAAAGGTTCAAAAGTATTAGTCATATGTGAGGAGAAAAATACACGGTCACTGATGAGGAAGATCTCAATTATTACACGATCATGAAGAAACTTACCTCGTTGAATCGTTCATTTTCTATGTCCCTGGACACCCTAAACACTTGAGCAACATCTACAGTGTAGTTTGAGTGAGTTTTACCATGTGTATTCTTCAAATACTTGACCACCTGATTACAGTTAAATAAGAAGGTGCATCATGACTCATGACATCATTTCTGATTCTGGTATTGACAAACACCATTCAAAGTAGAGAGAAAAAAAAAAAACTTTGATAAAAAGAAGTTTTTCTGATGGATAATAGCAGATGGGATGGATCAACAATTTGCAACATACCATTGAGAATTCTTCTGAATCAGAACTAAGCGGCATAAGATTACAGTTAAGACGTTGGTATTGAGAATACAAGGGATCGTCCTGTAAATTGAGATTTCTATAATCGTCAAACAGGCAATAGTGAACACACCAACAAGATGTGTGAAAGAAAGATATCAAATAAATCTGTAGAATATTTTACAGTCCAGAAATTTTCTTTACCTCTGCTTCAGTATCCTCCTTCAACAACTTCGTTGCAAGTTCAATTTCACCAAGAGCTTCAACCTTCAATGATTGGAACAGAAGAAGTAGCAGTAGCCTCACCTCAATTAGTAAGATATGACGAGAGAATACTCCAGGAGGGTCATTGACAATTGAAAAATAGAGATTTGTAGTTAATAGTTAATACATACCATTTCTATCTTGCTTTTGAGTTTCTGTGGAGTGTCGATAACAAATTCTTCTGTCAATTTTTATATTTACATCAATCAAATATTCACAGACACTCATGCAGAAGCAGGCAGGGCTACAAAAGTTAGATGTACAAAAACAAATGACTTACCCATCTTCTTAAAGCCAAAGTCGTGAGGGATGACCGTATAAAATTCCCTGGAGAAGACAAATTGGAAGAATTACAAAAACAGATTCAGAAGATCCCGTACCACAACAGTTGATGGAAGTATGGAACAGTGAAACACAATATCTAGGGACTACATACCCACTTAGTTGTTCAAGATCTTTCCTGCGGATCGTCATGCCATCACTTCAGATATCCTCTTCAATACATCATAACCCTACAATAAACGCATCAGTTGTCAAGTAGGAACCCTATAGAGGCCAACAATTCATTCCACAATAGTTTAAAAAGCTGCAACATTCGCAATGTAGTAGCATGTTACATATTATGTACCTTTGAAATTGTTGATTTGCTAAGCTTCCCTAGAGGCAATTTTTCAGCATTATACCCTACAAAGAAGCCAATTACCTCAAAATAAGTGAAAATGGGAGGATCTAAAAACAAAAATCATATCAAAAGGGCAAAGGAAACTAATGATTGCATTAAGCAAATCAGCCACATAGCAAGCTTCGATTGGAATTCACTTGGCTTAATGGCTTTAGAGGTCTAAAAATGACCTACTTAAAAGACGAGAAAGTTAAAGAGCTCACCAATTTCCATCATTTGTTGTTTCATCATGCCAATGTTGCAGATAAGAGAAATAAAATTAGCAACACGAGGCTCGAGTTTGGACTCTCGAGGTTGTATACTAGTTAAAGAGCATGTCTTAACTTTGTCCTGAATAATACCACCAAGATTAAAAAGTAAGAATCTGGTCAAGTTGCGGTTTAGGTCTAATAAGTAATCACAAGTATATGGCCAGAGTTCACCACCCCTTTCAAATGTTAGAAGGTTCTTGCTCATCACAAATTGGAAGGGAAAGTGCATGAACTTAGAAAAAACACTCAACTGTATCCTGTTCATTTTTCAGTGTAGTCCATTTCCAGCCAAGTGTAGCTCTTCTGATGCGAAACGAAAGTCCTTACGGTCACACCACAAATTCTTTGTCTTGGCACAAAACTTGTTTCTCAAACTCCTGTATAGCACTTTCACGGGATGTGTAAGGGCCAAATAGCTTATCCTGACCTTTTATTCCAACTCTGCCCCCATCTATTATACACAAAGAATGTACCACCACCATCCATTTCTGTATTATCACAAAATAGATGCATAGATAAATCATCTACTACCAGTAATTTAAAATTTTGGAACAAAATATAGTAGAATGATTGAAAGCTGAAACCCCGGCGCAAGCTCATTATCTTTCTAGATTTTACCAGAACTAGCGAAAGTGTACTTTCAGTAAGTTTCAAATTTGCTGCGTAGCATGTTCAGATTTTATTTTTACCCATTTTCCATTTTCCATTGCCAATAAAGGGATTTACACCACAAGTTTGGTAGCTGGAGTACATCGCATATGCAATATCTATGAAGTATTATTTCCCATAAAATATTAAATACCAAAAACCATTATTAAGTAAATTATAACTGACCAGTTGACCATGCATCCCACCAAAAGACTGAATCAGATCAAATAATTGCATACCTAAAGCTTGGATAACATAGAATTTGTTGTTATTATCCCCTACATTTGTCTGGTTCAACATTGCATCATAGATTTCATCTCCCTGGATCAGAGACAAAATCAATGGTGGTAAGTCACATTTCAAACTTAGCAAGCAGCAAGAACAAAATCATGGATATGATAGATATGAATGCTGGAAATACCACTTGCAGAACATGGTACTGGTTCTTTATATGGTCTGGAAGCCATTGATCCAACACTGCCGAACCCTTCTTAGTTGCCGTTACAACTTCTCTTTTTTCTGATCTTCTTTCTCATTTTCTACCTCTTCCTCTTTCACTAAATTATTAAAAAAACAGAACTTGATGAAAATAATCGAACACTACGGGGATATAACAAACCATACAAAAAAAATGTTCCTAGAAATTTCACTACTGTCTCATAAATGAATTTCAAAAGAAATACATATTGGGAATCAATGTTCTAAGATATACATGATTGAAATTAGCTACTGTCTCATAAATAAAATTCAAAAGAAATATGTTCATGACAACGAAACACCACATAATCATCATGCAATTCACTCTTCCCTCTCTTCATTTCCATAGTTCTGAACTTCAATCTCCTCGTTCGACTCAAAGTCAAACTGTTGAAGCTAATAATCTTAAAACATTGCAGCTAATAAAAAAAAGAAAAGGGTCTAGACGGCCTTACAGGCCTTCTTTTGGAACAGTGGTTGGAATTAAAAGCTTTTTTTTTTTTATATAAAGGTAAATGAACAAGGAGGGGCCAACGTCTAGAAGTTGACCATATTAGAGCATCCTCTCGGATGAAACAAAGTTTCTAATTACAAGAGGATCAGGCCTTCTTTTAGAACAGTGATTGGATTGGAAAGCATTTTGCTACCGATGCCATATCATACTATCATTCTCTTAGCATGTTTTTTTCAATCAAAATTTCTAAGTACAAGAATATTAGGTAAAAGAACAAGGATAAACGAATTTTTCGGTTTCCTAATAACAAAGAGGACAGAATTAAATGAGCAACCAAGAGATAAGATGTCGCACCTTGACAATTGTCAGCATCATCCTTCTCGGCATCAGCACAGAGCCTCTCATAAGCTGTCTCTTAGTTCCCGTCGACGGAAACTCCCCCTCGCAACCGCTTGTTCTCGCAGTTCCTTCACAGTCATCTCCCGAAACTTCTCAATCAACGTAACCTTCTTCCGAGACTCCTCATCATCGTCACCATCCCCATTCTCGTTGTCTCTCTCCCTCTTTTTCCCAACTTCAGGCTTAACATCATTGTCGGCTCCATCGCCAGGCATTGCTCCACCACCGCCATCAACTGGCTTACTTGCTTCTTTGCGAAGAGCAGCTTCAAGCCTTTTAACCTGAAAGTGAGCATCAAAACGGTCGGAAACCTAATTAGTGCAATGAGAGAGAAAAAGAAGATGTTCAGGGGGTTAGAGCAAACCAGTGTAGGTTTGATGCCGGCAGTGCTGAGGCCGCGTTTGGAAAGTTCATCCCTGAGCTCGTCGACTTTTTAAACTGCTCGCCATGTTTTACAGTATTATACAGAGAAAGAGAGATGGAAGCGAGGGAATTTTGTAGAATTTCAAGTAAAGGCATTCACTCCCTTGTCGACTTTTTAACCTCAAGAAACTTTCAAGAGAAGGAATTCACTCCCACATCGACTGTGACACGACTTCCACTCAATCATGTAGAGTGTGCGCAGCACGATTTTAGTTTGGGCTCTTGTTTTTGGTGGATACCAAAATTGAACTTAGTGGCCCATGTGGGTTTGGGCCTAGCCCACTTCAATAATCCACTCTTTGCACATTGATGGGTTCAATTTTACGGCCCAGTTTTGTCCTGGTTTGTGCTTAGGCTACTCGACTGGAAAGAGAGCTGTCAAAAGTTTGAACTGAAGACCTGCACATTATCCATAAGAGGGACAAATCCTTGCGAGTAATGACAATCGTGTTACGACGATGAAGAATGTCTTCAATGATGAGATCATGAGAAGAGAGGATAGGAATCTACGATGTTATACTTTCCACATCAATCTTAGAGTTAAATTCGAAGATGACTCGCAAGAGTCCTCGATTTAGCACCTCCACAAAGTAAGATCCAATCCCCGGATTTAAACCTGAACGATGATCGAAAATGAAAAAAAAAAAATGAGAAATTTCGGATGGTGTCCTTATACTTTCGACTTTTTCAAATTATGCTCAAGATTTTCTAGTTTCAAGGCTAGTTTTCCCTTGAGTTTAAAATTTTTCGGATTATACCATTCTACAATTTATAAATTAACATTTTGAGAAGGACAAAAAAAAGATAATTATTTATTTGCTAGTTATTATTAATAATCATTTTAAAGGTATAGATAATTTCTTGAATGAATAGCTTATCTTTCTTTATTTATTTAGATGTTGATAAATGTTAATTTATGAATGATAGAAGGGTAGAATTCCGAATAACCTAAAACTCAGGGATATAATCCGAAAACTGAAAAACGTTTGGACATAATCCAAAAAACTCAAAAATATAGAAACATCGTCCAGAATTAATATTAATTTTTGGACTCATTCAAGAAAAATTAATTAAAATTTGGAGGAAAAAAACTAAATCCAAAATATTGGAACCCGATTACGTTCAAGTAAATTAACATGAGAATCTAAAGTAGTTCAAACCGAAATGACTTGAAAACTCAAAATAACCCGACAAAAATGGGCCGAGAACCCAATACATGCATCATGAAATGAGTTCGGTGAACAAAGTTACTTTATTTTTTAGGACACAATGCTTACCATATACACGTTATCACTGAAATATATTGATAACTTGTTTGTTTTTTTAATAATCAAAATTCTTTATATAAAGCATTATTTACATCGAGTTAGAGAGTACGCAGGCAACAAGTTGCGCATCCAACCTTTTTGGATAGCAAAATCATTTTTCCTAAAAACTACGCTTGAAGATCTAGGAGACACGACATTACCATGCAAGATCCACTGCACCCTCTTAAGAATTTCGACGGCATTGGTTGCAAGAAAATCAAACGTGTCAAAAGAGAACGGAAGAAATACATGTTGTTTTCGATGGAGCCTTTTCATGCTTAGCCACACTCGCAGAGGTCGCGTTGAGGGCCGCCTTACCCACAACAAAATGCTCGCTACCCAAACAAATTAACCAGAGGAGAGACCATGTCAAAGCAATACAAGCATGTTTGTCACCGACCCATCCAAACACTAACACATCCGCCAGTCTCAACGTATATCTCCCTTCACGTGGATCAGATAAGAAGGTCCCGGCAAAGGAGCTACATGCCCTTAACTGGATGCACATGCGCCTCCTTCTTAGCTACAACTCTTACTCTCCTAAAAACGTCACATATAACATAACGAAATCCTTGAAATGTACTGCTCTATTTTGGGGTAGAAAATCAATTTTCGGCTTTCCAAAGAACAAAAAAACACAATTGAATGTATTATTACACAACTAAAAAAGAGACATTTGGTGAAATTAACCTCAAATCAACATAACTTATAAAATAGAAAGCAAACTCCATATCACAAGAAGGTATAAACACCCTCATAAAACATAATTTGGCTGTTAAACCGAACTTTTCCATGTAAAGTTTTATGCTCCCTAATCATAATTTGGATGAACTAGATAATACATATAAAAAAAAAATTTCTTCCAACCAACACAGACCTATCATAAACTGGGATAAAATTTGTAAATCTAAAAAGAACGGCAGTATCGGATTAAGGAAATCTGAAGTCACAAATAAAGCTCTACAAATGAAACTTCTATGGAAAATTCTAGCATAACCAAACAACATATGAGCTAAAATTATCAGCGAAAAATACTTGAAAACCATAATATACTACAATACTAAAAGAAAGGATTAGCGGTGTGACAATGGAACAACCTTATGAAACTTAAATCCGAGTTAAAAAAAAAAGGATTATCAAGCAGGTCGGAAATGGGATAATCCCTTTTTTGGATAACAACGACACCACTTATAAAAATGGTCCAAAACACCAATCAAATTGACACAAATATCAAAGTTAGCCACTTTTTTATCGACTCAAGAAAGTGGGATACCAACAAAATTGACAACGAGCTACAAAATTTCATTAACTTGGATATTAGGGAAAAAATTAAACAAACAATCATACCGACAAATGACATGCATGACATATTATATTGGAGGTGTAGTAAAAATGGCCGGTTCTCTACAAAATCGGTTGTCGATATGATTGAGGAGGAAAACTTGATGAAAGAAGAATTATCGTTACAAGGCACTGTGAATTCTGCAACCATCACCTAGAGGACTTGCCCCACCTATTCATTGAATGACATTTTACTAAACAAATTTGCCAAATTCGATAGAATAAGTTGGAACGAACTAGACAAAATAAGCTTCCAAAATATTTATTAAAAAAAAAAAAAAGCTCACATTATCCTACAAGAAATAAAAAGCAAAATTGACACAAACTATTTTGCTTGCCTTGCAAGTATATGGGGGAGTATTTGGTTCTTTAGAAACAAAATTATTTTAATAATGAATCTACTAGCCCTGTTAAAAGGGTAATTGCCTTCATCAAAAATCAAATCCATACATGGAAAACGAACATAATTGACGATGATGATTACGATATAAAAAGAAACAGAATGAAAGCAACCTGACCAAAAGGAAAAAAAACACAATATTAAGTGGGATAAAACAAAACCTGACTTCCATAAACTAAATTTTGATGGATCAAAACTCGACTCGGGTGTAACTTCTATTGGTTTTGTGATTCGAAATCACAATGAAGAGGTTGTTAGCCTCGATGCAAAAAAATTTACTCTAACTCGGAATAAAAGCTTAAGCATTTGCTCTTAAGGTTGACTTACAAGAGGCCATCAAATTGCATATTAAAAAAAATTGAAATCGAGGGTGATAATTTGTATGTTATCAAGGCACTCCAAGGTTTATGGAGTTGTTCGTGGGATGTCGGGATGATTATTTCCGACTCGAGACTGTATCTTTGTTTTTTTGACGAAGTCCGGATTATGTATGTTTTCAGAGAAATTAATTGTACGTGTTGCAAACCGATTGACCCATCTGAAAATCTCGAAACCCAACACCAAATTTTATGATGATCGCGAACTTCGTGTTCTCGTCCACAAGTATGCTAGCTTTAGGTTGGACTACTTCTGTAAGTTAGTCCAACGTAACCCCTTTCCGTCTTAAAAAAAAATCATCAGAATTAAGTTATCGTAATCTCAAACCGACGTTTTAATTAACAGTCCACCAATTGCTCTTTTTTTTTTTTTTTGAAAATGGAAAGCGGTTAGATTGGTCTACCTCCTCGAAGTAGTCCAACCTAAAGCATCTTTGCGGATGAGAACACGAAGTCCACCAATTGCTCTTGATAAGGAATAAAATTTAATACGTGTGAAAGCATATAAGGTAAACTTAAAGTCTGTACGTCTTGCATGCACAATTGAGCTTTGGCTTGTCATGTAGGGTTACTTTTCGAGTTTTCGGGTTGCTTGCTTGAATGAAACTAAAGTCAATCTTTCACGTCAAAGTATAAGGGTTTCAAATTTTATGGGCGTTCGAAAGATGGATGAAGAAGATGAGTGTATAGATAGCCAAAATGTAGAGAGGGATGACATGTCTAAGATCACACGCTTACTATTTATGTCTTCTTCTTTGTAAAAAATCTACGTACTCTATCCTACCTCTTTTCCCTCAACACACATATATGGTACAAAGCTAGCTACCACTTACTATGTTACCATATATATCGGGATGACTTTGCATGTGTACTATGTGCTCGAAACAAAGTAAGCATTGATCACTTTCTATTGCTTAATTGACTCATGGAACTTAAATCATGTTAGCTTGATTGCAAAAAATGATATTTGTTTATGATAGGAACCAAATAAACAAAAATAAACACAAAAATTATACGATTCATCAAAAATATAACACACATATATATAGGGTTAGGATCCGGTAGGAACCATCCTTAGAGTAGGGAATAGGAACTCCTAAGATCCGTTGGATTAAAATTTGAACGAACATGATGAAATGTACATAATAAGCTTCCATAGGTGAGATTCATATAATTGTTCAATTTTTACACATAAAGCATTAAATAATATACATATTAGGAAAACAAATATACTATTTTTTGACTATCCCAAAATTAAACGTTGAGTGAATTGATTCTCATTTACCAGTAAAACAATTGTTGAACATTAACATCGTTAAGAAACTCTCTCTGCCATCTTCTTCTGGAAACGAAAAATTATTGAGGTTTTTTTGAACAAGATTAAGGTTAGTAATTTTTATTCTCAATTTCAATCGTTAATTTTTTATTAATAATATTAGTCGTTAAAAATGTTGCTACATTTGGTTAATCTTCGTTATTTATTTTTTTTCGTTAAAAATGAACAATTCGCTCGTTAAAATTCTAAGGGTCGTTAAAAATGATTTTTAGTGTAGTCGTTAAACTCATAAAATTTTTGATGTTTTGTCATTAAAATTTTAGTTTCATAAGAATATCATTCAGTCGTTAATTTTAGTTTCATAAGATTTTCATTCGATCGTTAATTTTAGTTTCATACGATTTTTCATTCAGTCGTTAAAATTTTTTCAATTTCTACTCGTTAAAATTTTTGATCTGTATTGTCCAATCGTTAAAATATTTTTTAAGTTTCAGTCGTTAAAATTGAACAATCTCAGTCGTTAAAATATGATTTTAATCAGTCGTTAAAAATTGATTTTAAGCAGTTGTTAATTTTTAACATTATTTTGGACTTAGTCGTTAATTTGGAATTAATTCTAAATTAACCACCAATTTTTGATCGTTAAATTTATTAGGATTGGTCGTTAAAATTTATTTTGGTAGTTAAAATATGAAAAAGACATTTTAACCACCAATTTTTCTCTATAAAATTTTAACGACCCACAAAATTTTAACGATTACTATATTAATTATATAAAAAACATTTTAACTACCAAATTTTCTCGATAAAATATAATAACGACCCAATATGAAAATAATGTATTACCATAATTTGGTCGTTATTATATTTTATAGAGAAATTTTGGTCGTTAAATATTTTTATCATAATTCTATTAGAGGCAATATAATATTCTGATTAATTATTACCATAAATAATGTTAAATCTCATACGTTCATCCATATTAATCAAGCGGCTATTATAAGTCCTTATTCCTTACTCTAAGAGAGGTTCCTACATTATTCTAACTCTCTCTCTCTCTCTCTCTCTCTATATATATATATATATATATATATATATATATATATATATATATATAATCAAATGAACAAGACTATATAAATGTACTTGATATATAAAAAATGGCTATTTTCAAGGATATATTTTGTTCAAACTATTTGTTTTGAGTTATTATATTAAATCTAGATCATATTGAAATTTTAAAATTAACCCAAAACGAACAAAACCCTAAAGGTGGACGACACAAGATCGTGCACTATTATTTAGTTCCCTCGCACAAGCTCCTCTCATAGTGCAATGACCCAATATTGTTGAGACAATTGTACGTAGAAACTCATCACAAACTCCTCCATAGCATCACGTGTTTTGGAGAAACTCTGCCCTCGAATCCCTAGGATAGAGGAGGCTTCACCTCCTTGACCCCCTGACTTAACAACGAGATACCGTGCCATTTCGCAAATTGTGTGATTTCACAAATAATGTACTAATAATTTAAGTCATACTCGGCCAAATCAGCTTGTGATTTTTTTGTTGTATTGACTCGATTTTTATACGGAAAAGATATAGTTGAAATTTACACTAGGGTGAAGCTAGATGAACATGCAATTAATGCATGTGATTAAATGCATACACAAGAATGGTGAAAATTGGGAGTAAATGGTTGATAAAGTGATAATAATTGCAATGTGAAGTAGAAACTCTTGTGAAGATGAAGTTGTCAATTAAAGAAGAGCATGAAAGTCATGAGTTGGAAGTAAGCAAGTGAAGTAAAGCAAAACAAGGCTAGGCATGCAGGGTCTAGGGAAGAATATCATAGATGACAACATGCATGAAATAGGTAGTATTTGCTATATATCCACCTAGGGATCCACCAATTTACTTCACAAAACTCACCCATCACCCGCTTGCAGTATTCCTCCCGCCCGACACGCAAAGCCCCCCATTGAAGTTTGACAAGAGCAAAAGTAGGGGGCCGGGCCATCCCTTTAGGAAGTACATGCAGATCCACCAAAACTCTGCGTTGCGATCCCTCATCGATCCCAAGGAAAACATCGCTTTTGTGTTTCTGTGACCTACTCAGCATATTAGTAAGTGAGATGTGGGTCCATTTATAGATTTTTAACCAAAATAGACATCTTATGATAAGTGAATCGTGTTACTCTCTAGTCCACAGCATATTAGTAAGTGAGATGTGGGTCCATTTATAGATTTTTAACCAAAATAGACATATTATGATAAGTGAATCGTGTTACTCTCTAAGTCCACGGGACCAAATGTTTGTCCTTAGATCGAGCCTAACACACGAACACACGTACGCGTTACATCTAAACCCAATATGTAAATTCGGTGAGATAAACAATTTAGATTCAACTTATTCTTAATGAAAATAACGTGTTTAACCAAAGCAATATATATTTGGACTTACCTAAAAAAGTGCATATATTGTTGGCAGATATGTATCATGATAACGAGGACTTTCATACTCAAAATTGTATGCAACTTCAAGTTAAGTACGTGGAGGTTTACTTTTGGGGTTATGTCAATATGATGGGATGGGGAAACCAATTAAAATTAGAACAACGTCTACTTGAAGTTAACCAAGACCTAGTGGCTTTGTTGGTCTGTGCACTTGAAAGTCAATTTTCTGTAGTCACCCATTCCCCCTTTGTACTCTTTTAATCATATGTATAATTACTTAAGAAAATCTAAGTTAATGTTCCAATGACGTATATATGTCTGTAGTAGGAGGGCAGCGACTGCGACTCTCACTGAGAGTATGGCTATAAATAGAGAAGCCTCTGTCTGCAATTCGCAATCCCACAGACATATCACACCAACACTCCTCTATGCTTCAACAAACGAGCGAGCAATCCTTGTTGGAGAAGCAGGGCACGTGCAATTGTGCAGCTCACGCGCCCCTCTTGCACGTGCTCTCCTTCTCCACCATGGCTTCCTCTCTCTCCCCCGCCATTGTTGTATAAGTTATAATACTCTTCTTCACAGTCATTCTTACAGGAGTTACAGCTTGCTTCCTTAGCTTCTTAACCCTAATTTCATTTGCTAACTTTGTAATTTTGTCATCAAATTATTATTATTATTTTTAAATTTATCATATATATATATACAAAAACTCAGTTCATAATTTAATATTACGTACGTCGGACGTGAAACCACCCTTTACGTAACTACATTGCATTTATAAGTGAAAGACTCACCTTTTCACACAAAAAAAAAGTGAAAGACTCCAAACTTATGAAATTATAAGTTAATGTTCGGATCACTTGCGAATTTTGAATAAGATTGTAAAATTGTATGATTCAAAATAATGTAAAACATGGGTGATTTTGGTCGTTCATGAAATACACAAGTGATTGGTTTTTACCTCCCAAGAAGGATGTGAAAGTTATCATAATTACAATATCTCATTTTGAAATTTCCAAAAAAAAATTTCCTCAAAATCTCTCCATCTTGAATTTTAAAATTCAGTTCAAATCACAGTAAAATTTAACATTTGAGTCCTCCGATCACATCTACAATTAACTATCCTATATTTCGAGGTACAATTTCTTACAAATCGATCAAAATCAAATCAATTGATTTTTTAAGTTATTTAGTGTTTAGTAATAAACATATGAAATTTCAGTTTTTGTCTATTTTCGAACATTTACTTTTTTACGACAAATTCTGTCAATAAACAATTTAAACTAATAAACTTAGTAAAAGTTAAAATGTACGTTGAACTATTAAACACGTTGAGTCTTCGTAATTTATATGGGATCCTAGTGTGAAACTTTTATTGGATTAAATGGGTAAGTGAACTCTTATTGTCTATATTATTCCTTCAATTTATAAAAGAAATTAATTAGGTGATTATGTTAACATTATTTGTAACTTGCTAAACATTTTTTGCCTAATGTAACATCAAAGTAGGCTCATTTGATTAGTTTAGTCCAGTCGTATTACAAAAGCCAGACTCAATCCAAAATATAAGTAAGTTAGTCAGTTTTGAACTTTGGATAACAATCACTTACTTCTGCCCTTATACCAGGGAGACTAATTGAATTTGTGTATTCTATTGTTGTATTTTGTAAAGTTATACTTAAATTAAATGTTAATACACAATATTAATACATAATGTTACCCACAATTTCAATTACACAATATTAATACGCGTAATATACAATGTTTAATTTTGTAATAACAAAATCGGTCATTTTCCAATTACACAAGCCCAAAAGGTCCGTCATTTACACAAGAGCCAGTTACTCAAGTTCAATCGAGTTACACAAGCCCAATCGAGTTACACAAGTCCAATCGAGTTACAACAAGCTCAATCGAGTTATACAAGCCTAATCTAGTTACACAAGCCCAAAATGGGCCATTAAGTATAGTTATAAATATTGGGGGCATTTTGTATAATTATAAACTTGGGCCAACTTCTAATAATTATATTTTTAAGGGCAGATTTACAAATTCAAGATATGTGGGTCATAATTACAAAGTTAATAGGTTCCCTTAATCCAAATTATTCCATCACCCGTTATGGTTTCCTGAGTCTGGTCAATGCCGGCAATAACGGTTTTCTCGTCAGAGTTTGATGCAGGCGAGGCGGAGGCTATTGGAGAAGGTGGCATTGACCCAGCTTTCCTATCGGACTCGATAGAGCTGCTGGTGGCGGATTTGGTTTGGCCCCAATCCACGTCAAAGAGAAAAGGGGGCTCGGGTTATCGGGTTTGTAAGGTGAAGATCGGCAGCGTGGGTCTCGTGTAGGCCCAACGGTGGGGCTTCCGGCGACAACAACTTAGGCCGGTGTAGAGATGGAATCAAGCAAGGGATACGACATATCTAGGACGGCTTCAATCTTCTCCCTTCCGCTTCTCTTCTGACGGTGGTAAGCTTAGCGGCGAGTTATGGATGAGGACGACGGTGGTGGCCCCGAAAGCGCTTTTGTAGGTCCGAACATGACTAGTCTAGAGATAACTTAGATGAGGAAGGACTTGAGCAAGAGAGAACGAGAGAAGCGATGCTCAGATTCAGATTCCAAGTAGAGGGATCCGGGTTCGAGGGACGTGGTGACTTGATGGCTCGTCTTCTCCAATGAAGCTCGAGGGACGTGCTATAAAATGTCTACGAAAACTGCTTGAAACTTTGGACTGTAACATGGCTAGGGTTTCGTGTATCCGAGTCTTAAATCTAAATGTACAATTTATAGGTCATTAATTTACCACCTTATCAACTTTTATTTTTATCCCTTTTATTAATTAATTTTAAAAATAAAATTTTTATCAAAAAGACATAATATGTATCAACTTTATAAAAAAAAATTTATAAAAAAAAATAGAGAGACATAGTATGTATCATGTTAGGATACAAAAAGACTTAATAGCCTTTTTTTAAAAAAATCTTTTGATTCACCCAATCTATCCAATGCTTGTGGGTTTTTAACCCTCCGGTGATAGCTCCACTATTACCATTTTGACTAAACAAATATAAATATTCTATTATTATTTTTCAAATTATACTTATTACTAATCGTAATATTCAATATTAATTACCAAATTATACTGGACTCGATATTATGTTTGATTATCATTTTTGTCTTAAAATCCAAATAGGCAAGTTAATTATATATTGTATTTTCAAAACAAAAATGATAATCAAACTTATATTAGTCATAAATACAGAATCTAATATCTTAAACTTGTGATATTCCGAATTTAATATCGACAAGCTTAGGAGTTTATACAGAGTTAGCCTGGAATTCCATTGCTGAGTGATATCTAATTTAGGAACTTAAGAAGGAGAATTTCTTAATTAAGCAAATAATTTTGCAATGGCAACCTTAAATCACGTACAAAAAGACCATTTTCTGTCTTTCACTAAAAATTAAGAAACTAAAAGCTCCAATCTTAGCTCTCATGCCAACCAGAAACACTCCAACAACAGCGCGGAAAGGAAACAACACAAAACACCTTTCTGTCCTAGATCTATTTACTGCTTTAAATGATCACTCTTTTACCCTCTAACACAAACCCCTAACCTGAAAAACCGCCAGAAAAAAAACATCATCAAAAAACAACATCCAGTTTCCCCAAAACCTAAAGCCATGAATACTCTCAATTTAACACGTCTTCTCTTGTTTCTTCTACTTACGGTCTTCTCCTTCAAAGCAGCGGTTCATGCTGAACCCGGAAGGTACCCACAAGCAAAGAAGCTCGAGAACGGGCATACGCACCGGGACCGGCGGATTAGAAGCACACGGGCGACAGCCGACATCGACAAGTCATGCTCAACAGCCACAAGACGGATTTCTGCGTCAAAACCCTAAAGGCAAGCCCTAAAAGCAAAAATGCCGATATCAAGGAACTCGTGTTCTTATCAATGGAGATGGCACAGAACAAAAGCGGTGAGATCGATAGCTTCATCTCGACGAAACTGAGGAACGAGGAGCTATTGATTGATAAGCTGGACGACGCTCTTAACGAGTGCGACGATGCCTATGATGATGCAACGGCTGTGATTGAAGATGCGATTTCGTCGTTTTTCCGTAAAAGCTATGATGATATAAGAAAGTTGTAACGGCGGCGATGGGTTTGGGAGAAAGTGTGAGCAAGAGTTTAAGGATGCTGATCAGAAAGGTGTTATTGGTGATAAGAACCAGGTTTTCTTAAAGCTTTGTGGGAATATATTGGCTCTTGTTGATGCATGGCAGAAGAGTAAAGAGTAATTGATTGAATTAGCTGGTATGAATTTGGGATGAGTTTGATTGAAAGAGTTGGTATATTGATGGTCTGTATGTGGTTTAATCTCAAGTATTTGGTTAATTCGTACCCTTCTCATGATGTATGTTACGTATGATGTATACTTTGTACGTGATCCCATAATTTAA